>JAGKQL010000025.1:5574483-5607684 GCA_018398635.1 Cyprinodon brontotheroides
AAAAAAAAAAAAAAAAAAGTAACTGATTTTAAAATTTTATTTCAGGTTAGTATAGGAAAAAATCAGAATTCTGAGATTAAAGTCAGAATTCTGAGAAAAAAGTCAGAATTCTGAGATTAAAGTTTTCTGACTTTAATCTCAGAATTCTGACTTTTTTCTCAGAATTCTGATTATTATCTCAGAATTCTGACTGAATTCTGACAATAAAAAAGTCAGAATTCTGAGATTAAATGTAGAATTCTGAGAAAAAAGTCAGAATTCTGACTTTCTGAGACGAGACATTCTGAAACTATTTTTTTTCAGTTGAACATACAAACTCTTATGTCACAGATAACACACACAGCTCTTCTCACAATAAAATATGTTCCAGCTCTACAACCTGCTTTGGGTTGTGCAGACTGAAATCTGTAGACAACCAACAATTTTCTCCACTTCAATTTCACAATTTAAGTATGCATCGTAGCAGATCATGTCTCAAAATGATAGCCAAACTAATCCAGAAAGCACTCACAGTACATACTAAAAGAAAAAAAAATAAAGTTGTCAGGTGTCCCGGGGCCTTATTTACAAAGACTACAGCTTTCATATTGAAAGTTGGCTTTAGGGAGGGGAACAAGTCAGATGTGAAAACTTATCTGTGCAAAACATCCTTTACCCTTTCTCTCCCCCAAACTTCAAACATAGAAATAGAACTTAAAAATGATATGTCACAGCAGAAATTAAGCCGTGGCACAGCTTACATCACTTATTAGACAGTGGGCTACCCTGTGCAGTGCCGAGGGCGGAGTGTGGGGTGAAGAAGTTAGGAGTGTCTTGCTTGGAGCATGCAGGTGCTGGTTTTGGGGGTCGAGATGAAACGGTACTTGCAACCTTCACTAGAGCACAAAAACTGCTCTAACACTAGACCACTAAGTGGAACTGACCACAGGTGGAAACTGTTTTAAACACAGATAAACATACATTTAGACACATTTTGGGGTTGACACATTGAGTTGTAGCTGGCCCATTACATGTACACAAAAAAAGAACAAACAAAAAAATACCAAACCTGAAGGATGAGAAAATGAGAGGTGGGAAGTTTGAAGACAAGATGGGGACACACCAACAGGTCTGAAGGGGGGGTGCTGTGGGGGCTGCAGCCTCCCTCGTCATAGCATCAGCCCCCCATGGTGGGGGGCTGTGGAGTAACATAATATTATACTTAAAAACATGAAATTATTTATGTATTTATTTTTTTAAAGACTGTGTTTGATATGGGATAAAAAATGGAGGGTTGTGTATAAGATATAAACTAATGATTCATTATTTTAATACTTCATAAAAACCAGGTTACTCCCCCAGAAGCTTCCTCGCCACCACATTCTCGCTTAGGCATGGTTAGGCAATAGGCAGCAGAAACGTATTTCTGACTATTTTGAGGTAAGACATGGTTTTAATTCCCATATACTGTCCGCATTTAGCGCTATTTATGTGCCTATTCGTCTCTTAGTACTGTGGCTGAAGAAGTCTACGCTTAGAATAAGGCTGCATATCACTAAATATTATGTCTGTATTAAGCTATTTAGTGATAAAATATGAAATTTGTAGCTAATTTTTTTGTGTGTGTATTTTTTGTTTCAGATATGAAATCATTCCCCATCCATAGTCGAATGGACTTTCAAGACGCTCAATGCTCAGTTTAGGCTATATTTAGCCATGTTTTATTCAAGTATTATTCCTGATCCTGTTGATTGGGAGCTGTTTGTTTTGAATGATTAAAAAGAGAAGAAATAAAAGTTTAAAATGTTCATGCTTTGTTCGGATGCATTTTTAAATGGCAGTTTTTGGCGACAAATGTAGGCCTACAATTATTATGTTAAAAGCGTCAGCCACAGCCCTCAACATAATGGCGTCATGTGTTCCAACCCAGCCATCAGCCCCTAAAGCTTGAAACAGCTTCCAGCGCCTGCAAAGGTAAGTCGTTTTATTTTCTGAAGAAAAACTGAGTTTTGTAATCCCAGAAACGGGCACTCTAGGGAAGAAACTCAGTCAGGCCTTGTCCATATAAGACTCAAACTCACTGCGGATCCAGACATTTGAATTGAGAAAGCTTCCTGGAGAGGTGGCGAAACGTCTTCAAATCTTGAAAACCAAGTCCAGTGGATATTTTTTGAACATTTACGGAATCAGTGAGTAAGGCAGCTTCAGGAGGAATCTTTGAAGTGGAGAAGGGTTGTGCTGTCCTTACAGATTTCCTATGCGGTGATCGGTCCGGGAGGGGTACCCTGAGACGTTCAGACTGAATGGGAATCCAACTGGGGGTCAGTGACTCACTTCTCTTTCTTGGGTTTGGTGGAAAAGCAGGTGAGTTCTTTGAATGGATCCAGGACCCAGCGAGGGAGACGGACTTGGAACCAGCGCCATTGCAAAAGAGGAGGACAAGGAAGGTAAGGACACATCAGAAATATCAAATTGAGAGGAGCTAGCGGGTATGTTAACAAGGTGTGGAAGTTAAACAACTGGCGTTCGTCCTAGGAAATCCGCTCCTCTAAACACTCCCTCCTGATTGCAGCGAAGTGGCACCAGCTGGGAGCTCATCCTGCTGAACACACACTGAGAAGAAAAGGTTAGACACAAGCAGCCAACACAGAGACCCAACATAATGAGAGAGTACCAGTCCCCGCTGTTGGTATTTCAGTTATTGATTTTCAAACAACAAGAAAAATAACAAGAAGAATCCCACGACGTGTCAAAATAACCATTGCAACAGTGCTTTCAGGCTGTCACTGAGTAACTTTTTAGACACAGTTCAGGGATATTTGTTATAGCAAACCTCCAACTTCTTAGAAAGTTTAAAGACTTACTAAATAAAGTAGCAAGAAATAAAACGGCATACTCTGTAATAATAATGAGGTATAAAACACAAAAGAAAGTATTTCAGCACATGTTTTACTTTATTTGTAGGAAGCCCAAGCGACTCTGTCATTGTGCTGCATTGAGCTTAATGATTGTAAGGTATCATGATAATTTAAGTGAACTGTTATTAGGAATATATCACCGCACACACTATGTGAAGAAAATTAATGTTTGAAACAATTAAACATCCCACTCCAAATGGATCATAGCTATTAAATTCAAATAAGCTGTATTCATAACAGCAAAATTATTCACGGATAGTGTCCTCATAGCAGTATAAGTACAGTCATAACTATGAATAGGTTTGAAAAACATCCTTGCCACATCCTTGAGAATATGTGTATTCAGGTGCAGTTTATATAATAAGCTGCATTACATATTATAACTAATAACCAGCAACAACCAACCTTATATATATATATATATATATATATATATATATATATATATATAACCTTATGTAACGATTAAATTTCGATGAGGTCATCCCATATACAGCTCAGGGATAACTGTTAAAATCGGTCCATCAGGCTCTTTGACATGAGAGAGGTCAGAAAATTACAATATCCAAAAGAGCTTCATTAGCGCCACAGTAAATAAACACACTGGAAACTTCTCACAGTGTTTTACATTTTTTAATGATGTCAATCAGCACTGATAATAATTGTTTTACCTGTTTTCCAAAACCTAATTCAGTTAACTGCTCAAATGTGAACATTGACATCTTAACAATGAAAAGTCTAATAAAAAATTGAAGGTTTTCAGATTACCTGCAGGACCAGCGGTTCTGTAGCAACTTTTTCCTGCTGCCATCAGGCTGTTAAACTGTTGAAACTCTTATCAGGACACTGCATCACACTTGAAAACATCATATTTTTAGGGGTGTGCAAAATAATAGATCATCCGCGTGGCATCGCCAATTCTAATTTTTGTGATCTGCTGCATCAATTCTTAATTAACAAAAAGGAATAAATTAAACACATGAATGGTTGGCACACATCAGCCAAAAACAAGTGGAATACAACTTTCAGTCCAGTAGATGTCGCTGCGGATACTGCGACGAGTCATTTATAAAAATAAACATGGAGACTGAGAAAATTTGTCCAGCTCCATCACATTCCAAGTCAGATGTTTAGATGTATTTTGGCTTTAAAAACAAAGAATGTAAAAACGAAATATATATAACGCATGTAATTTGCAAAAGAGGAAATGTCAAACATTTGAATGTTTCCATTTCATTGGTTTAAAGGACCACTGAGGCCATGTAAACGGCACTGTGTTATTTTAGGTTTTATAAATCCTAAGCACTTTTTTTTGTCAGTGTGTCCACTCCATTAGTAATAGTACTATTTGTGTCCAGTATTTGTTTTCATGGCAACACCTCCAGATAGTCATTTCAATAAATAAAGCTATGTATGAATTCTCAGTTGCTTTTCAGTTATGTATCAATTAAAGTCACTATCCAGATCATTATACCTTGGCCAGTCAGCCACTGGTAATAGCTGTATTTATTTCTTAGTACAGTGTTCAGTGAAAATTATCGCTAATGCATCGCGAACATTTCAAGTATCGCGAGGACATCGCGGATAGAATCGCGATCGTGGCATGTGAAATTCAGATTCAGATTGAATTCGCGGACTTCTTTGGCAATAATTCAATTCAATTCGGTTTATTTCTATTGCGCCAAATTCACAACACATGTCATCTCTGCTTCTGGCTCCTTTTACAGTTCAACCAGATCATACAGTCAAATTGATACAAAGTTTTCTATCTAAGGAAAACCGGTTGATTGCATCATTGACTCATTGCTTTTCAAATACAATCCCTCACACTAAGCATGCTGCTTAGTAGACGACAGTGGAGAGGAAAAACTCCCTTTAACAGGAAGGAAGAAACCTCCAGCAGAACCAGTGCTCAGTGTGAAATGCCATCTGCTGAGGCCGCACTGAGGTTCAAGGGGACAGAAGCAGAGATACAAAAAATACCAACATGGCTGATATTTTCATAATATACAACACTGCTTAAATAGAAAACAACTTAATGTTCTACTGCATTTTGTACCATATTTATTTATTTTGCACTGCTCTGAACCTTTTCATCCATCCACCCATTTTCTGTCACGCTTATCCCTGCTGGGGTCGGAGGGGTGCTGCTGCCTATCTCCAGCTGTCTGAACCTTTCCATATCAATGTCTTTTGCACCATGACTTGAAACTGATTTTCCTTTTCTCCAACACTGTTTACATTTTGTTCACTGTTGCACCTTATAAATGATTATGTTCATTTCACTGCTAAAAGCTGCTCATTCACTGTTGAAAAGCTGAATGCATCGGAATTTATTTTTGTATATAGTCTGAGTATACAAGATGACAATACAGTTTGTCCCAGTCTGAGTCTTAGTGAAAGGATTTTTATTTTTTTTTATACACTTATTCTCCACTTGTGTTATTTATATTGTGCCCAATTTTGTACTTAGACCTTCAAATGCACTCTAAAGAAGACCACTCATGGTTTGTAGCAAATAGAGATAGGCTAACAATATAAAGTGCTCTATAAATGTTATTTATCAATACAATAGTATTTTTTTTACTTAGTTGTTATGATGAATTCCTCAAACTACATACAGTAGCTTAGAGACTCTACTCATTTTCAGGTCCACTTTCAAACTTCCTGTAGAATTTTGTATTTGTATTATTTGTATTTTGTAACATTTGCATAGCAGTGTTTGCAGATCACAATCAAGACATCAATTTAAATAAAAAAAGAAACAAAACATTTAACTTGAAATTTGAAAAATTTGAATCCATTCACTTTTTATCTAAAAATGTTTTGCAAGTAACTTGGCTGTTTTTTTTTTTTTAAGATTTTTTTATTTATTATTAAAGGTTTTTCATATATAATTTGTAAATATCAATAGTGTTTTTAAAATATCTTTTTGTTAGATTGAGTTATAGAAATTGTATTTTTTTTTATCCTGGGGACGGGCTTTCCTCTGGAGTTAGAAAGTAAGTATTTTTTCCAGGAGAACAGAAATTTGAATGTTGAATTTTTTTCATATAAGACATTTTTAATAAATAACGGGAAAAAAAATCTGAGAAAACTGAAGTTACTCTCAACTTTTTTTCAAAATTCAATGTTTGAATTGCATTTTCTTACATTGTCCATTCAAAACAAATGTTTTTACCATATAAAATAAATTTCACTCCATAGTGCCACACTAAATGGTTGTTTTACTAAAGGAATGCAATATATAGTTGCATGAACTGAATAATTTTGTTAAAAAAATCTTTTCAACAAGTAATTTTAATGAACTGATTCAAAGGCCTCAAAGAATTGCTATTTCCATCACTACTATTCTGTAAACATTCTTTAAAAGAAGCCTGGGAATATACAAAAGATGTTCTCTGAAAAGGGAGGGAGGGTACGA
The DNA here is from genome assembly GCA_018398635.1 of Cyprinodon brontotheroides. NCBI lineage: Eukaryota > Metazoa > Chordata > Actinopteri > Cyprinodontiformes > Cyprinodontidae > Cyprinodon > Cyprinodon brontotheroides. Next base: position 5,580,805 of record JAGKQL010000025.1, read on the forward strand.
TTTAAGGGGAAGAAGACATTTTAAGACTAATAGATGTAGAACAACAAGGAAAAGATTATGTTTATCAATTTGCAGAGTTAAATTGTTTAACAAACTAAATGAGAACCTAAAGCAATGCCCAAACATATTCCTTTTTAAAAAAATGTACAAAGAAATTATTTTTTTAAAGGTATAGACAAGCACTGTAGAAAGTTTTGTTTGTGTTTTTTGTTTTGTTTATTTGTATATATGTATGAAGGTATATGTGTATATATATTTATGTACTGTATGTATATGTGTAGGTAGGTATGTATTTATATGGATATATATAGCAACATAATTATAAATATTATTGTACATTGAAGAAATACAAGAATTAAAGGGGTAGGAGCACATAAGTTTTACTTCTTCCTACTCCTTTTCGCACATGTAATAGGATATTTATATTGTTAGAACGGAAGAACAGTAGCTGCAAGTTAAAACTTTATTGCATCACATGACAATGGATTTAGTAAACGGAATAAATATTTTAAGAAAACTTTATTTTTACTGAGTTCAAAAATATTTCTAGGTATATTTTCATTTCTGAATCACTTTATTTTCGAGTAGCATTTCTAAGCAAACATTGAAACAGCTACATGACTTTTGTTCTTTTTTTTTTCTGCTTTGAATTTTCTATCATCATCCAGCTGTGTGTGCTGTCCTTGTAGCAACATGATGGTGAAGGACACCCTGTGGGCTCCGGCTGCATGTCTTTGTTGCTCCACTGTCAGACAGATTGTAATCTTTATCAGTGAGTGTCTGGTGGTACGACTATTCTATCAGCTCTGAAATCCCGTCTGGGCTTGTGTTTGAGGTGTTAGGGTCAAGATGGTATCTGAGTGGTTAAAAGCAGGCCTGCTGTTAAACTGTCCTTCATTTTGTTTTTGACAAATCCCCTTTTGTCAACAGCATGCAGAGTAGAGATCTGAGTAAGGCTTTATTAGTTTATCTTAGCTTACTCGTTCCAATGCCACATACTTATTCTATGGTAGAAACTGATTCGTGTTCCAAAAAAGTAAGTAAAAAAATCCACTGGACTTTGTTTCCAACTGAAAGGGAGGTCGTTAAAGTTAACAGAAGACCTCGCCTATTCAGCCTGGCCAACAATTCCCTTTAATGACCCCCCTTTCAGAGAAATAGACAGCTGGCGAACAAAGAAGCCAAAATGACCCCCCCATTCCAAATAGGTGGAACCTGTTCGTTTGTTTCAATTTCCATGTTTTCTAAGCAAAAACAAGGCTTTGTTGGGCTACAATATAAAGCCTAGAACTAGACGCTATTTCTGACATTTTGAATTGAAAAAGCTTCCCGGATGGGAAGCGAAACGTCTTCAACTTGGAAACAAAGTCCATTGGATTGTTTTTTTTAACAATTTTGGAATGACTATGACCTGGATGACTGTGAATCTTCACCAGCAAAATGATGGCCGTTTCTCAATATGCGTTCTTGGCGTGCTTTCGTGTACTTTCGTGACACGTCATCAGCCTCAGCCTCAGAGTACCGTTCCAATTCTCAAGAGCGCCAGATCGAGAACGCATCAAATCCCGGATGTTGTTCTAACCCCCCACCCTCTTTATCGAGCATGCATCAGAGCAGACTTGTGCGTTCTTCAGACTGACAGCTTCCCAGAATGAATGCGGCTGCAGCTTGATTTGAGACAGCGCTCACAGTGTTAAGTTAAACATTCCCTTTTCTGCTGCTGTTGTTCTCCAAAAGTACGTTTTGAAATGGGTTTCATAAGATAACATTATACATTGCGAAAGCCTCCCTGTGTGGCCTGTTTACACAGAGTTAGTTAGTCTGAAATAAAAAAGTCGGCGTTGAGGCGGACCAGAGGGACCAGCAGACCTCCGAGGGTAACGCGCAGCCAGGGCTAAATTTACCCGTCTGTAGTGCACTTCTCTCGCTCTAGTTATGTGTGAACTACCGCTCGTTCTGATGGCGGTTTTATGCAGTTCGGTAATTTTTTTAAATGTTTTTAAGCTTTAGAAATTAAAAATATTGTTTTCAAAATGTTTTGTGTAGGGAATAAATAGTTTTGACTGTTAAAGAAATGCTAAAGAACGTTGCATGTGATGACGTCACGAGTACGCTTCTGTTCCAATACACATACGTTGCTTGCGTGCTTTCGTGTTCTCGTCAAGTCCGATCTTCCTGCGTTCTCGTCAAGAACGGACTTCCACGAAAACAGCGATGCCGATACTACGCCATGAATAATGAATCAGCGTGTGTGAGCTTCAGCCGTGTGAGCTGTGATTGACACTCCATCAGTGCGCTCCTCTGGCTGTGATTGGTTGTTTTGACTGGTCCCGAATTAATCTTTCCAGATTGAAATACAGGCAGTATGCGGGACCAATTGAAGCAGTTTTTTCACAGGTTACATATCACATGTACTGCTGTCTGGGCATAGGGACAGTTTTAGCCAATATGACAAAAAGTGATTTTTAAAACTTACAGACTTCAGCTTTAAAGCAGATTATCACCAATGAAAAAAGATGTTTTATGTCTAATTTATTTTCTTCTATTACACGTGTTCCTAATTTTTCCCACATATTATGTTTACTTTAAAAGCCAAGAAATTGCGTTATTTTCTATGCATGCAGTCTCACCCCTCACATAAAAAATGTTTTGCTTAGCCAGACAGTTCCTTTAGCAACAGACTTCTGCATTTTAAATTCACCAGGGTGCATTTTCTCATTCTTACCAGCTGCTGTTAAGGCTGTTTAACATGGCAGGATAATTAGCCTCAGTTTTGCCCTGATATGCCACCCCTGACAACTGTAAGGAACCCCTGATGATAATAATACAACTTCAACCAATCGTATGTAAGTTGAATTACCTGTATTTTTATAGTTGATACTTGATCAAAGTGTTTAAACTACATTCAGTCATTCCCAGAGTCACACACAGACTGATGATGTTTTTTTTTTCTAAACTTAGGCTCTAGTGGCCTTTATTATTTCTTTTATTTATTTATTTTTTTTTTCATTTTGTTTTTTAGTGTGCTTATGAGAAAGGGGAATGGAGAGAGAATGGAAGACAGAGGGCAAAGGTCAGCAGACTAGGACTCCAACTAGTGACTAAGGGTCAAAACAAGGATGCAAACTTTTGAATATAATGTGTAGCCAATCAGAAAGTGGATGCACATTATAACTGCACAATTTGGCAGTGAGTGCAGCGGGACAGGCGAAGACCAAGTTTTTGGAATGACGCAAAACCTAAGATCTGTATATTTATTCGTAAGGAAGAAAACAGACCAAGCAAAATGTGTATCATCTTATTATTTTCTTTCTATTTAAGCATTGGTAATGATGGTGACTTGTGAGAAGGGACCCAGGCAGGTGGTGACTCTTAATACTCACTACCATTCTGGATTTGTTTTTCCTTTATTGATTGAAGGTTAAAGTGTAATACTGATTGTGAAATGTTTATAGAGTTCAGTAGAAGTGTGCACAATTTATGTTATGTTTCAACTTAATGACACCAGACTTTTGTTTTTTAGCCCATCAGGGTTAAAGTGGTCTAGAGCCACTTAAGGAACTTTTTATGTTTATGGCATGTCAATATTATACACTATGCATAAACAATGCATATTTCTACAAGTTTAAGAATCTCAAGTCTTATACTTTTCCATTTATCTTTTTTCACATCTTTTATACAAGCCTATTCTGATAAAGTAACCTCAGTTTCCAAAATTCACTCACACATAGTTTTAAGACACCCTCAGTGTAACAGAGCTTTTTGAAAATTAATGATAAAAAACCTGACACAAGTGCAACTGACTGTAAACCCCATCAGACTCCGAACGAATAAGAAAACAAAACTTTTTTCTACAGTAGGCTGAGATAGGATGGAAAGCCAGAGAAAGAACAGCAATATATATTTTATGTGGGGAAAGGAGGTCTGCAAATTGAATAGAAAAGTGGAAAAAAAGATGCAAAAATATAATATGTAGAAGGGATCGAAGTTTGGAAATCTTTGCCTGGAGAGAGGGGATGGTAAAAGGAGCTTCTTGGCATTACTTCACCACAACTATAGTGGTACCACAGGTTGTGCATTAAATGCACATAAGTGAACTTGACAAACTAAGAATGCAAGAGAAGATGGAAAGAACGGGTCCCAACACAGATATAGCACACACATTGAAAGCTTACAAAAGCTGTTAGCCCCTTTGTTTGTTATTCTTAACATTTCCAACCTTACTTCTGTCTGTTTATAACCATTTTTTCTCTCAAACATCAAAGCCACATCTCTCTTTATCAGATCAAACCTGTTTTCACCATTTTCACACTCTTTATTTGTGAAGGTCTTTTAGTCTTCTGGCTACAGAGCACATGCTGATATTCACTCCGACCACCTACTCATCTTTAATGCATGTCCCTTCCTATGTATTCAACTCTTTCAGGTTTTCTGACTTATTGTCTGTCTGATAACGGAAATAGATTCAGCCCTCTTGAGAAATTGAATGAGAGACGACAAAGTGTAATCAGTATCTGCCAAGGTAGTCATACAGTGTTCAAGAGCCTTAGTTTAGATACTAAATGTACTCAGCTATATGTTTAGTTTCCATTGGAGCCTATTGGAGCCATCGACTTTATTTTCCATGAACTGCTGGAATTACAGAGAACTTATCAAATATTATGCTCATTTCAGTGAGTGCTATTGTTGTAGTTATTTTCTCATCTCATTTTCACAATCTCATTCTTCTTGTGAAAGAAAGGAAATAGTCTTATTTTCTTTTAAGCTGATCAAATGTACCAAATCAGTACTGGTTCTAATACTAATTTCCTCAATTGCATTTAAAGTTGTCTCTTCATAAGAATGCAAGAGAAGACGGAAGAGAAGATGGATGGGCAGACTTTGGACAGACAATAAAGTGAACATATCGCCCTTATGCAACTGAGATAAATCTAAATTTAAACTAAATGAAAGATTGCTAGACTTTCCTCAGATGCAACCAATACCATAAACATGTAAATTAGTGAAATATCTCAAGACTGAATATTTTTGTATGTCTTTGGGAAGTGTTTGCCTCATTCATTTAACACCCAGAATGGAAGATCAGCCAAACTAAAGTTTAAGCATCATAGCTACCACTTTTTCATCAGTTATCAATAAAAAAAAATGCATCCACAAATTAACTAGCACCTCACCTATCAAAGGTTTGTGCATCTTAAAAAAGGCACAAACCAGAGGTGGGAAATGTGGATCTGCCATGTATGTATACTACCCAGTCACTGAACCAGGTGAGTCCAATTTGCACAGTGAGTTAAAGGGAATAGTACACCCAAAACATGATTAGCCTTCATTTTCTCTACTCACCCCATGCTGAACAACACTCTGGAGTACTTTTTTTTGATATCTCAAATGCATCTGGAGATCTGGAAGGCTTCTTGCTGTCTGCTGACATTCAAATAATGGAGGTCTATGGCGCCCGAGACAGAAAGGTCCATAAAAGTCCACAAAAACGTGTCAATATTCCTCCATACTGCTCGTCCAATGTATTCCAAGTGTCCTGAGTGGGTAGCATCCAGAATTTACTTGGAAACCAAGTCATTTAGAATGTTTTTAGAGCATAAATAGTAGTGTATAGGATTTCCTGAAAGCGCTTCCCGTGTCACGACGTCTACGGAAACCGCTGCAGACCAAACCAGATGAAAGTGCGCATTCAGCCGCAAAGAACTCTCATGCTCTTCCTCAACACTGAAGTCCTCAGACAGAAGAAATGTCGTTGTTTACCTTTGCAAAGCAAAGGTAAAAAGAAACATTTCTTCTTCTACGACTGCATTATTAGTGCAGAGCAGAGTTCGCTGCCGAGCTGAATGCGACTTTTCATCTGGTTTTATCTGCCGGGTTTCCGTGAGCGTCGTGAACTGCGGAGAGGCTACGCCGCCGCTTTAGGAAATCCTATACACTACTGTTTATGCCTAAAAACATTCTAAATGACTTTGTTTCGAGTAAATTCTGGATGCTACCCACTCAGGACACTCCTGGAATACATTGGACGAAAGCAGTATGGAGGAATATTGATACGTTTTTTGTGGACTTTATGGACCTTTTCTGTCTCGACACCATAGACCTCCATTATTTGAATGTCAGTAGACAGCAAGAAGCCTCCCAGATCTCCAGATGCATTTGAGATATCAAAAAGTACTCCAGAGTGTTGTTCAGCATGGGGGTGAATAGAAAAATGAAGGCTAATCACGTTTTGGGTGTACTATTCCTTTAAATTGTGCAGATTGGACCCAACTGGTTCAGTGGCTGGGTGAAGATCACACGTGTTTGTTGTGAAAATGCAATTGTGTGTAGATTCTCTTTCACAGAGTTGATTTAACACATATAAGCACATAACATAGAAGCATATACAACTGAAATGTACAGCAGCTCTACTAAAGGCACACAAACATTTGTATGTAGCATAAACATTATTGTCACAGTAATAATTCTGTTCATAGATGGAGATTTATTTTAGAGCTGAATAGATAACAGATTATCTCTCCATTGCCTGGTGGTTGTTGACACACAGTTAATCAGCTGTAGAGTGGAAAACTGAGCCTAATATCCCAGACTGTCAACTGATGAAAACCTAATAAGAGCAACTGCAACAAAATAGCTTTTTTAGATTCACAGGTTTGCTAAATATTCACTATTCTGGTGGAAAATATTAGGCTTAAATAAAAGAAAAAGAAAAATCTGTCTTGGTCGAAAGTGAAGCAACAACCATTATTGTTGGCATCAGGAAGACACCACAACATTAACTAAAACATGACCCACAGTATGGACAAGTTAGATGAATCAAGGTTTTTACTTTTACTGTTATTTGGTTGCACTAAGGCATGGAAAGATTCTTGTGCACCATATCAATTAAAGGCATGAAAGAGGATTCTGTGGTGGAAAATATATCAGACAGCTGTTTGTGTAGATTTTTAAATGTGCATATGCGTTAGTTCCCACCCCTTCACAAAAGATCTCTACGCTAGAAACACTTCTGCTGATTTTAAACCGGGAACTTCCTTTACCTCCCCTCTCGCACACTGATGAGCAAACTGACTGAAATATGAGCGAAAAGGGAACTTCTAAACATATTTTTAATGTTTTCATATCCCTTATGCATGGATGCCCTAAAATTAAGATTTTTGGTGGACAGATAAATGCCGAGAAAATCCTGCCTGCTATAACAGAGAAGCTGCGTTTTGTGTATTTACAGTAGTATGCTTGAAAATTACAAACTTTTACCAAGATAGACATGTTATAATCCTTAAAAAGCTTAGATTCTCCACAATTCAACCACCAAGTTCATTTTATGGACACCATGAGCAGCAAAGCACAATTGATAAAGATATAGCAGCATTTTAAATCAATTTGAAAACTTAAGTATTATAAATTCAACAATAGATTCGCCCGTAAGGGTCTACTGATAAAAAGTAATCCAGCATATTCTTAATAAAAATATTCCATTATGAGAAAATGGCCATATAAAGTCAGTCTTTTATCATCAGAAAAGTTTGATCCTTATAGCTAATGCTAACCATCTTGCTAATTAGCCTAGCTTCGAAAAAAGACTTTCTTTTACGGTTAGGTTTGTCACAATTCTTTTCTGGAGCAATTGATGCTCCAGTTTATGCAAAAGAGTGAAAATATGAGTCAAAATAAGCCACACAGGCATCGGAGTTCTTCTTCGTGCTTCGGCGTAATGGCCACTAGCCAAACAGCATATGAGTTATGCTTGGAGCCTACGTAAATAACATCGCAAAATGTTTGATTCAAAAACAAGTAGCCAATCCACTTTTGACAGTAGGCAAAGCGGACTGGCTAATGTTTTTTTAGGCTCCACCACAGCCAGAGTTTATGGTTTCAATTTTTGTGGGGGGAGGAAACTATAAGTGAAAAATGCCATCCATCAATTATTTCATTTTAGATGAATCTGGACACTTAATTTCAGAGAAAATCCTCTTTAATACCCTTAGTATTTCTATCTTATAGGTCTAATGTCTGTGAATTGGTTAACTTGTGTAACAAAACTGAAACGAAATTAACAGTAAATATAAACCATGATATTCTCCTAAGGTATGTCGACCTGTCGACCCTCTACCTCCCCCATAAACCATGCAAACACACATACACACTGTCAGTGGAAAGTCTACCTCTTCGATGAGTACATTTTCTTTTCAAATAATAACGATATTAGTCATTAAATGAAGGATAACATTGTATATTGTAACTAAAAACAATGAAAAAAACCCAATGGTTCTACAACCCAAAGATTATTGAAGTGGACAAAGCAAACAAGAGTGTAGGTGCGATAGATGTTGCAATACTAAGCAATAGCAACAATGAGAATAGGAACAGAGAAAGAGGCCTCAAAGTGAGAATAGAGAAGATGTGTAGATTAAAAATCCATGCATCCATCATCTATTCCTACTTATTCTTGCAGGGTAGTACAAACAATGCACCATAACACCTGCATAAGGTCAATTTAGAAGAATAAGTGAACCTTCTAGTAATTTTTCTGATTGTGATAAGAAGCTGGGGTACATAAAGAAAACTAATACATACACAGGGAGAAAAAACTAAAGGATTTCTACATATAAAAACAAAAGTGTTGTAGCATCATATGCAATAAGGTTATATTTTCAAACAGTGGCCTGTCAGGTGTGCAGTGATTTGTTTATTTGGGTGATATGATTATATTCCAATAGGTGTTATGAACAACTTTGGATTTTTGGGAGCTTATTTAGGGGGAGCCCTGTAACCTGTTTTTTTTTTTATATATATATGATATAAATAAATTAATGAAATAATAAATACACATTTATGAAATTTTACATTTGTTGTTGTTTTAAACAAATAGCATTCCAGAGTTTTTTTTTTTTTTTTTTTTTTTCCAGAGGCTAAGTCAAAGCTGTGCTGACTGAATTGGGCTAACGTGGGGAGGATGGGGGCATGCAATGAAAACAGCATGAATTCTTTGCTTATTATAAATTTCAAACTCTGCTATTCTTAAAGTGTCAAAGATCAGGAGTGAATAATCTTTCAACAACATGACGTACATAGAACAATGTCACCTCTACAGGTCCAGCTAGTGAACCTGACATGTAGTGAGGGCAGGCTTTGCTGCCATATAGTCAAAAAAGATCCTGCCTCAACTGGCTGTTCTCATTGCAAATCAGGCTGCCAAGTGAAGCGGAGTGGACTGAATGGTAAGGGGTTCACAGAGACTCACACTGTAGCCTCAGCAGTGTGCCAGTAACAACTTCCTTTATCAACATAACCCAAAATGAAGACAGCAAGAAAGACTAGGCGGAGAAGTGGAAAAATATCAACCACATAATTCAACAGAAACATTTTCCATAGAAGGTCAGTTGAGAGTCCTTTCAGTCCCCTAGGTTGTCCTGGGTCAATACATTCCAATTAAATTTAAACATTCAGGGTAATGTCACAACAGCAAGTCCTGAAGTCGTTAAACTTACTGCGCAGAATGGCGAACCGCTTGCTGACGGTGATTACATAAAGAAGTACCTGATCAAAGTTATATAAATAATGTGTCCAGAAAAATCGACGGATTTCAACAATGTGAGCTTGTCCAAAAATACAGTGGTTGTCAGCTAATTTAAAATGTCATTTGAGAGACAATATTTGTGCTACTTTTCATTCAATTTATTTTTATTCAACAATGGAAAAAAATGGAAATCTAGATAGGTAATTTTTTCTTTAAATAAGTGCATTTTTTCTTGAATTGCGTAGGTAAAAGAGACATTTTGCCAATGAAACAAGACAATTTACATTTAAAATAGGAAAACACAATTGAAATATCTTATTTCAAGTGCATTTTATCTAATTATCTTATTTTAAGAGTAAACTACTCATTCCATTGGCAAAATATCTCATTTACCTACTTAAAATAAGGATAAATACACTTAATTTCAGAAATATTTACTTATTTCTAGATCGTTTTTGCGGTGAATATCCTGCAATGAGAGCACTAATGACACATACACTGCAGAATTTTTTTTGTGTAATAGAATTTTTTGTGTAATAGAATTTAAAATCCTTCTCACCAGCGGCGTAGGAAGCGGGGGGGACGGGGGGGACATGTCCCCCCCAATATAAAAGCCAGGTGGATATGTCCCCCCCAAAAATTGTACCGCAAAATATTAGATTTTGACATTTTTTTAACTAGCGTGCTTTTATTTTGAAGGCGCAGCATAGCGTTACGTCACTGTACTCTCTGAACTGCTGAGTGTTTGAGCACTCAGTCAGCAGGGAGGGAAACGGCGATACAGAAATCAGAAACTTGTGAAAGAGGTAAAATAGTCTGTCGGGATGCTGCTATGAATATTGCCCATTTATAACGTTTTGTTTTTAGTTCACTTTCATATATAGAAAACTGAATCTTTTTGGTTTAATCATCTTCTTAGTCTGTAAATGAAGAGGATTAGGTTTGAAAAAAGTTAACTGATTTTACTTTTTTTTTAGTTTAACATGGGAAAAAGTCAGAATTTGACTTTTTCTCAGAATTCTGACTTCTTTAATCTCAGAATTTGACTTTTTTCTCAGAAAATCTGACAGATGATTAATATTTCTAAATCAATTTACAGTGTTTTTTATTTTCTTTTTTTCGGGGTACTTATACAGATACATGAAAAAAGTAGGTCTAACTAAAAAAATAACCAGAATATAAGGTTTAGAGTAAAGATTGACTAGTGTTTACACAAGCACACACTGCTCTGCTGAGCTTACTGTGCAAGAAAATGTAAAATATAAGTTTAAAGAAATATATAACAGGAAATAGGTTGCTAAAAACATAAACTAAATGTTAAAATAATGTAGATATTGGTTTGGGTAAGTGTATTCTTTAGATTTGGAAATTTGGAAGGAATACATAATTTTGAAATTAATTAACAAATCTGGTAAAAAACAACAAAAAATAAAATAAAAATAAAAGTTGCACTTTTATTTGAGGAATTTGTTGAATAATTTCAAAATTGTGAGTTTAACTAGTTGGAGGTAATGCTACACTTCTCTGCTTCCCTGTCCTGCTCATAAAAGGTAAACATTATAAACCCACCATCCATTTTCTATATTATTTGGAAAACACAACACAAATGTAATATAACAAAAGTATGTTTAAAAACAAACATGTTAGCATTCAGCCATAGCCATGTCTGTTTTAGAGACTAGCTCTCTTCTGCTCCTCCATTAATGAGGGGACCCCACGGGCACGTAAAAAGTTGCCTAATTCCGTCATTTTCCACCAATGTGTCACTGGCCACCTCAAACAACTCACATCTTTGTCAGTGAAGCTGAGTGCTCCACATCTCTTCCTTCATGGTGCCCATCTACATTAAGATCCACAATTCTGAGATTAAAGTCAGAATTCTGACCTTTTTCCCGTATTAAACTGAAATGAAATTTAAAAATCACTTAACTTTCTTTTTTCAGTGGTCTCCAATCCTCTTTCAGTCTTGGGATGATCCCTCATCCAATATTTAACTGCCAACTTTGCTAGAATTTGCACAAAATGTTTTTTTTTTTATATAGACTTACTTCTCAGTACAATGCCACCACCAACTAAAAAAGGCGAAGGGCTGAAAACAGCAGTAGGACTTCTTACCAAGTGTAAAAGAGAAAACGTCAGTGTGAAAGTTGGCGAAATACCCTGCCAATGTCCTAGAAGGAAATTAGCCCATCTGGCTACGGTATGTAATGATTTTTTTTATTTTTTGGTTTTGATTCTCACGAAATTGACAGATGTTATACCCAAAGGGATCGTAAGTTAAAACCACAACAGGGAGTATTACTTACTCCTAGTTTATTAAGGTTGTGCAGCAGTCCACTGCACAACCACTAATTAACCAACTAATTAACTTCTGCACCTTTATTTCCTCAGATAAACTGCTGGCTCCTCTTTTTTAGGCGATAAACAGATTAACACAACATTGACAACTCTGTAGTTTTCTGTTCTGTACTGCAAACTGGAATTAAAAGGCGTAAAATTTCTACCAAAGGTCTTGACAGACTGGCGACCTGTCTAGGGTGTATCCGCTTCCAGCACCTCGACCCGCACACTAAGGAACCCAGGGTATTACAGAAAATGGAAGGATAGTCGTTTCTGCAAAGGTTGATAATGCTGCGTTTGCAGACCAGATGCTTCAAAGCATCCTGCCCATAAATCTTCAACACACTGTCAGCTCCACTCTGTCAGTCCAACCTATATATAAATTCATTTTTATTCAGTATTGCAAGTTTGACAAAATAAAGCATGTAAACTTTGCACTGTATGTGAAGCTTAGTGAATTGTTTTTAATCAAACTGAAATATTTGATTTTCTAGTGTGATGCAGACACTAAATATGCCAAGGGTTGAAGCCCTTGAAAAGACATCTCCCTTTGCTTAATAAAAGACTCAGATCATTTTGTTTGGTGATATGCTCACATCTTATGAAGACAAATGCATTATGTAAATTTTAAATGCATTATTTTTGCAAGACACATTTATAAAGGAATAAAGTAAAAGATTAAATAGCCTTTTTTTAAGTAGCATACTTAAGATATGTTTCTGTTGAATACGAATCTCAGATTTCCGACATGTGTCCCCCCCAATAGTAGAACATATTCCTAACGCCCTTGCTTCTCACATATAAAGCCTTAAATGGCCAAGCTCCATCTTATATCAGAGATGTGATTGTTCCTTATGTTCCTAACAGAGCACTTCGCTCTCAATCTGCAGTTTTACTAGTGGTTCCTAGAATTTCTAAAAAGTAGAATGGGAGGCAGATCTTTTTAGTTATCAGGCTCCTCTCCTGTGGAACCAACTACCAGTTTTAGTCCGTGAGGCAGACACCCTGTCTACTTTGAGAGGCTAGGCTTAAAACTTTCTCCTTTTTGATAAAAGCTTATAGTTAGGGTGGCTCAGGTTATCCTGAGCTATCTCTATAGTTATGCTGCTAGCAGGCTTAGACTTTTGGAGGACATAGGGACCCCATTTTCATCATTCTGCTTCATTCTATCTCTATTCTCCTATTCTGCAGAATCTGTTAGTTCTATCTCTAACCTTCTGTTCTCTCTGCTTTTCCTCAGAGTAGCTTTGCCTCGTCTGTTCCTGTTTGGCTGTGGCGTCATCCTGGAAAGAAACATCAGCTGTGCTGCTTCCATCAACACCCTTGTTTATAGAATGCTGGAGATCGGCCTGTTTTCCAGTGTGGTCCTGTTTACCTCTGACCGTGACTGAGTGGATTTGCTCTCTTCATCCTCTGGCATGGGAGCTGCCTTGGAGCTCGTCTGCCTGGCTGTGTGTGTTTCCTGGACGGGGCCGCCTTTTACAGCTGCTTTTGTATCTCTGCTTCTGTCTCCTTGAACCCCAGTATCGGACCTCGGCAGATGGCGCTCACACTGAACCTGGTTCTGCTGGAGGTTTCTTCCTGTTAAAAGGGAGTTTTCCTCTCCACTGTCGCTACAAGCATGCTTGGTGTGAGGGATTGTATTTGAGTCAATGAGTCGATGCAATCAACTGGTTTTCCTTAGATAGAAAACTTTGTATCAATTTGACTGTATGATCTGGTTGAACTGTAAAGTGCTTGAGATGACATGTGTTGTGTGAATTTGGCGCTATATAAATAAACTGAATTGAATTGAATTGAATTGTGGGAGAGAAGATGATAACTTTTGCTGTATTGAGGAGGAGCTGCTTGATATGATGAGCCTTAAAGGTACAACAACAGGACCAATATATCTTTGAAGATGTGTGTCAGAGGAAGTTGAAAATATGGGCTTAAATGGAACAAGCTCTGTGTGGGGTAACAACAGATGCCAGAGCTCCGGCCATGGTAAGGCTGAGCACAAAGGAATGGTATCGTTAGTGTATGCATGCAAGGTAAAAGAGAGTGGAGGTAAGGGTGTTAGGATGCACTACATAACACATCAAGAAACATTGTGTGGTAAGACTGAACAAGCTGGGCTATGTGATAGAGCGCTGTTTTCGCATTTTACAGTTACGAAGTCCTGTAGTCCCACACTAGAGGACTTTAACTACAGAGAATTTAAAAGGCTTTCCTATCTGATGTGATTGCTGAAAATGGGGATGTGCAGCGGTTTTAATAGCTGAGATCAAACCAGTGTTTAAAAGAAAAGGGCCGACTTCTTCATGAACTCAGTGACCCTCTGTGGCTGGCACACCTGGCATTTCAGTTTATCTTACGCATCATCTGAAGACACTAAACAAGAACCTACAAACTATGAGGTTTTAACGCAGCACACTTCCTTGCACTGCCAGAGATCAAGTTTGCTTTTCCAAAGGCCGACCTTTCTGCTAAAAAGGAGAAATATGTGACTGTTGTTGCATCTCTCCTGACAGCTTTAACCAGCATTTCCAAGATTTTTCTCTCATTGAAAAACAAATCAAGCTGTTCTCAACCCTCTTTCTGATGGATGCAGAATACGTGAAAGAGAATCTGCGGATAGAACTGATTGTAATGCAATGTGATTGTCATGATTTAACTAAAGATCTGACGCAAATGCAGAAGAAGACCAAACAGAGAGACCAGGAAAAGTTTAACATGTTTTTATTTTCTTAGATAGAAAAACTTTGTATCAATTTGACTGTATGATCTGGTTGAACTGTAAAGGGCCTTGAGATGACATGTGTTGTGAATTTGGCGCTATATAAATAAACTGAATTGAAATTTAATTGAATTTACAGCAAGTTGAGAGGAGTACAGTGCTGCTCTGAACATTGAACCGGGACTGAAAAGAGAAGGGGAAGATATGCAGTAAGGTTACATGTGCACAAAATACTAATTTGTTCCCTGGGAATGATTATTTGTGGCTTCATAATAGCTATGGCTTTGTCACACAATAAAGTGTGACAAAATCAAATGCTATTCAATATATATATATATATATAAACCCGGGCAACTCCCTGAGACAAAAAATGGTTCACCCCAAAGATAAGACACCCAGGAACAACGCTGACAATGTGGTTTCGGCTGTTCAGTGTAGTGAAGAGTGCACAGACCTGTACATTGAAAAGACGAAGCAACTGCTAAACAGGCGCATGGCTAAA
This sequence comes from Cyprinodon brontotheroides, assembly GCA_018398635.1. Classification (NCBI taxonomy): domain Eukaryota; kingdom Metazoa; phylum Chordata; class Actinopteri; order Cyprinodontiformes; family Cyprinodontidae; genus Cyprinodon; species Cyprinodon brontotheroides. Next base: position 5,595,886 of record JAGKQL010000025.1, read on the forward strand.
CAAAGGAGGGCCAACTCCTCCGGAAAGGACTCAGCTGTTCACCTATTTTTGATCATCTGCTAGAAAACTTCACATCCAGTTACCATAACTGTAGTTTTCAAGCTTTAAACACAGTGTTTTTCTCTGTGTTAACAATACACTCAAATGTGCCCTTTGCAACAAAGTAGCAGAGAGGAGAAATAATATGTGGTCAGGGCAGAGGTTCTGATTGCTAACCTACCAATGTGAATAATGACAACAAAGATTACAAACTCTAAGCTAGGGAAAAGAAACAAGTAGATAAAAAATAGTAGCTGCAGCTTGCATAATGAGGCAGCATAATAAGCCCCATGGGCCTAAATTGCCGCTGCAAATGGAAATAAACTCTGACCATTTGAGACATGTTGAATCTCATCTATGGTGAATGATCTAGAAGTCACACTAGTTTGAGAATCCAAGTCATCTTAGGGGATAGGTCTTGGTGATAGGTTCTGGTTTATTTATTTAAGTCTTATACATGCTCATCCTAACAATAAAGTTACTTTCTCTTCACTTTCTCCTCTGCATGTGTCTTGTCCACATAGCCATATTTATATCTCTTATGTTTGCACTTCGGTTGCAAATCAAATCACCAAATTAGGATGTGCAAAATCAGTATCATATTAGAGAGGTAATAGGTGCACTTATTTGCTGATTTAGTGAATCACACAACACTTATAATAAAAACATATAAACATATTTTCATTCTCTCCAACTAAAATTTCTCTTTGCTCTGAAACATGTTTGAGGCAAACATGTAACCTGGGCAGCAGCAGGTGTTATTTTGCTATTTGCATAACTCTGGCCTTTAGAGAGAGAGAAAACATACAGTAACTGAACATTCATTCTGTACAAGTTTATTTTTGTTTGTTGTTTTTTGCTGTTAATTTTGAACTTCCCTCTTGATTATATTGGCAGTCATTTTCTTTATCTTCTGTAAAGCTATTTCATTGCTTACGTTTACAAAGAAATGTTAGATACTACAATAAAGACCCACACCAATGAAATAAAAGTGGATTGATACCAAAAGCATGCACACTGGGCCATTTGTGATCTAAACAAAACAAAAAAAAAAAAAAACAATAGGAAGACAAAAATAGACTTTTGTTACTGTAAACAAATTGTGTTGCAGAAATGTATAGTTTTTTTTTTTAAAGGAACATATACATATATATTAGGACTTAGACTACACAAGTGTAAAACAAAAGCGAAATTTTTGTTTTAGAACAGCTCTTTGGACAATTTTAATTTTTTTTAAAGTGCAGCCTTTGAAAATATTTAAAATATATATATATATATATATATATATATATGCAAACAGTAATATAAACATATGGCTGTAAATTTACAGTTCTTATACATTTTTAGTTTTTTTTTTGTTTGTTTTTTTAGGGCTGGGATAGTGTTCATTTTGAATTAATCCAGAAAAATTTTAAAATGTTTAAAGTAATGGGATTACATCAGAGATGTTGGACTAAATGGACACGTTGAATAGGAACTCTTTAGCTCCTAAAGGCAATGCTTTATGCAGAGCTGAACTTTCATAGTTCTGGTCAGTATTAAAAATAAAAAATTAAACTTCCATTTACAGACAATATTGTATGACTTATTTGTAGTTATATTTTAGTGCCATATTTGGTGGAAGACAAAAAGCTAAAATATTGTAACTTTTAACCAACCCAGCTATACATATCATTAAAAAAAACACTTGTTCATAACAGAGCACTTCACTCTCCATTCACGTGTTTACTAGTGGGTTCTAGCATTTCTAAAAGCAGAATGGTAGGCTTTTAGTCAGGCTCCTCTCCTGTGGAACCAACTACCAGTTTAATTCCATGAAGCAGACACCCTATCTACTTTTAATACTAGGCATCACTCTTTCCTTTTTATAAAGCTTAAGGTCAGAGATAGTTATTGCATGCTGCTGTAGGCATTAAAGTAGATACATTTATTTCTTACAAAATCACACAAACTCCCACCAGAGGAACAAAACCACCCCCTGCATGAGGAAACTTTTTCACATTTGAACATTTGGTTATTCCCAAGAGAAAACACTTTAAATCATCAAGGATATACATTTTAGCCAGAAAAACACTCAAAAATGATCACGCTAATCACATCTTTGGACGCTTATAGCCCCATTTACACTACCCTTGAAAAACCGATCCAGGCCCAGACCGGTCCGAGCTTGGATCGGGTAACCACGCCAAGCTCAGTTTTGATCTAATCCGCTCACACGCCACACTTATCTCGGTTATTCGACTCCTCGCCTCCTAGTGACGATGTGTTAGGTATTACTGCTAGGATTGAAGGAGGGACTCAAGCAGCTGGTGGCGTAATGCACCAAACGCTGTTTGTCAACCGGCCAGGAAAACCTCAAGAAGAAGAAGACGAAGTGAGGAGGGAATCCAGCAATCAAAATGGCGCCGGCCACATTCACATTCAGAAAGTTATGCTTGATTATTATTATTGCTGTAGCCGTAAACTTCAGTTTGCGGTGCGGGTCAGGCTTAAGACGGGCAACCTTGGCGCCGGATGTACTTGAATGGAGTGTGAATCGGCATGTTCAGCCAGTCGGCGATGACGCCCGCGTTCTGCTCATGCGCCTTGTTATCAGAGAAACGCGAAGCTGGAAAAACCGAGCACGAGCCCACCTCGAACTGGTCTGCAGTTAGCGTCCTGTTATGTCTATCTCGTTCAGTTCAGGTTGCTTCCGCTCACACCGCATAAGTTATCTTCAGCTACTGAGCTCGGACCGGCCCCGCTCAGGTTGTTTTAAGGGTAGTGTAAACGGGGTATATGTGAACTCATTCTCGCTATCGCTCATGACCTTCCCTTCACCTCTGTCTAGAGTAGGGAGGCATCTTCTTTCTGTCCCCCTACCTTAAACATTACAGCATAGAGGCTGCTGTACAAGATTTCTCTGAACTCACTCTTATTCAGGCAGGCACACTCAAAACATTTTATCTCACAAATAGGAGAAATATGCTTCCACACTTGATTGACCGAATACCTAACATACAAGCTATTTGTTTGTAGACAGACAGAGCCATAAACAACCTACAGTAATAAGCGTGCCCATGTTTATGTTGCTGAGTAATGTATGATGAGCAAAATAATCTAATTTCCTACTTTAGGTTTTGTCATTTATTTCCTACTTTTGTAGAAAATACACACGCAGGTTATGACCAAAAACACCAAACAAAACACAGAGACAAGATAGCAATAATAAGGGGTCCATTACAAGGCTCAAGTTTAACAAACTCAGGTTCAAATCATCAACTCTAAATTATCTAGCCGAAATTGATCTAGCCTAAGGTCTGGAACTCTTGAGTTTTGGTTTTTACAACAGCTGCTATCAATCGGAAGTGGGTTATGGCAGGCCTTTTTACCTTTATTAAAAACATTCTCCTCTGTGTTGTTCCATTTGTAGTTAACTAAATTACGATTCGTCCTAATTAAAATCCCACTGATAGACTGAAATGTAATAGCATATCTTCTAAATTTGATTTTAGCAGCAAAAAACAGAATTTCAGAAAAAAATAATATGCTTGTAGGAATAAAGTTTTGTATACCTACAAGTGTTTAAACATTTTAATTGGGCATTCTGACATTTATCAGCTTGACTGAATATGTATTTAGGATATCTGAAATTAATTTCTTTATAGTCAAAATAATACCAATGACCAGTAACAAAAGAAATATGGACATCTGAAATTAATTTCTTCTTGGTCAAAATAATAAAAATGAAGACCAGTAATAATTAGCATTCATGCGGAATATTTGCTCTAGCTGTGAAGAATGCCATTTTGTTTGAAATTTTCATTTAAACAAGGACAAAGACTTTTCCTTTTTGTTTTCAGATATTAGGTATACATTTTCAGTAAAACCAATACAGGAGGGTCTTGACATAGATTTGGAGTCAGTGGGTCACATGACCTTGGAAGCTTTTGAAGAAATCAATTAGTTTTGTAATATAAATTGCTAAAATTGAAAATGACTGTGCCTCATCAGGCTAATGTAGTAAAGAAATTTAACAAAGAATTTGAGTCAGTAGTTCACATGTCCTGGAAGCTATTGAAGGAAAGTCCCAACTTTTGCCTTTAAAAATATCTTGAAAATAGCTTAAAATTGCATAAAAGCAAGTGTGCCTTACATATGTTATTTATTGGCATGATTTTATATTAGTTTCAGAATTTATAAATTTTTGTGTCTCAAGCGTGCTTGGTTCAAAGATTTGTTGACGGCCCCTAAATGCACCACCGCGTGTGGCAGGAGGGAGCAGCTGAGAGACGCTGGCCGACATCCAAGTCCCTCAGTCGGATCAATTGTTTGCTACATCCCAATCACTCTGCGGAGCATGAATATCCAATAACGAACTTAAAACCATCTTCACAGCGGTGCTGAGGGCTCGGTTCTGTTGCACTGTAGTCGACCAACATCCTGTATGATTTTGAAATTCCCCCCAGACATTTTTTTGTCCAATGGACTTTTCTTTCCAAGTTTTGCTTACCGTCCAGGAAGCTTTTTCAATTTAGATTGTCAGAAATAGCATTGAGTTTGACCAAATGCAAAGCCTTGATTAGGCTTAGAAAAAATGCAAATTGAACCTGACGAATGGTCTATTAACTTTTTTTGGAAAAGACATTATCTCAAGAGTTTAATGAAAGAAAAGATAAAGATAAAAAAATCACTCATCAAACAGGCCTGGACAAAAATGATGGTACCATTAACTTAATATTTTCTTTGAAACATTTTGAGGCAGTCACTGCAATCAAACGATTCCTACTGCTGTCAATGACACTTCTGTTCCACTCAGCAGGTATTTTGGCTCTCTCCTCATGAGCAAACTGCTCCAGTTGTCTAACGTTTGAAGGGTTCCTTTTCCAGACAGTATGTTGCAGCTCTTTCCAAAGATACTCCATAAAATATAGGTCAGGGTTCATAGAAAGCCACTTCCGAATAGTCTACTGCTTTCCTCTTGTAGCTGTTCGTTTTTCAGTCACCATCCCGTTAAAGATTCATGACTTGCAACTGCAACCGAGCTGTCTAACAATAGGCAGCATTTATCTCTCTACAATCCCATGATAGTCTTAAATATTTATTGTATCCTTCAAAGATTGAAGACATCCTGTGCTAGATGAAACAAAACAGCTGCAGAGCATAATAGAACTTCTCCCATGTTTCACAGTAGAGACAGTGCCATTTTATCAATATGCTTTATTTCTGCATCTGGTGTACTTTGACAGAAGTTCCATTTTGTCTCGTCTGTCCAAAGGACATTTTCCCTGAGGCTTTGTGGCTTGTCAACATATAGTTTGGACAATTCCAGTTTCACGTTTTCCTGTTTCTGCATACAATCTTCACCTTTAAATCTAATTCTGATTAAAACAATAATAAACATTCTATATACAATAATTCACTGGACATTACAGTAACAGCAACTTTACCATGATGTTATTCCGTAAAAGTTAAAAAAAAAAATCCACTGGACTTGGTTTCCATGTAATGAGTTCAAAACCCTGGACCCAATATTCAAAAACAGACAGATCTGGATTGTTCAAAACTAGACTTTATTGAGCAGTTAGTATGGCTGCATGTCAGCTGGGGCGGATAAACCGGATCCTGTTTCTGAGTGGAGCTGAAGCCAGCCGAGGGGCAACAGAGTCCTGAAGGGAATGTTCAAAGCCGAAGTCGAAGCAGAACCAAGTTCACAGACCAGAAGATCAGAAAGCCGATGAGGTACAGAAGGTGAATCCAAGCCGATGTCAGAAAAACAGTCCAAGTTTGGTGAGCCAGGCGAATCCAGGAATCAGTCCAGAACAGAGCAGATTAAAGAGCAGACTAGGGCAAATCAGCAAAACTTGGGATCCACAAGACAGCAAATGGTGTCACGGTTCCAGTGTAATCAGAAAAACAGCTCAGAAAGTTACTCACACAAAACAGCTTGAATATTCTGGCACTGGTAGCTGGAAAACACACAGCATATATAGGAGCTGAAAACAGGTGGGAATCAGATAAGCAGTAATGAGAAACCGGGCAGAAGTTAAACAGGTGAGTAGAATTGAGCAAAACAAAGGCGGTGCCGTTCCTAGTGCCAGGATCATGAGATTCCAAGATTTGAAGACAGTTTCGCCACCTCTTCCAGGAAGCTTTATCTATTCAAATGATTTTGATCCTGCAGTGAGTTTGAGTCTTTATATAGACAAGGCCTTGTATTGCTTGGAAACATGCAAATGGTAACCGGATGAATGCAGTCGTTTGGTTCCATCATGTTAGCCTGTAATACTCTGAAACCCTGTCTATTATTCTGAAGGTCAGTCGTTAAAGGGGGGATTGTCTCCAATAATACCTGAAACCTGTCTATGATTATTAAGTGTCGTTAAGCGAGGTATTGTTCACCGGCTGAACAGGGGAGGTACTTTGTTCCTCTGTGATGGGGTGGGAGGTGTGGTGATATCTGGAAGGGATCATCTCTATGTTTCCAGATCCAGACATTTGAATTGAGAAAGGATCCTGGAGAGGTAGCGAAACGTCTTCAAATCTTGGAAACCAAGTCCAGTGGATTTTTGATTTTTTTATTTTACTTTAACGGAATGACTATGACCTGGATGACTGAGAATCTTCATCAGCATACCATGATGTTACCATGTACTGTAGTACAAAGTTCAAGTGCAACTTTAAGCTTGAATATTTGTGTCATTAAATTTAAACCTTTAATTTCAGAGACATATTGTGTGTGTATTTGCACCAAAGCAGAGAAATAACAGCAATGATGAAATAGCTTGAAAACATCCATCTGAAAGAGATATTAAATTTAGAGGGGCTGAGATACACATTTATACATGCTCACACATACACGCGAACGGGCTTCTATCCCTCTACGAAATAAATGGTGTCAAACACTTCCCCATGGCAAACATTTTTCTCCCCTCTGTATCTACTTTCATCTAATGGCCTTCATGATTTGTAACTCAATCAGACTCCAGGCTGCCTTAAAACATCTTTGAACCAGCACTTTGTCTCATATGTGGCATGCAGTGGATTTCGGGAAGTACTATAGCTATAGCTTAAGCAATATCAAGTAGATAAGCAGGCACGGTCCACATGTTTCTCTTTGCTCGGAAGAGCTTCTCAAAAAAATAAACCATTTTGTTTTTCATATTTAACCAATCAAGTGAATATAACAGAGTCTACACTACCATGCACCTTACTAAAAACAGGTCATCTTTTTATTTCAACAGCTGCAACATTTAATAGGATACTAATAATTTAAATAAAATAAATGTGAATGTATTTAAGAGTCTGCATTACAGCAGACTCTAAAAACACCCTAAAAGCATTGCTGGATGTCCTTTTCGTCTACAGAGTTAAGCTTTCTCCGGATTTTTCCAGATGGGGAAAGCAGAATCCGCTTGGTGCTGCCCCTTTTTTCCATTGTTTCATTTGCTAAAGTGCTACTCTTCTTTTTGAGGCAGAATACAGAACATTGAGAGTCAGACAAAGCATTCGGAGAGAGAGAGAGATCAAGGATGGCATGGGGGAGTGTCAACTAGAGTGAGGGGAATGTTTCTGCTGCTCTGCAGCCTCCACAGTGAATGGAGTTTAGCCACTGGACATTAGGACAAGGACAAGCAGACTCAAGAGCAGTTTTTTTCCCAAAAGCTATAAACTCAAACATAAACTGATTTTCCCTCATGCAATCTCAAAACCTTGTGCATTACTCCAAAAACTGTCAGAAATCATCAAATTTCTGCACTTTACACTTATTTCCACATGTTTACAGTCTATATTGTATAAATTTAATATTTTCTGTACTCTGTCTTTGCATGAATATCGGTGGCTTTTACTGATTGTACTGATTATAATAACAATAAAGGCAATCTAATTCTGAGCAGCCTTTAATGAAAACTTTGACAGATAATTAATCATTCACCATCTCAAAGCTTAGTATTTCAGAAAAAAGTAACTTTTACTTTATCTCCTAATCAGACTTAAAGGTCAGTTTGATTTACAAGAGATCAATTCATACATGTCTTTAGCATGAAAATACAAGAGTTAACCCTTCACCTTTAGGGTATTTAATAATTTAGTATTCACCTCACAGTTTTGCTTCCTCAGATAAGGTTTGGAAAATTAGAAATCCTCATTTTCAGGTGTTGTTTACATGTACAGGTACAGGCTCCAAAGTTTAACGAAGAACCACATACAAACAAACACTTTTCTAAGCAGATGAATAGAATATACTTTGAATGTAAACCTAAGAAAAAACACAACAAAAGAAGTACCATACTCAAAAGTTGAAGTATATCCTTTAAACATATGGTAAAACAGGCGGTAAGCCCTTCATGCCACCTAATAAACAAATCAGTTGTGCAATTACATGATTTCTGGTAGGGACGACACAGGTAGAATGCAGTGGTTATTTAATCTTCAACACGTATAAAACAGATTTCATGAGTCATTTGGGAATTGAAAATGGTTCTTATTTTTGTGGTTCTGTCCACCACCCTGTTAAGACTATGGCCATGCGGTATTTGTTTGACTTTTTTCGAACTATCTAAATTTGAATCTGCAGGTGCCTCTCTGTTATTGGTAGATCCAAAAGGATGATGGACACAGGTTTGCCACCTTAGCAGAAATAAGAAACGCAGAATTTTTTGTCCTTAATTAAACTTTTATCCTAACAAGCCCCACTTTTACCCCCTATAGTTGCCAATACTTCGTCTTGTATTTTAATTTGAGTCATGAGGTGAGTAATGGTCATTTGGTATATTTGCTTTTCAAGAAGGATGGTTCATTTAAGATAAAGGTTTCCTTTTTATGCTGTTTTAGCCTAAAATTCACCCTGTAGTCATTTTGGATCTAATTAGTGTTAAATATTGAAGTATTTACATTACAATGAAATCCCAGTAAACCTGCACTAACTGTGTTTTGGCTGCTTAAAGCCTTACGAGGATGGATATTCCTCATGTTATGGTCTTTTAAAAAAGTTTTTTAAATTTAGCCAAAGAAGGACTACTTGTCGTCCTCTCTTACTTCCAATTCAGACCCTGGTCTGTCACTGCTCACTTCCCAGCAGTGGGGCATTCTGAGGAGGAATATTTACAAGGAAGTACCACGAAATCTGACCATCATCCTGGATTCTTTTTTCAGTTCTTTTCCAAAATTTTATGGTCCCCCGAAGCTGATTCAAAAAGGTGCATAGAGAATAGTTTAGCAGCATTCTGTGAGTTTCGCTTGTGCTTTTATGGTGAAATGCTGACAGTGAGAACCATGACAGTTAATGGCATGCGGTTGCCAAGGGTAGCAGCAGGTCCAAACCAAAGAATATGGAAGGTCGATGAAATATTGAATATTAAACAATCATTCCACACACTAAATAAGGTAAATATGTCCACTGTTATATTCAATCCCAACACAGGAACACCATATTATGGTATAACTATATATCTGGAAATTAGTGCTGCACTAACATCTGTTGGCATAGTGATGCCTTTTGGTAAAATTAAAAATTTGTCATGATTCTTTCTAAGGCTTGGACCCACATGCAATAAAACCAAACAGAGAGACACAATATAAAAGTTCAACAGGTTTTATTGAAGTGTATATTGAGTTTGGTGCAGAGTTCCTCTGGAAACTGGAAGACGGAGGGAAGACGGACTGTTAGGTTCAGGCTCAGTGGGAAATTGGAGTTGTCAATCTTGAAGGAGAGGATTTGATGCCACTCACGTTTCCAGAGAAGAAGATACACTTTAACTCCAATCTGTGTGTTGGTCTTCAGAAAGCTTGATTCAGTGGAGGCGGAACAGGGTTTTACCAGAACTTCCGGACGAGGCAGAAATGATGCAACGCTGTGGTCGCTCAGTTTTCCTGTGGTACTTGAACGGGTCATGAACGGGTAGGAAATACTATACACTACTGTTTATGCTCTAAAAACATTCTAAATGACTTCGTTTCAAGTAAATTCTGGATGCTACCCACTTTGGACACTTGGAATACATTGGACGAGCAGTATGGAGGAATATTGACACGTTTTTTGTGGACTTTTATGGACCTTTCTGTCTCGGGCACCATAGACCTCCATTATTTGAATGTCAGCAGACAGCTAGAAAGCCTCCCAGATCTCCAGGATGCATTTGAGATATCAAAAAAGTAATCCAGAGTGTTGTTCGAAGCATGGGGTGAAAGTAGAAAAATGAAGGCTAATCATGTTTTGGGTGTACTATTCCTTTAAAAACAACTCAATTCATTAATTTCAGATGGAACTATTCACAGAGTTGTTTTCACCACTGTTCTGCGCCAAGTAACATTTCCTCTGATCATGGAGCAAATCCCGATGATGAGACATTTCTTGTTCTTTTCTCAATATCCCCGCCCAAGGTGTCCTGGTTTTCCCAAATGAAAATATGGTCACCCCATAATAACGCAAACACTCATTTGTTAGCAAAAGGAAATCATCAGAAGAAGGTGCTTTTTCAAACTGCAAACGTGAATTGTCCATGCCATGCTACAATGTAGATTCAGAAAAGATGTTGAAATGTCTGAAAGGTCGACACAGGCGCAGAGCTTAATTGGGAGATGGAGACAACAAGACCTCCCTCATCCTTGGCCCCATCTCAAAGAATTTTTCTAAAAAAGTCAAAAGATGTAGCTTTCAATTCATGTAGTGCCACATCTGGCTGTTTTTTAAAGGTTACTTTATACCTTACACTTGAAGTAGTTTTTGGAGCAGAGATACTTTTTCAATTTTACTTGAGTAAAGAGGCAAAAGTTGATACTCAACTTTTACCAGAGCTAAACTGCAGTATCTATACTTCTACTTAAGTAAAAATGGGTACAGTGTTTGCAGTCTTAAAGTCCCCCTTTAGACTGAAAGCTAGCCGAATAGCCTCTGGTTTCCAGCCAAGTCCAACCAAGCATAAAAGCCATCCAGTGAAAGACCAGTCAAGGACTACTCAAGGACCTATTATGAAAACCGGGAAAATTTTAAACCTGTAATGGTTTAAAAACTGTACCACTTATCTTTTGAGAAAAACAAGGAGTTTCTAATCTCTTAGGAAAGTTGATATAAACTGGTGGTTGGGATTATGGCTGAGCGGGATGCTACCAGCTAGAGGGGCCTTTTATTGTTGTCCTTGGTTCTGTAACTGATAACGGATGAGAAAGTTGGTCTCCTTCAGGCTGTGCTGGGTCTCAAATTCAAGTTCTTCCTAAGAACTAACAGAGTGAATGAAGGAAATACCCAGACCTGTGATACTCTATGTGCTTTTTTTTTTTTCCTTTAACCAGGTCATGGTTATCTTTGGATTAAAGTTCAAACAACGCCACTTGTACACTTGTCTCACTCATGCCGATGGTCATCACGGCTGTTTTGGAGAACGAGGGTTTTTATGTGGATAACCCCCAGGGGATTATAGGAAGTCCTAGGAAGGCTTTCGGTAGCACACCAAGCGGGTTGTTGTATTTTCTCAAACAAACTTCTGTACAGCTATATCCCTGATTCATAAGGAACCTTACATGCAAAACAAACCTGACATTATAGTCTCTGTGACTCAGAATTTCTGAAAACAGTGCTTGTGAGTCATGCATCAAGCGTCTAGTTCTAGATGCTGACCAGTCCTCTGGAATTTTGACAATTGTTGTCTGCAAGGGGTAAGAAAAAAAATGTGGCTGAATAAACATATCCTAAAAAGTTTTACTTTGCAACTTTATCACGATGCACAAACATCTGAAAGCAGTGTGACCTTGCAGAGAAAAATAGCATGAACAAACCTCCTC
>JAGKQL010000025.1:5608184-5661222 GCA_018398635.1 Cyprinodon brontotheroides
TCAGAATTCTGAGAAAGAAGTCAGAATTCTGAGATTAAGTCAGAATTCTGCGAAAAAAAATTCTGAAGAGCTTTTAATCTCAAATTCTGACTTTTCCCCTCTCTTTATTTCATGTTAAACTGAAATAAAATTTAAAAAATCAGTTTACTTTTTTTTTTTTTCGCCAGCTAATCCTCTTCCGTACTAACGAGCTGACAAGGAGCAGGGTGTGAGAGAGGAGGAGACAACGAGGAGCCAAGGGGGAAAGGAACACACAACACGAGAGGGTAACAGAGGACAACAGAAAAACATGAGAACTAACAAATACAGAAATGACAACAAAATAGGAATTAAACCAATAAAACTAGAAAACAAGGAGCAAAATAAAGCACAACATAACCAAAACCATGACAATAATGAACTAATTAATTTTAAAATGCAACCATACATCACTAAACAATCTCTGGATTGAATTAATCAATTTATGTTTAATTGTTATGGATTAAAAATACCTCACTGATAAAGATTTTTTACATGAATTATTATAAAAAGGTATAAAAAGTAAAAGCATCTATTTCAGTTTCTAAAAATGTGTTTTCTCTTTTTTTTATTGGAAATTTACATTTGAAAATAAAAAATCTGACATTTTATTTCATGATTTATTATCTGTTTGTGGAGTAGACTAACAAGTAGCGGTTAAAATCAAGATGGCATAATATTCTGGGGTGTGATGAAAATGCTGTTCTATTTTGAAGAAGCTGGGATAAAAGTACTCTCAAGACTGGTCACTGCAGGCCAAGACCGGTCTGTAGCCCTCCATCACGGCATTGTAAAGCCATGTATTTATAACAAACAAACAAACAAAAAGAAAAAAAAAAGTACTATCACTGCAAACAGCCCATGCAATTGAATTATTTAGCTTTAATACCCAAACAGTAGAGGATGGAGTTTTATTGTTCTTGAATTCAAGTACGTCGTAACTCTTCTTTATCTGAAATTGTGGACAGATTTATGTAGCCATATATGTAAAAAGGCACTCTAGAAGTCAATGTGCTAAAATAAAAACAGTAATGCTAGAACTGATTGCTCCGTCTGTCTTTCTTCGGTTTTAACTTGTTATTTTCATGAGTGTTTCACTTCGAAGATGCTTCACCCAGAGCAAACAAAAAGTGGTAAAGACAGCGACAAGATGGTGCGGGTAACTCACGACTCTATTTTCTCTTCAAATTAGATTTCATTATAATGTGTTTTTGCGGTAAGAGGACATTTTCTCTTCAAAACACCAGATGGTACAGCTCCTCCAGTTTATTTGCCTGTTGCAAGTTTACAGGTTATTGCATCTCATAAAATGGATTTCACTGATCAAACCTTTTGACTCTCAACCACTTGTGTACGTGTCTTGAACATTTAAGCTGCTTGATATATACTTCAGGGGAAATTGAGCAGCAAGTGGACTTTAAAGACTCATTAAGGGGGTGTGACGAAAATTAAATAAATAAAGAAGTAGAAAAAGACGTCTGGCATCTAGTTCAATTTAGGCCTCATTCTCCTCGGGTAATTTAATTAGTTAGAAAGAGCCAAAATATAATTATATAGTACAGACATTTCTGGTGATCAAAAAGAAGAAATGCCCACTTTAATTTACAGGAGAGAAAAAGAAACATCTTGACATTTCAAGACTTGTTGGAATTATTATTATTAGGGAGAGCAAATATACATTTAACGTTTTCGAAAATGTTATTTTCAATACATCTGAACTATAATTCAGCTTTTTTCTGTAAAGAAAAATAAAAAGGCTTCTTCTGAGCCCTCGAGCTCAGATGTAACAATATTCTATAGCATAAAATGCACACCCACTGCTGAATGGGTTAAAGCACAATAATTAAAATATTAGGGTTTCACAATTAAATGTAAACTATATTTGAAAGAGATGCTGCGGTGCGACCATAGGCAGGTCAGTCATGCACACAGACCTATGATGTGGCTGGATTAGAAGATTTACACCAAGAACGGCTGTCCAAAATTTGTATGTTTTTCTCATCTTTTATAAAAATCAATGTTTAATTATAAGAACAAAAACAATTGTAAAAACAGATCTGAATCAGGCTAGTACCTTTTTTGCACTTTATTAATTTATCAAATAATAATTATGAGAGAAAGAAGCCTAAAAAGTGGAAAACACTAATATTATTTATTTTTTTTAACAGTGTCCTGTCTGGTGATGTGGCAATAAGAATAATTGCCTTGTTGCCAAAAAGAGTCCACCAGATTTTACTTTCACAAGTGGAGCAGTACGGCTATCGTCATAGTGTTCCGCTTGATTTATGCATATGAATAGCTTTATTATAATTCATGCAGGGAGTTTTACAGATTATATGGACACTGCAATATAAGTAGAACAGGAAAGGAAAAGCAACCTGAGGTGCCATTCCGAACTTAGTCCCGCCCACAACGTTTGAGGTCTGGAGTTCGGTCTGGCATTGCTCATAGTAGCGCCGCAGTATGCTCAAAGACAATAGCTGTTGCGGCTAACTAAATTGCCGTAAGCGTGGCTTTACTCACGGCGATGGACAGATGATCAACAGTAACGTAATCAACCCACGCGACCAAAGCTGGCGCCAGGTGACAACAACAATGGCTGCCGCTGGAGAGTTGGAGGTGAGCTTCCATTCTGCCATCATGGTCTGCTTCTAGAAGATATGGGCAGCAAATTAATTTAAAAGAGGAACAGAGAAACGCTGATCAAGTCTCATCTTTTCTTATTCTAGGCGCAACTACACGCTTTGATTTTTGTTGGCTGCTTTCAACTGTGCTGCCGCTTAACATCACACTAAATCCACCTTGCTCCGTTGCTCTTAAGTGGGTTGTAAGGTCTATCCAATTGAGTGCAGAGGGGCATTTTTTCCTGGTTCTTTCAAACACTCTTACAATCACAGCTCTATGGAGCAGCATCAGACTCATATTCTGACTATAATATGATAGGACTACGTCAGGCTAAATTAAAATAGAAAAAAATAGTTAAGATGAAAGCAAGAGGAGATAAAAAGGAGACAACGATAAAACATCTTCTGTCTGCTTCATCACCCGCAGAGTAAGAAAGAATAGAACATCCAACGGATATAGTAAAGAGATACAATAAAGTGTAACACCTTTATACTATCACTGGAAGTATAAGTGGTATTATTTAATCTGACATGTATACTGTGGTAGCTGAAGATCAGAATATGGGCTTTCTGTATGGAAGTGAATCTCTAAGTACCTGGAACCAAGCACCTGTAGTTGTTTGTGAGTATGCACTTATGCATGTAAAGTCTATCCAAAGGAAAAATGTTCAATAGTGGTTGTGATAAAGTCTATTCAAAGGATGTCCAAGTGTTAACTACTTAGCTTGACCTCTAACACTGCAGGATAATTTAACCAGCGAATTTTAAAGTAAGTGTCCTGAAAAAGACGTAAAGATGTGGGTTGATATTTTAAGGAAAGTAGACTTTGTTTCTGTTCTGTTTAGCTCAGATCTTCCATCTTTTTGCTTCATGTTTCCCTTTAAACAATTTGTCTCTCGTTTTCCTTTCTATCCTTATTGCATCTTCTGAAAGCCCCCTTTCTCACTATCTTTTTATCTTGCCAATGTTTATTCAGGAAAACTGTTTAGTTTAGCTGCCAAGCTTTCTTCTTCAATAAAAGTTCTCTCTCGTATCAATTCCAGCATTGTCCTCATCTTTTATGGATGTTTCTTTCTATTAATTTGCTTCTTTCAGGTGTCCAGAGTTATTGTTTTTCTGATAGAGAGAGAGGTTCAACTCTGCTGAAAGGACAAAGAGCAAGATAGAGAAACATGATCAGGATCTGCCAAGAAAGAACCAGGAGCTTAACGATAAAGAGTCTAAATTCCAGCTAAGACATCACTCTTCTTCCATTTAACTTTCAGAATAACAGAATAAGCAGCAAACTAATAATTTGCAGAAAAGGTTCTGCTGGTGGGTAAAAATGTATTATTTTGAGCTTTAAATTGTCCATCCATTTTCTCTCACGCTTATCCCAAGCGGGGTCGCAAAAGATGCTGGTCCCGCAGGACATGCTGCAGCTGGTTTTTGTGGAAGAGTGGACAACTTGAACTTTGTATCGGCTTTTGACTATTTCCAGCTGTCTATGGGCGAGAGGCAGGGTCCACCCTGGACAGGTCGCCAGTCCAGACAAACAGGACAAACAACCATTCACACACCAAAGGAAAATTTAGAGAATCCAATTAATCTAACAGTCATTGGTTTGGACTGTAGGAGGAAGCCGGAGTACCCGGAAAGAACCCATGCATGCACAGGGAGAACATGCAAACTTCATGCAGAAAGACTGCAGGCCGGGAATCAAACCCAGAACCTTTTTGCTTCAAAGGAAAAGTGCTACCCACTGAGCAACCCCACTTCACATTGTTTTGAGCTTTAAAGGTATACTATGCAACCGGTGTTGATTTTCCAACGCAGGCTCCCCAGAGGGCTTAAAGTAAAAGTGCACTGTCGTAAATATGCACAGCTGTTCTCCTGGTTTCTCCGTCAAGCCGAAGGCGCTGGTTGTTTTGAGCTTAGCAGACAGGCTTAACGCAAGCTTAATGACTAATGCTGCGTTCACACCGCAGCTGAGCGACAGAAGCAGCGAAGTTTACATGCAAAGTCAATGGTTGACGCGCCGGGCAGCGGCAAGAAAGCAACAAAGGTCCGCTGGGCGCTGCTTTTGAGCAGCAGGCGCCCTTGCGTCTGAGCAGCTGAACCAGCGCGTCAGCGCGCCGTTTAATCATCTGACGCGGGGAGATAGACACAGCGCTGATGATCACTCCTCTTAAACAGTTTATTGCGCTTAAATTAATTTAAATGCAGAAATCTGCCGGGCAGAATATGTTTGCTTTTATTATCCTGCTGCCTGCAGTTTGGATTATTTAGATGAAAAACACCTTACCAGCTGCCGCGTGAACCGCGAGGAGGCGACCGGCCAGAGGCTGCTGATGAAGGGATTCCTACTGTCAGCGCGCAGCTGGTATGTGGGGGTCTGGCGGCTCAGACAGAAAAAAATATTGAAGGCAGGATAATAATCTGAATGAACTGACTTGGCACTGATTACGTTTTCAGGTGTATTTTCTCACTTAAACACATAATATAGCAAATATAGCTGCAAGGCAGAGAAAGGATAGTGAAGCTCCAGCCCAACGCGCGTCAGACCCACTTTTGCACGGCGCAGCCAGAGCAGCAAAGCTGCTTCAGCCGCATGGCGTCAAAACTAACTGGTACAAGCAGCAAAATGAAGCAGCAGACGCGATTTTGCTGCTTTTGCTGCTATGAACGTAGCTTAACTGCACAAAGATCGCCACTGTGCTAGCAACGAGTATGCTTTTAACTGGGGGCGTAGCAGTTCTCGCCGTAAAGCAAGACTGACTCTCACGAGACTTCTGAGCCTGTGGGTGCGGGTCGGTGCTCCTGCAATTGCAAGTGCTGTATTTCCCCTACAGACCACCAGGGCGGCCGAGAAAACCTTTGTTCAACCTGAAATGACTCATTTAATCATCCATAACGTTATGGAACACATTAATTAACTGAAAAATGTTGCATAGTGTGCCTTTAATATGTTAAAAGTAGGAGGGCCTTTAGAGTAAGTAGGGAAACACTCCGGTACGGTGACACAGTGGGGGTTCTTTATTTATTTTCTTTTTTTTTTTGTACAGTCCATATTTCTTGTCTGTGGCTAATTTAGTATTCAGAAACTTATATCTTCAGATTTAACTATCATTGGACTCTACGCTGTTTTATGCCCTGCTTTTCAATTTATAGGAAATGTCCTCCAACGTCTTCAGTATAAACAGCACTCTAAATCAGGGGGACCAAATAAACTACTGTCAGCTTGAAGTGACTCACAGTGAACTACTGCAATATATTCCTCAGGGCAGTTATTGAATTATTTCCCAAGACTGAGCCTTTCGGAAAACATAACTAATCAATAAATAAAAGTTTGAATTTATCTAATGATGAAGGGTTTTTACTCTGTTATCCAGGACCCTTTGACAAAGTAATCAGTCTGTTACAGGAGTAAACCGAGGCCATACCGATAGAGCTGCTGGCACAGTTACAACCAAGAGTTACACGCTTCTGAAGAGATATCACCATCTGCTGCAGAATATTATTTAATGGATGACTGCAGTATATCTAACCAATCACATGTGGCAGTTTAAGATTCTAATCACTACAGCAGCAAGAAAGCACTAGTGATTCATGAGGTCTCTACTGCAGGACAGCTTCTAGATACCCAGGCTGTCTTATGTTTATGTGAACATACATACTGTGATCAGATAATTGAGTTGTGCATGTATGGAGCTAAACCAGTGACAGCTTCCATTGACATTAAAAAACAAAACACTGAACAAATAAACTAAAAACTCAGGCATTGCTACTAGTATAATGATGCTCTTATTTTACAAAAGAGCTTTTCTCAGAGAGATGGGTTTTTTATGTCACTGCAGAGCCCATCAGTTACAAAGTCACACGTTTCACTGTTTTGCAGCCTAGATTAGAGGATGGACGGACGGACGGACGGACGGACAGGCAAGCAGATAGACAGACAGACAGACAGATAGACAGATAGATAGATAGATAGATAGATAGATAGATAGATAGATAGATAGATAGATAGATAGATAGATAGATAGATAGATAGATAGATAGATAGATAGATAGCTCTAGGAGTGGAGTGAGACTCGGCACATGCATTGATTTTGCTTGGCACCATATATTAGAAAGTGGAAAAAAGTCAAAGAACATAATATTTACATATAGGAATGGCCATTCAAAGATATATATATCTATATATATATAGATATATATCTATATATATATATATCTATATATATATAGATATAGATATATATACATATATATATATATATATATAGATATATATATATCACAGGTGTCAAGTAACGAAGTACAAATACTTCGTTACTGTACTTAAGTACACTTTTTAGGTATCTATACTTTATTCCATTACTTATTTTTTTTCCTCCTACTTTTGACTTCTACTCATTACATTTTCACACAAGTATCTTTTACTTTCTATTCCTTACATTTTTAAAACAAATGTTACTCGTTACTCTTCGGTTTTAAAGCACAGGTCCGCGGATTAGCGGACTGCAGTATGTTATGAACATCATTATATTCAAAGATTTTGTCCCGGTAAAGCTGATGTATTTGTTGTAGTCTCTTAAGTTATTCACACACAACAATAAACAGTGATTAGCCGACGTGGGTTTTAAAACTGCAAAGCTTTGTCTTCAGCTGAAAATCAAACGCGCATCTACACAGACCAGTGTGATGCATTCGTGAGCGTCAGACAGCTATGGTGCATTCAGGAGCATGGGATATTTCATACTTACAAGGAAAGAGACAAAAACGGAACGTAACTCATACAATAATGTATTTATTCAGAAACAGTGTGGGCTTTCTTACAATACTGAATGCTCTATAATTGTGTTTCTGTTATTTTTAGATTATTCACATCTGCTAGCTTTTTATTCTAAAAAATCTATAATATTACACTAGCAAATTATCAAAGTTTTTCAAAAGCCTGTTTAAAAGCTTCAAATGAGGCTTCGGATCGTACAGCGACAATTGCCCTGTCATTGTTTTTTACAGGCAGAATTTGCATTTGCTGAATCTTGTCTTTTAACTAGTGATGGATATACAGGAATACAGTCATACAAGTGTAAACTCCTCTCAGATAGAACAGGATGCAATATTTGGCAATTTCTATTTTTATTTTTCATCTTTTTTTTTTTTTCATATTTAACATGAATGCATAAATACGTCATTTTATTTGACTGTTAAATTCTGTTTAAAGTAACAGATCATTAAAAAATGTCTCCTGACAGTTACTCGTTGTTGATTTTCTTTATTAGGACCCCACTGATTTTTTATTAGTTACCGTGGCTTTAATGTTTCTAAATATATATTTCACGTCATGTGCTGCCATACAATGCAGATCATTGGCTCCATCCACATCTAGTGAAAACTAGTGTGATTGGATGAGTCATAGAACGCAAACACTCATTTGTTAGCTAAAGGAAATCATCAGAAGCAAGCAGGTGTTCTTCAAACTGTAAGCGTGAATTGTCTATGCCATGCTAAAATGTCGGATTCAGGAAAACATGTCTAAATGTCTGAAAGGTCGGACGCAGGCGAAGAGCGTATCGGGAGATGGAGACCAACAAGACCTCCCTCATCCTTGGTCCTATCTCAAAGAAATTTTCGAAATAGTCGAAAAATTGAGCTTTACAATTCATATAGTGGCATCTGGCCTTTTTTCTTTTGCTGTTTCTTTCTTTATATACTTTTATTCTTTAAGTAGTTTCTGGAGCGCATACTTTTTCACTTTTACTTCAGTAAAGAGGTCAAGTTGATACTTCAACTTTAACCAGAGTGGTTTTTAAACTGCAGTATCTATACTTCTGCTACTTAAGTAACAAATGTGTGTACTTTTGACACCACTGATATATATATATATATATATATATATATATATATATATATATATACACAGTGTAATCTCACCAACATGAAAAAAAACTTCTCAGTACCAGTACATCATTCAAAAAGAAAAAAAAAAAGAGTCCCAAACGTTCACATGAGTGACACAAAACGCAATGAGTCACGGCCCGAGAGCCAAAATGTCCAAAGGGCTCAAAGAGGACGATGGCAGGTGGAAGGGGCCGGCCAAAGCAGACCGTGGAGGGACGCAAGTGTTCAAAAGGGAAATAGAAGAGGAAGGGCTACAGAGCCTCCTACCGGCCCGACCAGAGCAGGCGGGAATAGTCCTCCAGGTTTCAGCTTGTCTTGAGCAACTTTAGGCTTTTCCTGGTCTTCGCGCAAAGGTATGGTTCCTTAGCTCGCCATCTGACCTGGCCAATTCACAGTTTCTTACTAGCGCCCTGCCCGAACGGCACGGCACCGGTAACCAGCTCCTGCAGCAACACCCCTCGTGTGTATCCCTCTGATCTCGCGACCGCAAACAACTTCCAGGTGATATACAGGTTGGACGCGCACCGGCACATTGCGACTTGATGACGTAATACGCAGACAGGTATTTAGCAAAGGGAAAAAAACTGAGTTTTTCAACCGGGTTACAATTACCTGAAAAAACACTGAGGTATCCTTCAGTTAAGCCCTTCATCCAACCCCAAAACAATGACAGCCTGTAATGACATCATAACAGAAGTAGGCAATGACACTGAAACTTTTGCTCTTTTGGTGGGCAGTGTTCACTGCAAAAACTAGCTAGAAATAAGAAAAAATTTCTTAGATTAAGTGTATTTACCCTTAATTTGAGTAGGTCAATGAGATAGTTTGCCAATGGAATGAGGATTTTTACTCTTAAAATAAGATAATTAGATACAATGGACTTGAAATAAGACAATGCAATTGTGTTTTCTTATTTTAAGTGTAAATTGTCTTGTTCAGTTGGGAAAATGTCTCTTTTACTCTCCTCAATTCAAGAACAAATGCACTTATTTTAAGAAAAAATTACTTATCTAGATTCAGATTTTTTGCATTGTTTAGTTTTTCAGTGTTTTCTCAGTACAATATATCACTGGTTTAGCTCCACATGTATGCTCCTCAACATCCTAATGTGGAGATTAGGGAGGAGTGCAATGTTGCATGTAAATGAGACACCAACAGTATTTACTGTTGGAAAATTTACCCCAGCAAATTACACATTAGCAATAAAGGAACTGCGCTGTGCTACTTTATTTAATGGTAGAACCTCACAATGGGTTAGCCTCCAAAATACTATTTAAGAGCGTGATGTATCCATCTCATGTCACTAGGCCAGAAAATCTTCTTGTTCTGGGTTGGATTCTTTAGAATAAAGCAACATTTTAACTGTTTAATTTTAATCCTTCACTTGGAAAGGAAAACAGCCACTTGCTTTAAATGAATGAGTATTTCTAAACTCAAAATAAGAGATCATTTTCACTTGAAGTTAGATAGTTGTTTTTTCTTATTTTAAAGATAACTCAGCTTATACAGCTGCCAAATTGTCTAAAACAGGAAAATACACGTCAAGAAAAATCTAACTACTTTAAATTAGACTTTTTAGCTTGGATATCTAAACAATTTTTGTCCTTTCCTGTTTTTGGTTAATCTGTCTAATGTCTTTATCCAAATAAAGAGAAAAAACCTATAGCCCTGAAAAAATAAAAATGCTACAGCACTGAATATAATGTTTTAACATATTGGAAGGAAATACACATGTTGCAGACAGAATTCCTTTAATTTCACACCTTTCAGAGGAACTCTTAACTCAACATAACATTAATTAGTGCACCACTGATGGTGTACTGATTAAGATTTTTATGAACTTACTTACCGGATGCAGAAAAGTCATCAGGAACAGATAATATTCTCTCCCTCCAGTGACCTTTGATGAAGCTCGACATGATGCGAAGGCAGTCAGTTCAAGATTTACATGATGATCAATGTTCAGGAATTGAGCATTAGCTGGTTTCCAGTGCAGATATTGAGGTGTGTATTATAAATGTCACCCACTTTATTGCAGTGTTCTGTCACAGCTCTCACTGTCTATAAGGATTAGTGGCATCTCAGGACATTTAGCAACAGATTGGCTTCACAGGAACTAATTTCTGCACTATGTCTGTTCCAATTGTTATTAATTAAGCTGTCAAACCACCCAGACTGAAGCTGTTTCAATGGCGGGACAATAGACTAGACCAGGCATCCCCAAACTCGGTCCTCAAGGCCCCTTTTCCTGCAGGTTTTAGAGGTTTCTCTGCTTCAACACAGCTGGTTATAATGATTGCAGTAGACCAAAAGCCTGTTAATCAGCTTTCAATTAAAATCAGCTGTGCTGGAGCAAGGAAACCTCTAAAACCTGCAGGACAGCGGGCCTTGAGGACCGAGTTTGGGGATGCCTGGACTAGACTGACCAAGACTAGACTAGACTAGGGAAGTCTAGAATAGAATCTTACATTGAGGAAATTAAGCAACAGGCATGTAAAAGGGTCCCGTAAGTATAGACATTAAAGCTACAGTGTGTGTAACTTTTAGCGACATCTAGCGGTCAGACTGCAGACTGCAGCAACATGAACATCTCCCCCTTCACCGCCCCCAACAGTACGGCGAAATGCGTTACGGACAAAATGTCTTCCATGACGTCCGCGATGTCACCTACCTTCTCAAGTGATGAGGTTTGTTTTACATAGATAATTTTACAGATAGTATTTCATTAGTCTGTGTAGGGTATAGATTTCATGTAGACTTAAGATAATAAATATACTAAGCGTTATTTTTTCTACATCGTTGTGACATTTTTAGCGATCTCGCAATCACTAGTTTGTTGGCTCTGGCGCTGCTTTAGCTGCTAAAGATGTCTGCCTCATGGCGCGTAGACCGCCTCCTATGTAATTATAAATAACGTAATTCTAAGGCAACACAAATATTAAGGTTAAGAGGCTCAGAGATAAATAACATAGTTATGTATAATATATTACATTTCTGACTGTATATCCCTGTAATTATTACACACTGTAGCTTTAAAAATGGACAAAAAATATCAACTCAAATTTAATAATAATAATCAAATTGTTTTTATTAGTTTTTCATATTAAACCAACAGACACCCCGTCCAGGGCATACAAAAACAAAACAAAACGACTCCATAATACAACCCATGGTCCAGACATCCATGGATTGGAAACCAAAAACATAAGTATGAATAACAATCATAATGATAGTAATTCCGCCAAACAGAGAAAAAAAAAACTGCTGATTATGCTGAAGAAGATTGAACCTCGGATTCAAAATAAGAAATAAAAGGTTGCCAAATCTTGAAATATCTCTTAATGGTACCCTGTGACGTAAATCGAAGATGTTCTAGCTTTAGGTGTGCCATTACTTCCTCTATCCATCGTTTATGATTTAATTTAAAAGGTCACAAAAATACTGTTAAAAAAACAAGTTTTGAATATATAAATACTGTGCAGTCATTAAAAAAGATACAGCTGTAGACATTTTTTACAGTAAGTAGGTATGAGATGAGTAAATGACAGCAGCATTTTATTTAAAATGACTGAAAAATGAAGTGAAAACACCTATTGAGCTTGTTGGAAGAAGTGCTGGTTATAAAGTCCTAGAGCTGCTGGAAGGAAGGATCTGTGATAACACTACCTCGTGCATTTACCGTGCAGCAGTCTGCCACTGAAGGAGCATCATGGATGGAGTGGAATACATTGCTAATCAGGGGCGGATTTAGGAAATTTGGGGCCCTGGGCAAAAACAGGCATGGGGCCCGCTGAATTGACCCATTATAGAGATACAGAGATGTTAATAAAATAGACATCCATTCTGCAGGTTTCGTCCCTCTCTTCTTGTCCCTTTTCTTGTTGTTTTCCTCTCTATGTTTTGAACTGAGCTCACTTTTCACGCTGTCTCAAAAGGAATAGAAGATTTTTTTCCCAATCACAAAGCTCACTTAGCCGATTGCTCCTTCTTGTGTTTCCAAAGAGGCACTGTAGACAAGCAATGATCTGCCTATTTGTTCTCCATTTTTCATTTGGATGAAATAATAGCTACATGAATCATGACAGCAGAACAAGATAGAGGAGAGCAGGAGGCGGGGTTACCAATCTACTTGCTCTGGATAGCAAGAGTTCGCTGCTTTTATATGTTGTTACCAAAGTCTCCACTAACAAAAAAAAGTCGCTAGATTAGGCACTAGGTGCTTTTCTGGAATAAAAGCACTAGAGGGGTCTGAAAAGTTACTAAATATAGCAACAAAAGCACTAAGTTGGCAACACTGCTCTTCGCATTATTGTTTTTCAACTGGATTTTGCTGCTGTCTGTTTGGACCTTTCTGAAAATTTGCAGCAAATGGACTGATCCAATGTGAGTGGACACTGAAGGGGGGCAGAGACAGACTTAATGTTATAGTTTCATCAAAAAAACATAATGTGCACAAATATAAATTAAAAATATATATTTTATGGGGCCCCCAGGAACTTGGGGCCCTAGGCAACTGCCTAGTATTGCCTAATGGTAAATCCCCCCCTGTTGCTAATTACCTAAGAGGTTATTTTAGTTATAGTAATTTTGTTTCCCAACAACTGAACTGAGCCCAAGTGGCATCCAATCAGAGAGCTGGCCTTTCTGATGAGCTTATCCAACTGTCTCCTCTCAGACAAAGATAAGCCACTGCTTTAATAAACTACACTATAGAAGATGGCTGATGCCACAAAATAAGGCCTCAGTCTCCTCTGCACTGACCCGTTTTGCAGAGAGCAGCAGTGTTACGAGTCTAGTCCAGTTTACTGTTTAAGTGAACACCCAGGTACTTCAGTCCAGTCCACTGTCTCAATATCTGCTCCCTGGATGTTCACCCGTGTCAGTGGGGTGGATCTGCTTCTGTAAAAGTCCACTATCATCTCCTTGGTTTCCTGCATTGATTAGGAGTTGGTTCTGCTGGTACCAGTCTACACAGCCCTAGGTCCATTGTCACACCTGAAATACACCTAAATATGTTGTTAAAAATCAGTGCAGCAGGAAATCTTGCAAGATAAAAGGCAGACAATGCAGGCTACATATTCAACCCATAAAATGATAATAAACAGAGAAGCTTCATGCATTGGAAAGTAGGGAAGGGATGATATTTGATTGATACTCATATGCACACTTAAGGAACTTTAAGCATAATTACCTCCACCTCGAGATATAGATGCTTTAGTGTGTTAGATCTGATAAATGTAATGTGACCAAAACTGAGTCCCTCTGGGATTTTAAAATTGTGTTTTGTTAAATTGCAATTATATTGCAAATGCAATTAATTGCCCAGCCCTATATATAAAGCATTTTTGGAGCTCAGGTTCTTTTAGAAACTCACGTTAGTTATTTGTAAAATTAGATGTTAGCTGTCAGGGTTCCGTGTTCTGTGCGCTGCTTACTCTCTTCGACAGGTGGTTGCTGAAGGATGCCAGAGTGTTAAGAAGCTGTGATACGCCTAAGCCTCTGTGCTTTCGACAGATCTCTGAAACCTGATGTTTTGGATTCCTGATTCTAACCTCGTCTCCTGCCTCCTCTCAGTTCGCTGAGCTCTGGATTGCTCACCCGCCTGTTTCCTCGGCTCTTTGAAGACGCTCTCGGTTTCTGAATCCCTGCTGCTCAGATTCTTGCTCTGGTGTTAGCCTCGGAGCCCCCTCGGTGCTACGGGTGCCGGACAAGAGACCATAATCCTGGATTCAGACTGGATTCTTAATCTGTTCCTCGAACCTGCCTCCACTCCCAGTGCCACTTGGGAAACCCCGCCTACGTCCCACCTGTCACTTCAGCCACCTCCTCCCATCGGAAAGCTGTGAGTTACAAAACCCAACCCTCCACTCACACCTCCCCTGATAGGTTGTCCGTGCATCTGGACGATAAGCAGAGCAGCAACAGCGCAGGATTCTTTAGCTTTTTCTAGTCTTAATCAGTTTCCTCTTTCCTCCTGCAAAACTCTGAACACTGAACCGTTCATATTTGTATGTAGTCTAATAAACATTTTAAACTGCTCCTTGTTTCCCTGTCTGTGTCTGCATGTGGGCCAAACATTTTAAAATCATGACACTAACTAGCAGAGATGGGAAGTAACGAAGTACAAATACTTTGTTACTGTCCTCAAGTAGATTTTTCTGATATTTTTATTTTACTTTACTACTTATTTTTATGGCCACTTTTTACTTCTACTCCTTACATTTTTACAAAATATCTGTACTTTCTACTCCTTACATTTTAAAAAATTGGCTCGTTACTTTTAGTTTTGAATCATTTCCAATGGAGTTACCGTTTTATTATTTTTCACTTCATCAATACCAAATTCAGTCTAATTTGATGGGGAATCCTACGCTGCATTTGACGACATCTCTACAAGATGAATCTGGGCCATGCAGATTCGGGCGTATTCATTGGCAGCAATCGCTGCAGCTTGGTGTATGTGGCGCTAGCATAGTAGCATGGACTAATTTGGTGATGATTGAAAATGAACACAACGGAGATCTAGTCCTATTGGCAGACATCCATTTAAAATGTAGGCAACGTACGGCATGAAAAAAGTGGTTTCTACTTTACTTTTATACTTTAAGTAAAATTTACAAGCCTGTACTTTGTTACATTTACTTGAGTAAAGAAGTTTAATCAGTACTTCCACTTTTACCAGAGTATTTTTTAAGTATCTGTACTTTTACTCAAGTACGGAAAGTGAGTACTTTTGCCATCTCTGCTAACTAGTTATATTTTCTTGACTTTGTTGTGCATACCCAACCTGTTTTAGCATTTCTGGACAGCTTAAGAAGCATCTAAAAAGACCAGCAGCTGCTGACTCACACTGTCACAAAAGCAGAACATTATCAACACTGATCCTGATCTCATTTATCTTATCCTCTAAGGGAGCAGTCTCGCAAGACATATTTTGTAATTCTGCTGTTACAACATCCCTTAATCTGTGTCTTATTCAATGAATCTCATACAACAAAATTTTTCCTTGTTTATGTGGTGAATTACAGACCAATCTACAAAGTATTGCACTGACTTAAAGGAATAGTAATACACCAAAAACATGATTAGCCTCTAATTTTCTACTCCACCCCCATGCTGAACAACACTCTGGAGTACTTTTTGATATCTCAAATGCATCTGGAGATCTGGGAGCTTCTTGCCGTCTGCTGACATTCAAATAATGGAGGTCTATGGCGCTCGAGGCAGAAAGGTCTATAAAGTCCACAAAAAACGCTTCAATATTCCTCCATACTGCTCGCTCAATGTATTCCAAGTGTACGGAGTGGGTAGCGCCCATACTTCATTCAATCGAAGTTTCAGCTTAGAATGTTTAGAGACATGGGTCAGTACTGTATAGGATTTCCTGAAAGCGCCGCATCACGCACGACGCCACGGAAGTCGCAGACCAAACTAGAGCGGATCTCAGCTCGGCAAAGAACTCATGCTCTTCCTCAACACTGAAGTCCCTGTGAAATTTTTTCTTTACCTGTGTTGTTTCTTTTGCACAGGTAAAATGCTACATGTCGGAGGACTTCTATCAGTGCTTGCATTATTGGAAGAGTTGCTTTGCGACGCTGAATGCGACTTTCATCTGGTTTGGCTTCCGTAGCGTCCCGGATCGCCGCATGTGCGCGCGCCGGGAAATCCTATATACACTATTGTTTATGCTCTAAAAACCTTCTAAATGACTTCAAGCTTTGTGCAACCCTGGATGCTACCCACTCAGTCCAATCCTAATTACATTGGACTTGTTTGTGTATGGAGGAATATTGACACGTTTTTGTGGATTTTTATGGATCCTCTCTGTCTCGGGTATACCATAGACCTCCATTATTTGGAATGTCAGCATACAGCACGAAGCCTCCCAGATCTCCAGATACATTTGAGATATCAAAAAGTACCTTCAGAGTGTTGTCTCAGCATGGGGGTGAGTAGAAAATGAAGGCTAATCATGTTTTGGGTGTATTCCTTTAAAATATCGAGTTTATTTATGTAAGATGTGACTAACTTAGTATTTATCTCAAGCCATGATTTATAATATTAACCACAGCATTTGAGTTATTTAACACCGCTGTAAAGTCTTAAGCAACAGCCAAGGCATTCTAATTAAAACCAACATGTTCTAATCATGGATTTTTATCAGATTATTATTATTTTTATTCCATTTAAAGAGATCTATTGATCTATTATGGCTTTTTCTGTCCATTTTCTTCTTAAACTGTATAGCGAGGGTCGGGGAAAAAGAAGAACATCTAAAAACAAGAACTGTTAGATCAGCTTCACCTAATAACATTATTGGCCTCATTTTTACTCCACAGACCAATCAAATTGACTAAAATAAATTGCTCCAAATGTCACACAATGAAACATGCTGAACAGGTTAGTCAGGAACATTCTTCATGCATCACTGGACCTCTAGTTTCTTTTTCTTGGTCGTCAATGTTCTTGATTTACATTCTTTATGAATAAGATTTTAACATGACAATTTTTTTTGAATCATTGTAGACATTTGATCCTCAACAGAAATTAATTCAACTGTTTATTTTTTTTGTGTCTGTTTAATTTTGTATCTTTGTGTTACTCTCTTTTGCCCCCTTGTGCCAGTCTCCTACCCCCTTGGCTCCTTTCTAGCTGCTTCTGTCCACACCTGCTCCCAATTAACTGATTACTCCTTTCTGGGTTCTATCTGCCATATATAATCCTCATCAGTGCTGTTTTTTTTTTTTTTCTTCATTGCTTCTCTCTGAGTCTGGGACTTCATTGTTTCTCTCTGGTGTCTCAAAGTTTTGGTTTCTCTCAATGTTTCTGGATTTTTGCTTCAGTTGCCATCAGAATTGAAGTTAGATCAACAAGAACTCATGTCTGCTTTTGGGTCCTCAAGTAACTTCCACCAAACCTGACACATTTACTGTAAAAATAAATGTTATCTAAAGTGCTCAAGGCAAAAGAACTAGGAATAAGTTTCAAGGCATAAGTGTATTTAGGGTTCAGTTGTCTTCCTTGAAATATGGAGAATTATTATTTAACAGATCCATCGTTTTAGAGTCCTACAAATTATATATCATTCTCTGAAAACAAATGTTTATTTGTTGACTGGCCCTATTGATTGCCTTTTTTGAGAGATTTTAACCATATTTCTTAGCTGTTCATCTCAGCGTCTTGACATTTGTTCAAAAATATTCAATCACTGTAATCCTTTTATAAACCTATATATGAATTTATAATAACAAAAATATGATAAAGCCTTCAAAATAACTATAACTATAACAAAGCAGAATTGTGGTCAACGAAACTTTCTTAGATTAGCAATTAGGTTAAATAACTTAAATTGCTATAAGATAAACTTCGGCTTACCAAACAAACACCTACACTAAACTGTAGTGTGAAATCAACACCCTGGTTACCACTTGGGAACCCTGTCACTTTTTCCTCAAAATGTGTTTCATGAAATATGCTCTTTATATTTACAACTTCACAGTACCTATATTGAGCTGCAAAAGTATTTTATTGCTTCTTAGGGATGTTATCCCTGCAGCAATTCTCAAAACAATTTCTCACATCTGCTGTCATGTCAGGAGAACCTCCCTAAACGTAATAAATCTCAGCTCAGTGATTAGTTTCCATCTTTCCAGCTCCAGGTTGTACATGTAAGAAGGGCAGACTCTCTCCATGACACACGGTTCCTAGGCAAAGATAAAGAAACTCTGATACCCTGTATGTATTCTTGGGAGTGTTAGAACTTAAAGTTGAGAGAAAATTGCAAAAAAGCCACATTTTCAAAGAGACATATTCACAGTGAGGCAATAAAGAAAAAGTTGAAATATTTGTGAATACCAGCATTTTCATAAAATTCCATACATAGGTTTATGGAGTATCTAAAACAGTATTTAGAGCCATCCAAGATCAATGTTTTACAAAAATCACCCTCTGTTTTTAGGTTTTGTTCAAAGTCTCTTAGATCAGGGTTCCCGTGGGTCCTTAAAAAGTCTTAAAAGGCATTAAATTCTTCAAAATAAAATTAAGGCCTTAATTGGTATTAAAATGTCTAAAATCAGTCTTTCTTAGGTCTTAATTTTTAAAACATAAATAGGATAAAATTTATTACGATTTATTTTTGTAATCTAAATAAAACATTAAAAGTAAAAAATAACGGCTCGCCATTATTGGTTCCGACCCGATAGCGGAACCAATAAAAACGTTGTTGCGCCCGGGACATTTGGGAGATGCGCCATTAACTTTTTGTCTGAAAAAAATAAGAGAAAGTGTAAATGTAACGAAAATTGTCTATCAAGCCAAGAGTTTTCTCCATGACTTAAACCAGGGAACATACATGAGGCTCAGTGTATTTTGTGCAAGAAGCGATTCAAGCTCAGAACGATGGGAATTAAGGCAGTGGAGTCGCACATGCGTAAGCACGAAACACAAAGCGCCAAAATCGAAAGTTACAGAGAAACAGCCGGTATTTCTCAGTTCTGTTCCACCCTTGTCTCTGCAACGCCTCCACTTATCACCAAATCAAACATACTAAGAAAACCATACAAAGAAAAATAGCTGCAAAAAGACTTAGCACTGGTTATGTTGGGGCTTTAAAACTGATTTGTTTTGTTCCCTGCTAAAACAAAGTTTGTGAATTCAGTTAAATAATTGTTAAAATATATCTGACATTTGTGTGTTTTTAGCTTTCTTCCTGTATGGGAAGTTTTTCAAAATTTGAAACATTAGTGCAGTGGTTTATGTTAAAATAAACCTTTGGGTTAAGTTGTCGCAAGCAGGTTTTTTTTGTGTTTCTTGTAAATTTGGTCTTAAATTTTTATTTCAAGTGGCATTAAAAAGTCTTGAATTTAACTTGCCTTATGCTGGAACTCTGTAGATACCATGCCACTGATAATAAGATTGAATTTAAAGAAAAAGTGTATATTAAAAAAATTCCTTATAATAACTTTTTTAAATGCTGCTGTGAGTCTTTTAAAACTTTGAAACAGAAGACAAGTTATTGCTAGGATGGCTGAGTGGTTGAATTAAAAATGTCTTATAGACAGTTGCAGACAAACTGCATATACTTTCATGAGATATGAGGACAGCAGGAAAAGTTAGCACCCAATAAAACATTTATGCTATCTCTCAACATTTCAATAGCTGTTGCTCACATTCACCTATATTTTTGGCAAACGGTTGAACTAGATTTTGAAATGCAATAAAGCCAAAACACTCCTGGTGACAAAGTGATGGCTGGATTCTAGCGCTTTCCTTTTTGGGAAGGTTTTACTATCAGTATTTAAAGTGTTGCATTAAACAAACAATGATCTTTATGAACCAAAAAATTTATTAGAGTTCAGTGGCAGATGTAATTTAACACACAACCAATCAGAAAGAAAATAGTATTCAAATAAAATATCAGAGATTCTTTGCTAAAACTAAAAAGCTGGCTATAGTTTTGAAGTGATTTATGTGTTTTTTTTTCCCATTTTATATTATTTAAAGAATTGTGAGAAAAAAGTATCAAACATCTTTCATAAATGTATATACCTAAACAAAATTACCATACATTTATCATTATAGGCAAGACAAACTTTCCTTTAGCTCAAGGCAATGTGAATATAGTTATATCTTTTTTGTGTGTGTTTTGAAAAAAAATATAATTTAAGACCAGATATGTGATCCGGTGTTCGTCTCCTCTTCTGCTCCTCATAATCACTTTTATATGACTCATACTGCTAAATTAGATTCTGTGTTTATTTTCTGTACCAAGAACAAGCTGCCATTCATAAAGGAAAAATCCCTTGACAGAAATATAAAAGAAGAGTGAGAATGGAAGCTTTACAGAAGCCCCTCCAGCATAGCGACATCTCCATCTTAAAAAGTCAGACTGTGATGCTGAGAATCAGTATGCTCAAGCCCCAAGCATCATTTACTGCCTTGCTGCCATTGTAACTTAACTTGAATACTCTCCTCATAAGCTCATATTTGTCTTGGGATGCTTTTTTCAGGCTGGTGCTCTCTAATGAACCACAACTTTGGACTTGTTCTAGAAGTCTACCTATCCAGGCAAGGTACCTTAGCAAATGCATTGTAGATAATCAAGGTCTCTGAACTCCCCCTAGTGCAGTGGTTCTCAAACTTTTTCTGTCATTCCCCACTTTGGACAAGGGGGAATTTTCAAGCCCCACCTGTCCCCATCGCCCCAACACAATGCTAATGAAATATGCAACAATCTTAAAATGTTCCAATTTTATTGAAGTAACAAGTAGTATCTAAATACAAACTATCTACATCAAATACCAGCAAGCTCAAAAAATAAAGAAAATAAAAAATGCAGCTGTGTCAAAATTTGTATCAAGCTCAAAGATAGAAAAAATTAAAGTGCCACTCTGCAATCTGTTAATAAAAGAAAAGAAGTGAAATCCATCTGGCAAGACAGGTCTATTTATCCCTGCATTAGTGGCTGCAGTGAGCCTGTTTTGCATTGCACAGTTTCTCAAAACGGGGTTGCAGGCTTGATACTGCCACTCTCAAGTCATGCTTTGTTTTCAGTGAAGCAACAGCTGAAAAGCCCATCTCACAGAGATATGATGTGGCAAAGGGAAGAAGAATGCACACAGCTCTCTGCCGGATGAGTGGATACTCCCTCTCCACTCCAAACCAGAATTCATTAAGAGTCTGAGCATTAAACCTGAGCCTCAGGGTGGAGTCAGACGTCATGTCAATAAACTTAATAAGCTACTTTTTTCTGTCCATTAATGTTTATTATTATTATTATTATTTTTTTTTATTAATGTTTAATTTATTACAATACTAATCCTCCTCCTTTACCCGGGTTTGAGACCGGCAAAATGAACCATAGAGACACTATGGCGGAGTTACAATTTTTTTAAAACTTTTTTTAAACGTTTTCTTTTTTCCCTTGTGATCCACCAAGAAGCCTACAAATCACGGTAAAACATGAACATGTGGCTGTGTGAATAAAACGCTGTTATTTATTTCAGATAAAATATTTAAAATTCAGTTATTTATGATCAACCTGCGCCGTAAATCCCGGCGCATGTGCGCTTTATTTGCAGTCTGGACGCTGAGTGTAAACACGCTGTGTCCCTGACTGCAGCGCTGAGAGGGACTCCTGCTATAGCGGGGGAGAACGGGGTTGGGAGGGAGGAGGCGCCCCATGGCAGCACCTGCCGCTGGAGGACAAGAAAAGGAACGATACGTGCTTTTAAGAGTCTCCAAAAGTCGCTAGATTTGTCGCTAGTCGCTTTTTGAAAAAGAGTCGCTGGAGGGGTCTGAAATATAGCGACAAAGTCGCTGAGTTGGCAACACTGGGGCGCGAAAGTTTATTCCGTTACAAATAATATGCCGACGTCACGTCAATCATTATTTTGGCACTTCAGTTCCAGATGAAATTTTTCTCATATCTAATGTTCTTTTAATTAGACTGCATGTAGGCTAGTAATGATTACTTTGTGGGTTTGATTGGTCTAAAAAAGTGGCAACATACAGCTATAAGGACAGTTTGCTCTCACACGTTCTACATTTATAGTCACACAACACACACACACACACACACACACACACACCGGAACTTGGCGCGCCCCACCTGTCACGTCTCAATTCCCCACCAGTGGGTCGCGCCACACACTTTGAGAACCGCGGCCCTAGTGTATCTGTTCCATGAAAATTATTAAATTGGAAACTGGTTTAAAGCGCAAGAAATCATACTCCAAAATCATAGGTGTACTCAAATATATATATTGGGATTTTATGGGGGGGTATCTTTTAATTAATGATAGTCTGCTAAACTGATATGCATGCCAAAACTCTGAAATAAATGGTAACTTGGGAAATTACACGCAACTGCTATGTTTTACTGTTCAATTTTTATTTTGGTAAATGTTATTTTCTTGTTCAAATATTTAGTTGATAAGGTTTTGTGTGAATTATTTCTAACAATTCTACTTTTTGTATATATATATTGTTCATTGTTTATTCTTAACACACCTTTTCCTCCTTGTTTGCACCTTCTTTGACTCCTATGCCAATATGTGACAAGTGAATTTCTCCGCTGTGAGATCGATAAAGCTCATCTAATCTAATCTAATTTTTCCAATGTGCTACTATCCCAATTGCGTTTTATAATTCTAACAAGAACAAAGGAGGAGCTAGAGAATTTCATCCAGGTTTTTTCATATTTCACAATAAATATTGACCAGCCTCCCTCTCATCCCCCTTGAAATAGCAGGAAATGGTTTGGTCCTGCCTTGGTGCATCAGGACTCCCAGTCTGTCAGCAGGAGTTTACAAGAGCTTTGACTTAGACTTGGAACCGGAATGATGAAGGCAGACTTAAAGCATGCTGGCACAATGGATTGGTCCAGCGAGGTGTTGAAAATGTCTGTGAGGACACCAGCCTGCTGACCTGCACACTCCATGAACAACTACCGAGCTATGTTACCGGGGCCTGGGGCCTCTCTTGGGTTGATTCTTCTCAGAATCTTCCACACATCAGCTGTGTCAAGGTTGAGTGCCTCCTCTCCCTGATGTGGAACGGCTTTCACTGCTGGAGGGCTGTTTAGTACCAGGGCTATAGTCCCACACAAACATTATTTTACACAAAGATAAAAAATGCAATTTAGAAAAACCTTCAGCTGCTGAAGAATGAAGGGCCCCCAAAAAAGTCTGGTTTTCAGAAAAGAACAGAAAGAAAAGAGAAGGAGGAGAGATTGAAGAAAGGCTTCCAATACAGTAACCAAGTTTTTCAAGAAAGATTAGTCACATGAGTAGGGGTCAGATTACAGGTAGATTATTAACCTGTGGAGTAACGGCTAGCTATTAGCTGGCAAAGAGTTCTTAGATAATCCTCCTCAAGGTCGGAGCGGAATAACATCATTGATGATTCCGGCTAGCCAGGTATAGCTGTATGTCCTAAAATTAAAATGACGGGTTTTTTTTAATGTTTTGCTTTGTTTTATTTTTATTTTTTAAGAAAAATTAAACCAGGTTAAATCGAGCATTTGTAGTGAGCCTATCTGTAACACTAATTAGAGCATCTGTAAAACAGAGGCCAAGCAACTAATCCAGAAAGCAGAGGTGGGGACTCGAGTTTGTGACTCGTACTCGAGTCGCACTTAAGTCACATATTTAATGACTTCAGACTCGACTTAGCCTTGCATTTGAAGGACTTCAGACTCGTCCGAGACTCGCAATTTCTGACTTGTGAACAATATATTTATTTTTAAGCGTTTTTTGTTTTACTAACTTGACTGATTGCCGCTCACCTTACCTGCACACAGCAGAGGTAAAAAAAAAAACAAAAAAAACGGCAGAGGGGCTGTCAAACAGTCATGTAGCACTGATGTAGCTGACCAGTTTAAGATAATGATCATTCCATAGATTTAATAGTGACCTTTAAGCTATACCGTCTCAGTGAAGGAGATGAAAACACAAGGAGAAACAAGCAAGCACTAAAATAGACTTGAGACTTGACTTGGACTTGAGCTCTCAAGACTTGAGACTTCACTTGGACTTGCAAAAAATGACTTGTGAACATGTCTGCCAGAAAGCTCCAAGAGCTGAAAATGTATATTTACAAAGTAGACCAGGCAACACAATAGCCCTCAAAGGGTTAACATAAGTTAAGCAATAATAAATGTTTAGCAGGATATTTATGTTAAATAACTGTCCTTGTCCAGCAGCAGCAGCAGCCGGTCTGTTCAACGCCCACCTCCCCTCCCAGGCTCATTAAAGAAGGTGAGCAACACTGTTCAGGGAAAGGCCAGTTAGCATCATTACAAAGTCTGTTGGATTTTCTCTCTATTTACCATTTCAAAAAACCTTTTTATGTATATAAAAACTTCAAAAACATTTTCTTTCCTACATACTGTTCACTATAATATAAAAAAGGTCTGCAGTTGTTTGTGCTGGATCCTGGAGAGTTGAAGGACAACATTGAGTAGCCTCCAGCGGCCTGCATTAAAATAACTGTCATTATTAAAATAGTTCAGTTAGCTTTTTATGTCCAGACTCAATTACAGCCATTAAAAGGCATTGATAAATCTTCATCATGCTCATGAACAGCCTGAAGCAACCACACTGAAAATACATGTGTTTTATTGTCATACACGTCTCAGGCACAGCATAAAAATAATCAGTTCTTTACTAAAGTTATAGTGAAACCTAATAGGGATATTTTTTTCAAAATCCCAAACTTTTGTTTTTCTTTTCATGTTTAGATAGATATAGATACGGTTTTTTTTTAAGATGTTATTATTTTTGAGTGAATGATTATTTAATCTTTCTGGTTATGATAATTTTCCTTTGTTGAAATTTTGCATTTTTTTTCTCTCTTTATCACAGAGGGTTTACTTACCATTGGACAGTCTGAAAAAACCTTCATAAAAAAATAAATAGAGACTAACATGCACCTCTGATCAGCAGCAAATCTTCATAGCATTGTCTAAGATGTTTTTTTATGTTAATGTTAAAAATATTTTATTTATACTCCGTTTGTGTTTCATGGGTTGTGTTCTAATGAACTATTATGATGTATAATGTGTGATTCATCTTTTATTAACTCTTGCTTAAGATTGTTCCAGATAAAGGTCATGCAACGGATAGGTTGTGAAGGAGGCCTGAACATCCTCTATCACATGTTTAGAAGAAACATGTGTTCTTGGTAACAATTCAATTGTAAAACGACCAAATGCTTTGTTTTAACATATGTGCTGAGGTTTAAAGTAAGATCCTTTTGTTTTCCCCTTTTCCCTTTAGTTAAACCTCAGCTGATGTAATTAGGGACATCCCCTTTTCTTCAATAAATAGCAAGGAGAAAGCTGAAGACTGGAGAGTGGGGAGAGTGGGGTGTAACTAAATTAATTGTCTCTGTGCCTTATTTCTTTCCCTGTAGGTATGTATGATGTTTTAGGTGCTTAGACCTGACAGTTAAGATGTATTTTCACCACTAATAGGAACATTTATATATACTTTTTATCAGTATCCATGCTACAAAGAAGATATATGTGCTTTAATATTATTTTAAAGCAGTATTAAAGAACTTTCAGTTTTGGTCGATTTTGGCTCCCCTAGTGAACAAAAGCTGTATTGTTTTCCCTGAAATAAGACCCCATTACCATAACATGGTAAAAAACCTGACCTGCAGTTTTAATGATCAACACTTCTGTTTCCAGCGAAGATAATGAATCTAATAGTGGCTAATAGTATTTGTACCATATTCCTGCACTGCCACCGCCCCCTCAATCTACCCCCACCAAACCCGACTCATCAGGGAGTGATATGATGACAAGTTTAAAGCCTTGAGACAGATATAGTGTTATGTTCGCTAATTTTGTAGTAAACGCACATATAGATCACAGCAGAAAGGTGATGCATTGCCTGAATACAACCCTTCACAATTTCCACAGATATTTAGTTTCAGGAAAACTTAGTGGCATCTTTTTAATGAATTGGGAAAGGGGGAGTGACTTATTCCATAAAGCAGTCTGCACATTTGTAGTTGTTTTTTGTTGCAGGGTTACTGTTAGGTTTATTCAATGATGATTATAAAGTTAATGTGTGTGTATATAAAACACTGACGAAATGAGATGCTTTACATGTTTACTGCAAACTCATGCAACGGTGGTAGAAAATTACTGATGTTTGTGCAAGGCTAATCACATTTTTTAAAAGACCACTCTGTTCTGTGATTCAATCAGAGGAGCATTTTGTCCTATGACCTGATCAATTGCCTTGTCAGAAGAACACTCTATTCTGTAACCCACCCCATGTGTTATGATCTGCTAATAAAAGGCTCTGCAGAGGAAGTCCGTCAGAGAGTAGTGAGTTGGGTGTAACTCTCTCCTTCTGCAGAAGCTGTTAAAACTCCCTCTTCTGTGTGGACTCGGTTTCTCTTTTATGAACCTACATTTTAGAACCCAACAGTTACCCTCCTCATTATTGTTAAGTGGAATTGAAAGGCCCCCTCGGGCCATGGCAGAGGAGTCCTTCAACTAGATGTAAGTCAACATCAAATCAACATATAATCACAAAAAATTGTTTTATGAAGGTTGAGATGTTATTTTGTGTTAGTTTAAAACACTGAAATAAATGTCTCTCATAACCAGCACAGTATAGGTTGAATTTGCATACGTTGTGTCGGTCATATTTTGTGGTATATGTAAGCTGCCAAAATTAAAGGCGCTTCAGAGAGGCTCTGTGTTAGATAGTGGCTGGATATTTAATCTGGAAAGACTGATTTCCTCTCTACAATTCTACCTCCCACACTCACACACACATACTAAATAAATACTGTCCTCCACTCCCCCTAGCTACCATTTTTCTTCCTCCTGTATTCACTTTCTCCTGATGGCCTTCATGATTTGTAACTCAATCTGACATCAGACTGCTTTTAATCTACCTTTAAAGCAAAGACTGCACTGAGAATATAACCAGTCCCAACAAAATAATCACAACACCTCCTATTTGTCCTATGTATTTCTGAAGTTTTTAAACCCAGCCTCTGATCCTTATGTTAAAGCAATAAGAACTTGAAAATTACAGTCTGGACCAATACATAGACAGACTGATATATCTTATATTTGTTTATTCATTCAATAAGGCCCACAGAAATGTAAAATCTCATCACTAAGATTGTCTTGGCCAAGATGAGACAGTTCCATAGGTCATTATTACTTCAGACACAAGGACATGCTGGCACAAAGTCCTACCAAATAACTTTTTTATTATAATAATTTACTAACCAAATAATTAATATGAAAAACCATTAGAAAGTAGTGCATAAATAAATAAATAAATCAAAATAACATTTAAAATGTGTGGTATGTATTAGACGACCATGGTTTTCTCTAAAGCTTTATTCTCACAACAACATACTGAATGTGAGAGGGAAAAAAAGGGTAGCTAATTGCATAATACTTCATGTCCAAACAATTTCCCCTAGAGGCTAGATGATAGCCCCACATATTTGCTTTCACAAGCAGACTATTATGGCTGTTGCCATAAGGTTCCTCTTTGTAATTATGAAACTTTATTGAAGATGATTTAGGGAATTAAACTGTACACAATTGATACAGAGAAGGTAAGGGAGGTGAGAAAGGTAGAGAGGATAAGAATAAAGGTTGGGAAAGAGATTTAGAGAAAGGGGCTAACAAAACAACAAAATTGCAAAAATAAAAAAGACTGAATATATACCATGGCTAATAAAAGTCTGCTTCTGCACCTGCATGAGATTAGGAGGAAAGAAAACAGAGAAAAAAACAACAGCGAATAAAAGACAGCCAAACTAAACATCAAAATATCTTCAAGAGTTAGAATATTCCACAGTGATTCCATGTTATCATTCAGGGTTGTGTATATCTGTAGTTGCAGCTCAATATTTAGTATTAGTGTGCATCTGTGAGCACCTGAAACCAAAGTCTTGAGGTATGTATGCATGAATGTGTTTGTGGATGAAAGATTTACAAAGAAGGAAAATGTGCTCAACAGGAGGTGTGGGTGGCCCCACACTCGCCCATCAGGGCCCTGGAACAAAAAACCTAAACTTAGACAAACTTTATTGTCATTTTGTATACACATAAACATGATATTATGTTTTGTAGAGCTCACATGACATGTCCAATTCTTAAAGTACAGCAGTGATCAAATACCCCAGATAACCAAAGGCAATCCAGATCACTGAGACACAAGGAGGTCAAACATAGGGATGGCCACACCCACCAGAGAAGGGCAGACGAGAGGAACTTCGGACAGACAGCCAAGGGCCCAAACCCCAAAAAGAACCCAGTCCCTGAGGGAAGTGGACAACAACTTTATAATACTTCAGATCTCTAGTGATACACATTGTGAAACTGTGACCCTTTTTTGTATGTTAACTGTCCATTCAGCCCTTTTAACCCAAACTAGAACCAAAAGTGCCAAACTGGTTTATTTATTTAAATTTTATTACTATGTTGAACATAGAAAACACGTTTATATATGCAGCTTTACACAAAATTTCATTCAAGCACTATTATAATATTTCACATTTTCAGCTTTTGAAATTTTGACCATGCATTTCCTGTGTATATCCAAATTTGAAAAGTGACCCCCTCTTGCATAATTTTTTACTCTGACTCCACCATTTCAGTCAATTGCAGGTTTGGACCAAGAGATGATGCTACTATTTAGATCTTAACGACCATAAATCATGATAGAAAGAATATTTCAGTAGAAATATTGATGTTTAAAAAGGAATTGAAGGTGACCAGGCAAGGACCCAGTATGGAAAGTGGGGACATTTTGAATTGCTGTATATTAACAGTGGTTATAGAGGGAAAGAATTCTTTCATCTCTTACCTTTACAATCGTTCTAAAAGGTTGCATGTAGACCTGTCAACATTATGCTGTAGGGTCTTTTACCTCATTAAGGACAGAGAAGCATGTCAAAAGTGATGAGGAGAGGTATGGAGTTACTTACAGGGGGATTGCGGAAGAGTCAATGAGTCAATGCAATCAACAGTTTTTTCTTAGATAGAAAACTTTGAATCAATTTGACTGTATGATCTGGTTGAACTGTGAAGTCCCTTGAAATGACATATGCTGGGAATTGGTGCTCTATAAATAAACTGAATTGAATTACAGGGAAGTCCTCTCCTGGAGAAAAACT
This sequence comes from Cyprinodon brontotheroides, assembly GCA_018398635.1. Taxonomy (NCBI): domain Eukaryota; kingdom Metazoa; phylum Chordata; class Actinopteri; order Cyprinodontiformes; family Cyprinodontidae; genus Cyprinodon; species Cyprinodon brontotheroides. The sequence continues at coordinate 5,637,380 of JAGKQL010000025.1, forward strand.
GTTAGTGGCTGCAAAAGACTTTTGACAAGAACGTTTTTCTTCTACCAACAACTAACATACCTGCCAGAGTAACAATCCAATGGTTTAGATAAAGTGTGCTCATGTATTACAGTAGTTAAAAGTCTGGCCACAATACACTGGAACTGTTGACGAGACAAATAAAAATCACAAATTGACCAAACTTGGCAATAATAGCCAAAGATATAGGAGAAAGATTCAAGGACACTGAATACCAACAAGGCATACTGTCATTAGAAGATGATGGTTCATAGCAAAGCAAACCTAAGATGTACTTCAAAACATTTTTCTCCAGAAACACATATTCAAGTTTGTTGTGAAATCCTGAAATGTGAAAAAGAGTTACACATAGATTTGTAGAACTCTGTAGCCATTTGATTGCAAATTGCAGTTATAAAAAATACCTTACTTGTATTTCTAACACAACCAGAAACCAATTTCTCTGTGGCAACTAAAGGCTTAAAACAGACTCTAATAGAAACTTTAAGCACAGACAATTAATCATTTACAGTTCAGAAACTCAGAGTTCAGCTCACTTTATGCCTTCATCAAAGCGAAAGGTCAAATTAATTTAATATGGTGCAGTCTGCTCATTCGATAAACACAAGGCAGCAAGACCCTGACCTTCAGGTGTCTAGATTTATAATTAATGTTCACCTCAAAGTGCTTCTCCTACAACTCAATCTTAAAAAATTAAACTCTTGATTAACTGTTAGACTGATAGGGAGATTTCCAAAATGTCCAGGTTTATGGAACAAGCTACAATGTTTGATAAGAAAAATCCAAAACTTGTAGTTTCTGTCAGAAATCAAGGTAAATCATAAAACTAAACATTTGAAACGGCTGTGGTCATGGGAGCAGTGAACTGGAAATATGTAATCCAGGAAGACAATTTTAGCTCTGCTAAAGATTTATTTTGAGCATGCAAGTTGAATGACAGAGAGTAAATACTTTTGAAATACCACCAGAATGTTGGTATCCTCTTCTTGAGAGGGGAAACTGGTGACATTCACAGTGACTGAGATGAACTAAAGCCAGAATTCCTCATTATTTCTCTCAGAATTTATTTTTAGTTCATTTTAAATTTTAAATGTAGATCATCTTCATCAGATCCAACTCATGGTGTGAAATATGCTGGCACTACTAAGTCAACCTTTTACACAAATAAGGTTCATAAGTAGCTTAAATTAGTGTGTGTGTTGGCCTAGTGAGTTAGAGCAGTGCTCTTGTGCTCTGAGAAGGTTGCAAGTACCCGATTCGATCTCCACAGCCTGCAGTCTGGGCTCCTGAGCAAGGCCCCTAACCCCACACTGCTTCCTGGGCACCACAAAATGGCAGCCCACTGCCCTTCATGGGGATGGGTTAAATACAGAGAGTTAATGTCCCCATTTTGGGACAGTAATGTGATTTACATTCATATTACAAATTATCACACTAATTCCAAGTGTCATGATTTTATTCTAAGATCTGACCCACATGCAGAAAACCAAACGGAGAGACCAAGGAAAGGTTTAACAGGTTTATTGAAAAAAAAATTGGTAGAGATGGGTTCAGTGCTGCTCTATATACTGGCAAACAGCGACTGAAAAGTGAAGGGGAAGTTCATGTGGTTAGTTCAGGCTCAGTGGGAAATTTGAGGTTTGATTTGCAAAAGGGAATAGAGGCAACAGGACTCATGTTTCCAGTAAACGTGTCTTTCTCTGAATCCAGTCGGTGTGGGTTGTTCCGGTAATTGGACTTGCTCGTTGGAGGGCTTATTGACAGGCTTTACCCAGGTTGAGGGGTTTCCCTTGAGGAACTGGAGAGGAGCCGCACTGCCACTTAGGAATTCTGAATGGTACTTTGAAGTGATTCCCTTTGCGGAGATTATGAATCCCCTGCTCAGTGTGAAGCCTCAAAACAACAATCCCTTTGGGGAAAGTAGATCCCAAAACCTCCTGTTTGAATTCCACAGCCTCAGTTTGAAGCTCTAATGATCCTTCCAGGGGTAGAAATGGTCCAAAAACATCCGCCAGTTTGTGCAGGAGCGACTTCCTGGCAAGAGACAAGTGAAACAACAAGGTCCTTTACAGACTCAGGTTGACAAAAACTCAGTTTGACTCAGCAAAACCTCAGCTTGGCTAGAGTACCCGCAAAAACTGGCAAAATATTCTGGCCTCGAGGTAGTGGCAGTCAGCAGTTTAAGAGCATCCTCCGGTAATGAGGCAACCATCCACCAGGTGTGTGAGAGGGCCAACGAGAACTGGTGGCGCCACCTGGTGGTGGAGGGAAACACACAATGGAAAATTACAACTCACACAAACTGGATTCCTAACACCAAGAACCACTCGCCACTGTTATGTGTGTGTAATGTATCTGAATCTCCAACCTACATGAAAGCTTTGTTTAAAACGCACCTTGTCTCGGGTGTAGTTGCCATTGGTAACCATTAAGTAACATTGATCAGCTGGCTTATTTAAATGGACAATAACATTCATGCAATGCTTTGCATGAACCATTTATGGTTGAATGTGGGCGTGCACAGAATTGATCAGTACGTGAACCCTTCGACTTTCAGGCGCAGATGTAATCTATAAAGGAAAATTGCTTGGATTTATGTATTCACAGAGTATCATAATCAAGATTTTATTTTTTTTTTTTTAACTATACTCCCTATTTGCATGTATTACATACACTTTGAGGATGGATTCCACACAATGTTCAACAAATGAACCCTAGAAACATAGGAAAACTACAATCAGAGTAATGGTTACTTAATTGACGTTCAATGTGCAAATGTAATGTAAAATACACTCATTTAGCATTGCATAAGCTCATGGTGGGTGAAAGTGCACGTGGAGCATAATGCATACTTCTTGTTTACTTTTGTTGTAATCCTGGTGCCAAAGTGATCATTCAGTGCATGTTTTGAGAGGTTGTTTTTTCCTTTTGTGGAACAGCAGATAAGAATATGTCCTGTAGGCCAAATGAGTACCAAAACATGCAGCATCAATGGTAGATTTAAAAAAAAAATGGTTCTTAGACCACAAAAACCAGAGTAAAAAGTTTAATAGACACATATTAAAAATATCATTTAATTAGGACAAATAAAAATAAGAGCTGTTTAAATATAAAGGGTAAATATTAAACAAAACACCATAAATAGATGGTAAGGGAAAACACAAATTAATCCAATTTATGACTTAATGTTTTATAGCGAAATATCTAATAATACTAAAAGTAAATAACAAACTTCTGCACTCTTTTTACCTATTTAAAACAATAACTACGGTAAAAAAAAAAGCCGTATTTTGAATTGTGACCCAAACCCTACTGAAATTTTTGCTCAGCCCTTCTAGAAACCAACTACACTTTTGAAATTCTAGCCCAGCATTCCCCATTCTCAACTATGACAACTCTACATATCTCCTTAAAAAAATCGAACTGTTATTAGCAGCCTGATGTTTAAAAAAAAAACATCTACTGACACTTCAGACAATAAAAAGATTTTTTAACTTAATTTTTACAGACAACGTATTTAAGTACCAACTGTGGAGGAAAAAAAGTGTCCACCAACCAATAAATGACAGATTGGGATAATATGCTCTCATGTCAACTGTCAAAAAAGCCCCACTGTGACAAGCAGCATGTGATCACATTAATATTAAATATCCCAATTGATATACAGCCTTAATTTTTGTTGGAACTAATCTTAGCATTCACTGAAGAAGTTACAGACCCCAGAGGTGAAGCTAGAAAGAATGGTAAAAGAGTAGATGGGGACAAAGTAATTTAACAAAACTCTACACATACACTTAAAATGATACATATAGGGCTACAGCAGTTGTAAACTATTAATATATCTTGAACTATATTAAAGCAGTTATTCTTTTTAAAAAGTCTAACAAAACCAGCAGGATTTGGTGAATGCCAAGCTGTCTTTGGTGAGTCTGCCTGAAGGCAATCTAAGAACAGATATCTAAGGTCATTTTAAATGAGAAAGTGAGCCAACAGAATCTGAACTGAATGATTCAAATTTTCGGGTTTTATTAGGACAATAAATTTGCCTACAGATATTATGTATAGGTTTAACATTTGGTGTAATACTGAAATAAGTTTTAAAGTTTAAAGTACTAAGGCTAAAGAACTGATCGTCAACTTATCATCTAAGGCCAAGGTTATTCGTTACCAAACCATTGGTGGAGGTTTTGTTGACAAGGACGTGTGTCATAGGCAGCTCTGATCATGAAGTTGAGCCTGGCTTCTGGGATTTTCCACAGATCAGACCGAGACATGGGTCTGTCTGAGATGCCTTCCCATTACAACCAGCCTCCGTGTCTAGTCTGCGACACAGCCTCAAAGTGGAGACAATCTTTCTACACTCGAAAATAACAGATGTGATGCCTCTAATGAATATAAAAATTTAATGGCACTTAAAGAAGCTAATTCAATGATATTAATATTTTTGTGTTGATGAAAATCCTCTTTATTTTACTCTAGTTGTCCTTTTATCTATTATTTTTTCCTTTTAGGTTGCTCGTTGGAGGGCGGACAGGGTTTACCCAGGTTGAGGTGTTTCCTTGAGGAACGGAGGAGCTGACTGCCACTTAAATTTCCAATGGTACTTGAACTGATTCTTGTGGAGATGAATCCCCTGCTCAGTGTGAAGCTCAAACAGGTTGGAAATTTAACAAGAAACTCTTGTGGACATGAATTTCCTTTATTTATATTATGAACATATTCATTTAAAAGTAAATTTGTAAAGTTTTATTAAATTGTTCTTTAAATATGTCTCCTACAAATATATTTTACATCACACTCTAGTTATAATTATTTTAGCATTTGCTCCTAAAGTGCTCACTCTTTCTTATAATCCTTACTGTTCATAATTATAATCAGTATTCTATAGAGAAGTTTTGAGATAAAGAAGTTGGGCTGAATATTTTCCTTTTGTGTAACTTTGAATTAAATTCTTTACCTTTGTGAAATTTTCAACAAAGCTAGGTCACTAAATTATTTAAACTAAAGTAGCATTATATTGATTTAAAGCCCATTTTGACATTATTTTAGTATGTTCTGGTCTCCAATATGTAGATGTGTACAGCAAAGAGGCACAGGAATATAAAGGATGTGGTGTGCATAGATAGGAATAAGGGAGGCCTCCAGGTAGGAGCTTTGAAATGTAGACAAGATAGCTGAAAGAATATTAGAAACTCAGCAATGCTCTATTTATACTGATAGGAAAAGTGCTGCAGGCACATGTGGAGATATGATCAACACACACCATGCAGCCACATCTCTCTTTGGATCTCAAGATCACTGGCTCAAGAAATATCAACTGAGTTTAAGATCATGCCCACCGATATAACTAAGATAATGAAAGAGTTTGAAATCTGTGCTGGAATTTCCCCAGAGGCAGAGAAGATGTCTTCTGTTGTCAGAAATCAAACATCACCACATCTTGAAGGGATCTCTGAAATCCTCCTTAAATTTAATACCTGACCTAAGATTGGTTTTTAGCAAAGGTTTTATTCAGTGAAGACCTTTAACCATGGCTAAGCATTGATACTCTTGAAAGCTTTTAATACATTTCTTTAAATAAATATATAACAGTAATTATTTGTTTAGGAATAAAGTCTATCTGTCTTTTATATCACATCATATAATTTAACTGATAAAACAATGGCACGCAACAGTTAAAGAAGTCAATAAAAAGGGAATAAATACAAGATCTATATTTATTCCTTGTTGTCAGCACAATGTGTGAAGAATACAATTTTAAAATTTACGAATACAAGTTACAAATTTGCAAAAATATATGAGAAAGAATTACCTAGTTAAATTCATCTGAGTACATCCACTCCGGTCACCTTTTTCTATGATGAACAGATGTCCCGAATTCTAAGGACAGTCCCCATTTCGGATCACCTGGTCCTGGCTAAAGCTGAAATGTCCCTGATTTTACCATTTTATGAATGAACTGTTGCATGTACTGTAGACTATTATGGCGGTTTGTCACAAATGGTCACAACTGAGGGGAAGGTGAAAAACCTTATTTTCATAGGTAGCTGTGAACAGAATGAATATTTGTTCAACTTTTTTGAAGAGTTTGGGAACTGTCTTAACAGACAGCCACAGGCATATACTAAATATTGAAGAAATGTTTGTACTTACTTTTCTGTTTTTTTTTTCTTTTCCTCGTGTCAATTCGGCAGGAAATAATAATATTTTCTCCCTGGCTCTACCTATGTCATAATTCATCCAAAATAATTATCCTGATCTATTTATGCTGCTAAGCAGTGGCTGCTGGCCAATTGAGGGCACTAGGGCACCGCGCCCCCAACCCAATAAACTTCATTAAGACATTAGAATTTTTTTTTAATGAAATTATAAAATATATTGTTGGGATCTGGAGGTTTGTCCACTTTTCTCCACCAGAGGGCGCACGAGATCTCCTGGGAGCATGAGCTTACTGCAACACCTGTCTTCTATCTGCTCATCAGGAGGCTCCTACTTAAGGAGGCGGAGACTGACACTCCAGTGCCAGAGTGTTAGCCAGTAATTGTACAGCTAGACCTGAGCCAACCTGCCTGATCTTTTCTCTGTGATTTTGCGTGATCCTGCCTGATCCAGTTTATTTCTCTCTCTCTGCCTACAGAACCAGATGTGTCTGTAAACCTGAAACCTGGAGGAAACTCAGTTCTGGAATCTGCCTGCCTGCACTCGATCAGTCTCTGCCTTAGCCCTCAGCCCTCTGCCTGCCGACAAACCTCTGGACCCTCTGGGTACCCACCTCCTGCTGTTATATTCAGCCCCAGAGCAGGTATAACTCAATCACCAGACTAACTACTGGATCCCTGGAAATCCCCTAATCTCTCTGTTCTCCATAGTGGTGATCCCCCGTGACCAGTTGGACCAACCCAGTTCCAGTGCACAATTGTATATTCTGTGAATAAACCTTTGAACTTTTTCTCTGTCTCCTGAGTGTTCTCTGCATGTGGGTTAGACATCTTAATCCCAACATGACATATATGTATTTTTGATTTATATTCATAAAATATTTTTTTAAATATATTGATATATATACCTATACATATTTTTAGATGTGCAAGATTAATATTTAATCTTTAATGATGAGTAAAGCATCATTTCATTTTTCGTCGGATTGGTGACGTATTTCCACCCTTGGGTGCAAACATATCTGCCCATTAACTCTCGTTAAAAGTTGTACATGCGCAGCAGCTCCTCTGCAATACAGAAGTATAGGAGAGTTCTGGGTGCACCAAAGCTACGCCCTGAGGTAACAGGAGCTGGTGTCAGCATTGACAGACCAAGTCGCGGGAGGGAAGCAAACTTAGCAAGAGAAGCTTAAGATGAAACCGTTTGGATCTGATCAGCTGAACATCAAAATTAATCAGCAGTCAAAAAGAAAGATGGAGTTGGTACACCCTTAGGTTAATTGGCATCCCTAAATTGTCTTTAGGTGTGTGTGTTTCCTATTTGTCGCCCATTGGCTGCCAGAGATAGGCACCTGCTCTACCATGACCCTGACGGAATTAGCGGTAGAAGATTGATTTTTGTTGTTTTGTCTTTTAAGGTGTGAAAGTGTTTTTGTCATGATCTTCTTACCATTTGTATGAAGAATTTATAATTCAGGTAGATTGAATAGTTTAGTTTACTTCAAAGTTACTTGGTTAGAACATTCTGTTCTGTCATAGCAGACATATTTGGGGAGAGTTGCAACAAGTGTTAAGTCCTAATTAGTTAGAAATAATCAAATGATTATTTAATCAAATTTTCTTTACATTTGTTTTGAGATCTGCAACTGCTACTTTTGAAGCACCAGTCAAAATATAATTTTTCCGGATTTCTTTCACATAGATATTTCTTAAATAGTTTTTATTTTAAGCCATTTTGTAGGTTCATAATTTCTGAAGTATTATGTTTGACAAGGACACAAAAAATAATTTCTGGGTTTATTAGCATGTGTTCAGCTGGAGTGTATATCTAGATCATAATATGTAATGAAGTTAAAGAAATATCATCAGATCAAGTAGCAATCAGAGGTATTTTGTCTTCGCAAAGCAAGTAATCCAAGAATACAAAGACACTGTGTTTACAAGAGTGATACAAGAATGCAGCAACACTTTGGATCTCAGCCATTGAAAGGAGAGCATGCAGCTGATGAGTCCCAAGGGAAATGAAACTCAGAGAGCACACCGCTCAGATTTATGGCCCTCCATCTAATTTTTCTGCATACTTTAGCTTGTTAGTTCTGAAAATTACAGAATTGAAATTACTCCTACAAATTGCTCCTCTCAGGCCCTAAGCTTATTTAGAAAGGGAAGTGTTATATGATCTGTATAGGTGTTCAGATACTCGCTATCGCTGAGAGTTTAAAGTGCAACTTGATTATATGGAAAGGAGGAAGGAAAAGAGAGGAGGATGGGATCTATATGACACATGAAAAAAAAAAGAAACCAGATTTATGAAACCATGGGCATTTACACAAACAAACAAATTTGCTTATTGTTATTTACTTGCAATGTTCCTTCTATGCTTTTACACTCTACAAATCTACACAAAACGATACATTTTCTTACATATTACATTTTATTTATTATTTTGATAATTAAAAAGTGGATTCAGACAGAGGGTTAACTTGTTGACTATCATGTCCCATCTAGTGATTCCTAAATGCGAGAGGAAGAAATAGTCTCATTTTATTTTGATGAGATAAAATTTAGTCATTTTATTTAAGGTATTTGAGGCTGCTCTTAACTAAAAACTTGGGGATCACGACAGTAGCCAATCATAAGGCAGTAGGGCAGATTTTTGCAAAGCCGACACTTATCAGTCTGAGGTTTGCTGTTGTTCTAACTTTTCAACTTTTTGAACAGTCACAAACTGACCACTGATGTTATGAATGTAAGTGGTGGTGGTAAAAGTTTTCTATAGATGTATGCAAGCCAGGAAATCACAATGTGCAACGGATTGCTTTCAACGCCGTTACTCCCATCACTGCTAGTGACTCGTTTTTATGGACAGTAGGCTGACAGGAAAGGGGAAAAGACATGCGGGAAAGGAACACAAGGCAGATTCAAACCCTGGTCGCCAACGTCAAGGACTAAGGCCTCCATACATAGGTCGTACGGGCTAACCACTGCGCCACCAAAGCACGCCGTTCACTTGTCTTCTTGTTATTGCTTGTGTTACCTCTAAGCCATAAAAAGTACTCTCTTCATTTTCTAATCCACAACACTTCTAATTGTGAAATAAGCTTTATAAATAAACTTTCTCTGTTTCTGTGGTTGAGAAAAAATCAAACAAAGAAAAACAACATATGGTGTAGGAAAAATACGGGGACGATTCTGGTAAAACAACCTTTATATGTTATTGTAAAGCAGTTAAATGACTTATGCTAAGTCAGTCTGGCTATCCAGGTAGTTAACTCTACGGCAACACCACCGGGAACTGTACTCTCACCATTGCTTTTGACTTTCTACATCTTAGATGTTACAAAACAGACTCCTGTCAATTACAGAAAGACTTGGACAACTATGCAGCCATTTTGAACCGCTTTGTGGCATGGCTTTGAAACAATCATTATATCCTGAAAGCAAACAAAACAATGGAGGTAATTGTAGATTGGTGATTATAGAGAGTAGACAAATAGTATTACAATAATGGGAGAATGAGTGGAAGTAGTGGAAGAGTATAAATACCTCAATGACAGCCTGGGAAACTATGGAATCCGAGAGCGGTCGTGTCCCTACGATACTTTTTCACTCTGCTTTTCTTGAGAAAATGAGTAAATTTTCTAATTATCTAATAACAACGAAAGCTGTTTTCTCATCATGACGAGATGATTTTTCTGTGCTAAAACTGATTACATCCTTCAATACCACAACAGCGGGAGAGGATTTATAAGTGAAAGTCATGGCTGCCTAAGTGTAATTATTTACATACTCCTGTGTTTAACTTTTAGGTAATGATACAATGTTTTTGGTTTCATTATTTGCTTCCACTTCAGATTCATAGGCAATTAGACCTATGCCAGAGGCGCCTTAGCGCCGGGGTGTTTTCTGAATAGCCCTGGTGTTACGCCTGTAACAGGTATAAGATGCATTAACCACCGGAATGAGTCAAGACTTGCACAACTACGGGCACAGCAGGCATGGATGGACTGGGAAACCAGGGCTGTTGACCAGCCTCATTCATTACTCATACAGGTTAATCATCTCGTTATCTCAAGAAATCAATGGCTGTTTTCTTGTGATATTGAGATAATTATCTTGTTATCTCAAGAAAACAATTTTTTTTACCGTTTTACCGCAATAACGAGATAGTTATGTCATTATCTATAGATGGCAAAGGAAAAACAAAAAGGACCCCTCTCGGCTTTCGTAGGAAACAGATGAAAATGGACACACAACTTTAAAGCTGTCTACAAGAAGCAACAGACTGAGCTTCTTTAAAAGCTAAGGCTTTTCAGCGTTTGCTGGAAAAGAGGCACTAAACTCACATGAACCTATCCAAGCTGTAAAAATCAGCTAATGCAGCTTATGTATACAGCTCACATATCCCAAATGGAATACATTTTTATATGTATTGGTTGGAATGCACAAAAACTGCCGAGCTGAATCAAAAATGGAGTTACTACGTTTTATTCTTGGTTCATTTATCTAACCCATGGTTGGTTGCGTTGGGCGCAGCCTTGTTCAATCTACTGCTAGAAGTGTTCTTACTGGGATTCATTTTCTTTGGTCATCAGCGGAGGAGGATAATCAGAGGCTATCAAACATTTTGAATTGGAACATTACTGTGACCAAGCAGCTTAATCTGTTTGACTGGGAATGGATAACATTCTTAAGGTCAAAGAAATGAGTAGACCAAGAAGAAGCCAGATTGATTTGGTGCAGATTGAAATCTGCTCTGAAACCCCCTGAGACTCTTCACCCCCACAGAAGGTTATTATTATCAACCTATCCTCCCATCCATTGTCTTAACCTGCTTGCGCTTGCAGGGTTGCAAGGCTGCAACCTTTCTGTAGCAGTTATTGAGCAAAGGAAAAGGTGAACGGGTCAGGGTGCCAGTCCATCACACGGCAAAGACACACCAGACAAAGAACCAAGGTTTCCACCTGTCCCTCAAAACACAGAATCATCCTTTATTTTTCAGTTAAATGTTGCGTCCTGTACTGAACCAATAAGGGAGACAAACTATTCTGTATTTTCATAAATGTCTACATCAACACTCATTAAATTTAACAAAATTAATCAAATTTTTATTATTTGATAATACTAACAATATAAACATCTGTGCAGGTGAAACACATTTTCAAATCACTTTCTACTGAAGCCAACTAAATTGTCCTTTGAAGTTCTCCTTAGCTGCTCTCATGGTTGCCTGGAGACGGACTCCCTCACCTACACTGCTCTACGTCACTAGTGTTATACTCGAAACGCTGCAAAAATTTAAATCTCAGTATGTACATTTTTCTTGAAATAGGTGTATCTTCCCTTGATTCAAGCTGTTAAGTAGGATAATTTACAAATACACTGCAAAAACGATCTCAAATTAAGTAAAGATTTCTTAAATTAAGTGTATTTACCCTTATTTAGAGCAGGTAAATAAGATAGTTTGCCAATGGAATAAGTATTTTTACTTTTAAAATAAGTTTATTAGATAATATGCACTTGAAATAAGATAATGCAATAGTTTTTTCTTGTTTCAAATGTAAATTGTCTTGTTCCATTGGCAAAGTGTCTCACTTACCTCCTCAATTCAAGAAAAAACGCACTTATTTTAAGAACAAATGACTTATTTAGATTTACATTTTTGCAGTGTAGAATACGATCATTTACATTTAAAATAAGAAAACTTTATTATGCTATTTCCAGTACATAATATCTAAATATCGTATGTTAAACGTAAAAAAAAAAATGATTTTAATTGGTAATCTTGTTGTATTTTTCCACTCATATGAAGGGCAATTAGACATTTTTTTTAAGAAGTTTGAACTCATTGTTAGATCAGATTTCCCAATGAAATCCACCACTTCCTCAGAATGTGGCATGTTCAGACAAAACAGAGGTGAGTTGGGATGAGTTTGAGAAAAATTACTAAATATGATTGGCTGAGACAGCATGTTTACCGCGATGAACTCCTGAGTCAGTAGGTCAAAAAAACTGCAGACTCTGAATCGGCAACATCAGTCCCTGATTCCCTGATCATCTCCTAAGACCCATGAAGTATGAACAGTGTTGGGAGTAACGGCGTTAAAAGTAACGGCGTTACTAACGTCGCTACCTTTTTTAGTAACGAGTAATCAAAATTATTACTCTTACTGTAACTATAACGCAGTTACAATTGCAGACACCCCGTTACTACACGTTACTCAGGTCGCACAATGAACCTTTATTCATGATAGGACTCGTGCGCGCGTCATGAGAGAGGGGAGGATGGAGAGTGAGGAGGACTCCAGCGGCAAAACAGCGCTTTCAATTCAATTCAGTTTATTTATATAGCGCCAAATTCACAACACATCTCATCTCAAGGCACTTTACAGTTCAACCAGATCATACAGTCAAATTGATACAAAGTTTTCTATCTAAGGAAAACCAGTTGATTGCATCGACTTATTGACTCAAATGCAATCCCTCACACTAAGCATGCTTGTAGCGACAGTGGAGAGGAAAAACTCCCTTTTAACAGGAAGAAACCTCCAGCAGAACCAGGCTCAGCGTGAGCGGCCATTTGCCGAGGCCGACTGGTGTTCAAGGAGACGGAAGCAGAGACACAAAAAGCAGCTGTAAAATGCGGCCCCGTCCAGGGAACACACAGCCAGGCAGACGAGCTCCGAGCCTCCAAGTTCCGAGCCAGCTCCCAGCTTCCATTTCCAGATGGAAATACTGGTGTTACGTCGAGCTGCGTTTCCCCATCAGATACGGTTTCCCCTGCATCTCCGCACAGCGCGGTGGGACGATTCACCGCGCAAGCGACAGGAAACGTTTATGCTTGCTAAAGGCGCGTAACAGCCGCCCTGTGCTCGCACCACAGGGGAACTACGGAGACCGTGAACGATCAAATGATAGCCTATATGGAGAAATGGATGGATGGATGGATGGATGGATGGATGGATGGATGGATGGATGGATGGATGGATGGATGGATGGATGGATGGATGGATGGATGGATGGATGGATGGATTTCAGAATTAGACATCCCCAGTTATTAATTTCATACACTCGCAAAAGTAACGCAATAGTTACTTTTACTACTCACTAGTTACTTTTATTGTGGAGTAACTCAGTTTCTAACTCAGTTACTTTTTCAGAGAAGTAACTAGTAACTATAACTAATTACTTTTTCAAAGTAATGTGCCCAACACTGAGTATGAAATACTATAATTAATGTGTCTCTGTTAATTATTTACATTGATTTAATGATCCTTCATTTATTATTCTGTATATTAGTCAATATAAACAAAGTAAATTATGCTGACTGAATAAGAGTAACAATAACTGTTCGAGGCTTTATACAATAGCCCAATAAAGCATTGCTTTTGCTTAGACAACATGCAAATTGTAACGGACGAACAGGTCTGCCCCTTTGGAATGGGGATTATTTAGCTTCTTTTGTTAGCCTGCAATTCTCCGTACCTGTCTTGTTCTCTGAAAGGTGGGTCATTAAAGGGAATTGTTGGCCTGCCTGAATAGACGAGGTCTTCTGGGAACAGACAATGACCTGGATGACTGAGAATCTTCACCACCATCTCTCATACAGATAATATCCAGTACTTGTATACATTATAAAAGTTCACACTTACAAACGTCATGCAAACGGAGCATCTTTACAGTATACCTATCTCAGGTTGTATTAATATTGCACTTTATTATATAATTGACTCTTTGTTTCATTGCTTTATATGCAGCAATGTTTTATGATATATTGTCCATTGCTAACGAAGAGTTTTAAGCTTTATTTGGACAAATTGTTTTCTAACAATGTAAGAGCTTAAAAAAAACAAAATTAAATTAATCTTAGGGGCAAACCCAACGCACAGCCATGCCAACAGACTTATACCCAAAGGGAAATATGATACATAGACCAAATAATCTTAAAGTCATTTCTTCGGACTATAACTGAGAACTAATATCCGCAGGGATAGAACTCCATACATGCAAAACCCAGGGAATTGAACCAAGAGCTCTCGCAGCAGGGCAACGGTTTCACAAATTGAGTATAGCTGTTAAAGCTGTTGCTGTTATATGGTAAATAAATCTGTTTTTCTTTTAGACATAATTAGGTTTCTGCTTCTACATATTGCTTGCTTCTATGTTGTTTGTCTATTGAATCAGCAGATGAAACAATAGGAAATACATGAGCTGACTGCATATTTCCCTACAATCTTCCCCCGAGTCACTCTGGGATGTAGAGCGGTTTGTTCATTATGCTGAAGACGGGTGTTAATTAGGAGATGCCCTGTAAAGACAATTAAAATGGGGGGAAAAAAACTGTATATTATCATAAATTCTTACCTCAGGTGGATACATATTCCTTTTATCTACTCTCCCAAGAGCCTAAACTGAATTGGTTCACCTGGTCAATCACCTAATACTTTAATGTTCATATTAACGCAACACAGACACACTACTAAACTTCTCATATTTAAAAAGCCGTCTATATGTACTTTTACTTTCTAAAAAAAAAAGGCCTGCAGAAACAAGCAGGGAAACTTTATTGTCTGAAAGGTTATAAACTCCTATGCATGCTATAGAAAAAAGTAAATGTAGTTGTTTGCCAAGCCAAATGTCAATTTGTTCTTTTAACTGATGGTTTTAATATGGAGGTTCCTGCTGGTGTACCTCCAAGCAAGGCACTCAACCAAATGACTTCAGCCCACATTCATCTGCGGAGATTAATAACCTCATTCTTATTCATGCTGTGAAGAGGAGCCTCAGGTTAAACCATTTTAGAGAAAACAGGGAAAACAAAACAATCATGAGAAACAAAACCCACAGTCCTGAAATGACCACATATATTACGGCAGAGCAAACAAAGCATTATCAAGCTGAAGGTCGGCTTATTTAAAGCATTTTAAACATAAATCATGTTATATCCTCATCTGGCTGCAAATCAACAGAGCACAGCAGCTGAGTAGTTCTGCACAGCACAACCGACGAGGAGAAGATGAATGAGAAGCTTTGCTGGTTGCAAACAATATCAAAACTAATACTGGAAATATTTTGAATGAAATTACTTTAATTTCACACCAATAATTGACAACAAGCGTTTTTAAAGAGACAACAGAAAACCGTTCTGTAATGAATCAATTAATAAAAAGAGAAATAACTATGTTTTGTAAGTTGATTAGTATCAGAAGGCCCGACCATAGGGGGCCTGGTTTTGGCGAGCGAGAGGCGCTTAGTGTGGATCACTGCAGGTGTGCGGCGCGACAGAGCCGATAGTGAGACAGCAGCAGGGTGGAACTAAGAGGTTTTTTCTCCTTTCGGATTTGACATGCGTTGTTCCAGGTCTTTATGTTCTTTAACTGAAAATAGAGGACAGTCTTATCCTGCAATAGGGACATTTTCTTTTTACATTATTTTGTTGGGTTTTAACTTTTAAAGAAATGGCTTTACTTTATCCTGAGCTATCTCTATAGTTATGCTGCTATAGGCTTGGAGACTGCTGGAGGACATAGGGACCCCTATTTCATCATTCTGCTTCATTCTGTCTCTATTCTCCCCATCTCCTGCAGAATCTGTTGGTTCAATCTCTAACGTTCTGCTCTCTCTGCTTTTCCTCATAGTAGCTTCATCTGGTCTGTTCCTGTTTGGCTGTGACTCCATCCTGGGAAGAAACATCAGCTGTGCTGCTTCCATCAACACCCTTGTTTATAGATGCTTTGGAGATCGGCCTGTTTTCCAGTGTGGTCCCGTTTCTCTGACTGTGACTGAGTGGATATTGCTCTCTTCATCCTCTGGCATGGGAGCTGGCACCTCGGAGCTCGTCTGCCTGGCTGTGTGTTTCCTGGGCGGGGCCGCCTCTTTTACAGTTGCCTTTTGTATCTCTCCTTCTGTCTCCTTGAACCCCAGTGGCCCCTCAGCAGATGCACGCTCACACTGAGTCTGGTTCTGCTGGAGGTTTTCTTCCTGTTAAAAGGGGAGTTTTCCTCTCCACTGTGGCTACAAGCATGCTTGAGTGTGAGGGATTGTATTTGAGTCAATGAGTCGATGCCAATCAACTGGTTTTTCCTTAGATAAGAAAACTTTGTATCAATTTGACTGTATGATCTAAGTTCCCGAACTGTAAAGGGGTGCCTTGAGATGACATGTGTTGTTGAATGTGAGGCTATATAAAATAAAGAAACTGAATTGAATTGTTTCCTGTCTCTGCTTCGTGTTCCATCTCTAATTCTGTCTCCTTGAACCCCAGTCAGCCTCTTCAGATTGCTGCTTGCACTGAGCCTGGTTCTGCTGGAGGTTTCTTCCTGCTAAAAGGGAGTTTTTCTCTCCACCATCACTGCATGCATGCCTGGTGTGAGGGATTGCTGAAGAATTAATAACAAAATGCAATTGAAGATTATTTCTGCATGATAATTATAGGTGGGCGATACCGGGAATTTTTAATCTGTACGATACCAAGTAAGTACAGGAAAAGTAAATACAAACGCCTCTGTCAGTAACGTCTGTCTGAGGGTTGAGGGTCTGCTGGGGCTGTGAGCGAGGTTTCGTCTCTGCTTTCTATTTCTGTGGCTCGATGTCTTCTTGCTCATGTTCTTTCATGTGCTTATATAAACTTGTTTCAACTGCATTTACCCAGCGTTTTACAAATCATACAGCTTACCATTGTTTCATTTATGGTAGTAAAATATAGCGAAATGGCTTTTCGTTCCCTATTCTTCATTTTTTTCTGCTCCGGCATCTGAGGAGCAGCAGCATGGTTGTTTGTCTGTCGAGTGGAGAGAGAGCTGGGTGGGCGGGCCAGGCTGAGCCTGCGTGCTAAGCCGATGACGACAGTCGAGGGGGGAGCAGCAAAGCTCTGTGACAGAGACGGGAAGACTAGTAAATCTGCTGCAGTTAGTGCATGCGGGAGCGAATAAAAACTATCGATCTTGTTAAACAAATATTGTTCAATCTCAATACCAGTGTTGGTATAGATAGTATCGATCCTAGGATCGATCGACCCACCTCTAATGCTAATCCAGGAGCAGCAAGTCAATGATTGGATGCAATTAACTTGTTTTTGACAGAAACTTTTAACCCACCTGATTGTGTTGTCTCTTTAAAGTGCCTTAAAATGACACGTATTGTGAATTAGAGCTGTAGAAGTAAACTGAACTAAATTGAAAAGTGAATTATTCCTATTATGCTCCCGCTACGAATAAAATTCTTCACTCAAACCTGAACCGGATTCTCATTCCCGGGGTTCTGAGTCACTGGCTTCCCCTTGTTGCCAAAGAACTTACTGGTGTATCACTAAGACACATTAGTAGGGGTGCCTAAATGTGTTTTAACCCTGTAATGCCAAATGTATCATATTTGATACATACAGTTTCTGAAATGTTTTACGTCTGACACCTTTTGCTAAATTTAATGGTAAAAACTTTGCTCAAAATCCTATTATACTCAATCAGATATACCTGATAACAGAGTACGAAGACTACACAAAAAATAATCTTGACTTATCGCATAGTAATAAATTATTAATATCAAAAATGTATTTCTGTTTTTTTCTCTTTTTACATATTTTTGTTAAAAGGCCAAATAAGGACTTCAAACCAAAAAAAAAGTACCGTTTCTGTTCTGTTTTGTTTTATTCTTGGATCGGGCTTTAAAGGGTTAAAATGCCTGCCTCCTAAATGACCATGACACATTTATCCTTACATTTAGATTATTGCCAGAACTTCCATCACACATCCACACAGTAGTGATTGCTTTGCAAACCGATTGTGGTGCTGTTTTGTTCTTCCCTCTCTTCTTTGTTAATAATAGCTATAATACTGGCTATAATATGGCTTGAATACTGTCTGCTCACATCCCTTAATAGTTTAATAATACTGAAATGCCGACAACCATGTTTTTTTTTTCTTTTTTTAACAAAGCTTTATCAAACAACTGCAATTGTCTTCTTTGCCTTCAAGTGTATTCAGTGTCCTGAACTGTTTAGACTGATATATAACAGAGGTGGTATTTGATTAGTTGTATAACAGACTACATCAAAAAGCAGGAAATCTAAATTAGCATAAATACATTGTCATGATGTTACAAAGTTCAAACCCAAATGCAGAAAACCGAACAGAGAGACCAGGGAAAAGGTTTAACGGGTTTTATTGAAGAAGTTAAACAGAGGGAGAAGTGTCACTCTGAACACAGCTCAACCAGAACTGTAAAGTGAGGGGAAGACACAGCGGTTAGTTCAGGCTCAGGAGGGAATTTGACTCGTTAACTTGGAGAAGAGGATTTGGGTGTCGACTCACGTTTCCAGAGAAGTTGTTGAATTCTTGACTCCTGTCTGTGTGCCGTGGTTCCAGTGTTTGTCTTATTCGGTGGAGGGCGGAACAGGGTTAACCAGAATGCGATGGTTAGATGGTGAGCGGAGGAGAACTGACTGCTACTCAGATTTTCCAGCTGTACTTGAGCGGGTCGTAGTGGAGAATAATCCCTTTCTCCAGAGGGAAGCTCAAACGATCTCTTGGGGAAAGTGGATCAAACCTCCCTGTTTGAACCCCAGCTCAGTTTTGAAGCTCAGTTGATCCTTCCGGGGAGAGAAGGTCAGAGAAAACCAGTTTGCAGGATGACTTGCTGCGGAGACAAAGACAAAAAAAAGTTAAACTCAGGTTGACTCAGCAAAACTGGAGACTTGGCTGAAGTACCCAAAAGGCTTAAACACACACTCTAGCGTCGAAGTAAGTGGCAGTCAGCAGCAAAAGAACACTCCGTTTGGCACCCAGGGAAACCATCAGCAGGTGTGTGTGTGAGGGAGGTGCCGGGGAACCAAGAACCCTCCTGGTGGATGAAAGGGGAGACAAACACAGAGCACACAAACACAGGAGTCCTGACATACATGATGTTTGAATTTTATTGTTTTAAAAATCCATTCCTTTACAAGAACAAGCGGAAAAATTTGGAGTTCTGCAGCAATCAAACTCTAACCTACTTCGATGATCTCAAAGTATTTCAAATCTGAAGGCTTTCTTGTCATCATCCCTTTTGTTTCCCTTATAGAATCAGTCAGATTCAAGTTATAACTCTTCCTATTATACATAAGCTCTGCCGACAGTATTGCTAGTAATTTTTAAGCCAGAAGAGAGATTTTATTGTTTTTACTTTGTTCTCTCTGCAGGATAAATTGAATATATGCAGATACAGTTTTTAGGCATTGTTTATCGGTCTATAACCAGAACAGGTCATTTTGACAAAGGAGGTTGTTAATGTGTCAGAGGATATAATAGAAAATGTTCTTAGTAATAAGTGGTTGGTGTCGGACAGCATGACAAGGAGGTATTAAGCTGTTGTTCTGCTGTTTAAGGTGTGGTGCCGTGTTAAACAGCAGAAGCTACCGTCACGCTGAAGGAAACAACATCAAAACTACAACAAGGCAAGAATCACCGTTTCAAGAGAAGAGCTGAACGGGACGTTCTGAGTCGTTACTCTGTTGAAACAAGGAAAGTATTAAACTGTTGGCTATCAGTAACACCACATAGATTTGTTTTTCTTGCAGATGTTTGTTCTCAAAGGGGCTTTCAGGTGACGAGATTCTGTTTTCTCTTCTCTTTTGTCAGCAAACCATTTCTCTGACCGACATCCTGATAATTTATCAGTTTAACCTCTAGATTATTGGTTAATTTATATCATACCTGGGATGTTTACAATCATTGGACCTTGCCAGGGGCTTTTATCATCTTGTACATTGCAAAAATTGTCTAGAAATAAGAAAAAATGTCTTAAATCAAGCATATCTACCCTTCATTTTAGTAGGTATATGGGATGATTTGCCAACGGAATGAGTATTTTTACTCTTAAAATAAGAGTATTAGATAATATGCACCTGAAATAAGACAATGCGGTTGCTTTTTCTTATTTTAAATGTAAATTGTCTTGTTCCATTGGCAAAGTGACTCACTTACCTCCTCAATTCAAGAACAAATGTACTTAGTTTTAGAAAAAATGACTTATTTAGATTTCCAAAGTACATTTTTATCATAGAGGCTCTGAAAGCATAAATAAATGCAATGAAACCGATCTGGTCTGAAACAGCTTCAGTTTTCTTGTAATAGTTATATATTATGAAAAAAGAAGCAGATAATTTCCTACTTTGAAGGACTAAAAAAGGAAGTCTGACAGTGAGGGACTTTTTTTTTTTTTTTTTTGGAAACCCACCTGACAGCAGCTCACGCCCTCTAGCTCTCACAGACAAGAGGGAGGGAGGGAGGGCAGCTGTCTAACTTTAGATATCCTGAAAGGAAAATGAGGAGCAACATGAGAGGATGTGACCAAGGACTGCTCACTGAGGACACCCTCATCGTCCTTCTAGCTGAAAAGAAAAAAGTCTGACTTTACAGAGAAGTGAAGTTCATGTCAGGATGTCACCTCAATTTAAACCAAGGGCTGTCGGCTACTGACCTGTATATTGTGCATTTGCATACCTTGCTTTATGTTCTAGTACTTTATGACGATGACATATGACATTGATAATAGACTTAAATTTCTTGGTCATTTAGGTAAACTTTTTCTTAAGATTTGATGATATTATATCCTTTGTTTAGAGAGAAATTGTGATTTTCTTTTTGTTTCATAAGGAAACTAATTGTCCAATAGACAACCTTATTGAAAGAAAATGGAAAAAACTGGGCACATTTGGATCATGGCGTCTTGGTGCTTAGCTTTCATGTCACACATTATCATAGCTCTTACGGCATGAAAAAAATGCTAATTTAAATTTAGACAAGACTCAGGAATGAATCTAAAGCTAACCTGAATTCAAATAAGAGCGTCATGATGGGGGCGCTCATTACGTGCTTAATTACTCATTTATTCTTCTGCCAAGCTCTGCCCATTAGGTTATTACTGCTCATCTGATCCAGCTACTTCAGCTTCTTTTTAACAATCCCTCTAACCAGTCATCAGTGCCAATGCCTTTCAACCTCTGAGGCTCCCTGTCCCCCTTCTGATCTGTTTCCTAACCTTGAATTGATTCCTGTAATCGATCTTCTGGTTCTGAATCCTGAGCACCAGGCTTTTACTTTGTCCTCTGGTTTATCCTGCCTTCCTTCTTCTTTTTGGATCCAATCTCCTGCAAGTTTGGCAGTTGTCAAGGCTTCAGTGTCCGGTCAGCCGTCAGGCTTATTCTCTGTGTGAGCACTGAACTATAAAACCAGGTTAGTGACTCACATGTTCATAATCATCCTCCATCAGATTATAGTGGTCACTAACCTGTGTTTTCTTTCTGCAGAAGCTCCTCCCTTAGATGCTCCTGTCAGGGCTCCTGTCTGTGTGTTTTGCTTTTGTGTTTGTCTCCCTTCCACCAACAGGAGGCGCCTGGTTCCGATTCGCCTCCTCACAGACCTGCTGATGGTTACCTCATTAACGGAGTGCTCTTAAGCTGCTGATTGCCACCACCTCGACGCCAGAGAGTTTGCCAGTTTTTGGTACTCTAGCCAAGCTGAGTTTTCTCTGAGTAAGACTGAGTTCTTGTCTGCCTGAGTTTAAACCTTTTTGTCTCTTTGCCTCTCTCAGGAAGTCATCCTGTAAACTGGACCTTTTCGGACCTCCTCTCCCAGGAGGGATCAACTGAGTCAAAACTGAGCCAGGGATTCAAACAGGAGGTTTGGATCCAGGCTCCTTTGAGGATGTTGAAATTACTCTCTGAGCAAGGGAATCATCTTTACCACGACCCGTTCAAGTACAGCAGGAAATCTGAGTGGCAATCAGCGTCTCCGTTCCCCTACACCATCCGAGTTCTGGGTATAAACCTGTTCCGTCCTCCACCGAGTCAGACAAACTCTGGAAAACCAACACACACAGATTGGAGTCAAGGATCCTCACTTCTCTGGACTTCTCTGAGTCAACAACCTGATCCTCTGCTTCAAATCAACGAATCAATTTTCCCACTGAGCCTGAACTAATAGTCTGTCTTCCCCTCATCTTCCAGTTCAGAGCAACTTTGCACCGAGCTTAACTTCTTCAATAAAATCCGTCAAACTTTTCATCTGTGTCTCTCTGTTTGGACTTCTTCATTTTGGATCAGACCTTTAATTAAATCATGACAGCTCTAGCTGCTGTAACTGCAGATTCTACATTTTCAGTAGAAGTTTTTTAATAATCCCACTGTCTGCCTTGTTTTGAATACTGGGTACTCTGTTCTGAGCCGTGACAAAAAGAGTAATCATATTATTTTTTTTTTTTCTTCTTTTTTTTTTTTTTTTTTTTACAGTGTGCCTGTGTGGTGGCAAGGTGGCAATAAGAATAATTGTCTTGATGCCAACAGGGAGCCCAACAGGGATTACTTTTTCTAGGAGTGTAGCGGTATCGCGCACATTACCGGCATCCCACTTGTTTCATGTATAAATTGCTTTATTATAATTATGCAGGGGAGTTTTACAGTTCATATGGACACTGCAATGTAAAGTAGAGGCAGAAAAACAGAAGAAGAAGAAGGGAAAAGAAAAAGAAAAAAAAACAGGACAAGAAAAGATGAAAAGAAAAGGAGATAGGAAGGAGACAATGACAAAACATTTTCAGTCTGCTTCAACACCTGTAATGAGATGGAGAAAAAAAAGAACAGCACAACCACAACCAAAAAACATGGTACGAGATATACAATAAAGCAAACACCTTGAAACTATCGCTAAAGTAATATTATTAAGTCTGACATGTACTCTGTGTTACCTGAAGATATGAATGTGGGGTTTCTGTTTGGAAGTGAATCTCTAAGTACCTGAAGCCTAGCACCCACCTGTAGTTGTTTGTGAGGGTGAACTTGTGCATGTAAAGTTTTAACCATAGAAAAAAAAAATTGCTCAATAGTGACATTTTTGTGGAGGCGGGAGGCACCCCCAGAGAGCACTGAGTCCAGCGCCCGGGGAGACCCCAAAGCCCCAAGCCCAAAGGGGCCCCCCCAGAAGCGAGAAGCACCAAGAGGCGGGGCCAGCCCGGAAGCCAGGAGCTGCAAGGCAGGAGGGAGCAACAGCCCGAGAAGGAAGCCCCCAGCCACGCCATGCGGCGGCCCGGGGGAGCAGCGGGGGCCGAGATCCCGCGGGCCCCGCCCGGCAGCAAGCCACACCAGTAGGGCGGGCACGAGCACCAGCCCCGCGCGCCGACGAAAGCAGCGCCCCAGCCCACGAGCACCGAAACACACCCCGCCCCCCGCGCAAACGCGGCGTGACCGGCCATAACTTACCACGCGACCGCACCACCCAGAAGGAAAACACTCAGGCGGCCCCCGCCCGGCCGGAGCCCATGCGCATCCACGCCCATGAACCGACCTGGCGCGCAGCAGGACTAGCGCCCCGGCCAAAGCGCAGCCACCACCCACCAAGACCGATGTACCAACAGCTGGCGCCGCCGAAACACACACAGCGCACAGAATCAGCCGAGAGCAGAAAAGCCCGCCCGGCGAAACGCAAAAACGCCAAGAAGAGCAGACGCAGCCGGCGCCAGCCACCCTCAGCAGCCGAGGGGCAGCACAAAAGCCAGGCGGCAAGTAGAACCGCCGCCCCACCGGACGAAGCCAAAAGCAGCCCAGCCCGTCCGCGCCCCCGCAGCCGCACGCACCAGGCCCTGACTGCAGCGGCCAGAGCAGCTCCGCCGCCCCGGCCCCCCACCATGCGCCGGCCA
>JAGKQL010000025.1:5676222-5732449 GCA_018398635.1 Cyprinodon brontotheroides
ATATATATATATATATATATATATATATATATATATATATATATATTTGTTGGTGTCACTGTAAGATTTTAATTTTTTAATGGCACTAGTTATAGAAACCACAGGAAGAGACGAAAACCATCATCATCATCATTTAAATAGGATGCCTCCAACAGTTTTGCACCTGCCACCAAAGTTACGCGATAATCACTTTTGTTAAATCACCCGCAAACCATGGTTCAGCCCCTCGCCGCTCGCGCAAAATTCCAGTTTGCCAGCGCAAATAATCCTGCACGCAAAATCCCTGGATCTTGATAAATCCGTGCCTCCTTAGTGTTTAGACTGACCTAACTGAAATTAATATAATAATAAGATATTTAGATAGGATTTACCTTCCTATGTGCTTGACAAAGGGCAAAAAATGCCAAACTAACAAACATGTCTTTAACAAGACAGCGCTCTGAGTGACTCAGTCACGCTGAAGCGTAGGGAAGCTCAAAGGCACAGCTTTGGTATTGTGACTATTCTGACAGCTGGGATTCCTTTGTTGGATCACTGAGGAGATTCTGTCTCATTTGACAGACATCTGCTGCTGTATCACATATAGCAAGACAAACCACTTCAAACTAAGGAGTCAGGGTGCAAACAGTACAGTATTAGGCAAAAACACAAATACATGTAAACACATCAAATCGCAGCAAAATGCACCAAATGCACAGCTGAATATAAATCTTTTCAATACGGTATTGATATTGCAGCTTTGAATATTGACAAATACCGATATTGCTGCTTTATGTAGAGGCAGATACAGATATTGTGGTATGTTCCACAACATTAACAAAGTTGATTTGATTAAGTCAAACTAAAAATGTGAAGTGATGATCACAAATGATAAAGTTAGATTCAACATTTTGAACCCCTATCATGTTTCTACAGTTTCTTCAACAGGTTGGAATCAGATCTACAGAAAGAGGTTATTCTGCTGCATACAAAGGAAATCAGTATCAGCTCAGAACGAATATAATATTTAGCATATCCTACAATATTAAGAAACATAATAACAAATGTTACATCTGATTTGCTTGAAAGTTTTCTATTTTTACATATTAATTTTGAAAAAAAATTTTTTATATCTTAAATAACAAAAAAAAAAAAACATTGCCAAGGAACTTCAGAACCATATTCAGTTTGTAATGCACCTGCTAAAGGCTATTGTTTTCCCTATAAACCTTCAATTGTGCCCCAAAAGAGGATAACCTGATTCCTCCGCCAGATGGATTTGCTCCGCATATCCCATCTAGAAACTTCACGTTGAAGTAATTTTTGGGAAGTGGCGAAAATACTTGGTTAGCTGATTGGCCTATGTTGGTGATAGGCCGGGCCAAATAAACCAATCAGATCAGCGAAGCATATGGCGTTACTAACAGAGCGACGACGAAAACAACAACCACAAGCCAGGCTACTCTTGCCGAAAAACCAGTCGGGAGAAGAGCAAAAACATCTTTTCCTCTGAGAAAAGCCTCCAGAGCAGTGTTTTGCTCTTCTTTCAGTGAAGAAATACTCTGTAATCTCGATAAAAACTTGCTCGAAATGTAGCCACACGCTTAACGGTAGTTTCATCGGCTGAAGCACGCCATGTTCTTTAGACCTTAATTCAGTGTCCTTGGCAGACATTGCTGAATTATCTGCTAAAATGACCCCCACCGCTAATTTGCTTGATGTCCTCCCCTCCAAGCTTTTTGGAAATGTCTTTGACTCAGTCGGACCATGGGTCACCAGACTGTTTAATATGTCCTTGTCTTCTGGTGTGTTCCCCAGCTCTTTTAAACATGCCATAATAGAGCCAAGACTTAAGAAGCCCAGTCTGGACCAGTCAGAACTTAAAAACTATCGGCCAATATCTAAGCTCCCTTTTCTGAGCAAAATACTGGAAAAGTGGTAGCTAACCAACTGACATCCTTCCTTCAGACCCATAACATCTACGACAAGTTTCAGTCAGGGTTTCGGAAACACCACTCTACTGAAACAGCCCTGCTGAAAGTGTCTAGTGACATCATGATGTCTGCAGACTCCGGAAGCTGTACGGTACTGGTCCTGTTAGACCTGTCTGCAGCCTTTGATACGGTCGACCATTCCATCTTGATAAACCGGCTGCGGGATTGGGTGGGAATGACAGGTCCAGTTTTGGAGTGGTTTACTTCCTACTTAGCTGGTAGGAGCTTCAGTGTGGCAGTCAATGACATGATGTCTGAGCGGGGAGATCTCCAGTATGGTGTTCCACAGGGCTCAGTCCTGGGACCACTTCTCTTCTTACTTTATCTCCTCCCTCTTGGCCAGATTATCCAGCAGCACAGTGATGTGGCATATCATCTTTTGCTGACGACATACAGCTGTACTGCTCCTTTAAAACCTCAGAGGTCCACAAATTACACTCTCTGATAAACTGTCTGTCCCGGATTCAGCAGTGGTTAAACAACAACTATCTCGCACTGAATACCGAAAAGACTGAGACACTCATTATTGCTCCTGACAGTGCCATCCCTGACATTAAACAGCACCTGGGTGATCTATGTTCCTCAGCCAAATCAAGTCTGCGTAATCTTGGAGTGATTTTCGATGAGGGGATGTCCCTTGTGCTACCATTAAAAACAACTGATCAGGAACTGTTACTTCCATCTGCGCAATATCTCCAAGGTAAGGAAAATCCTCTCTCACGATGATTTGGAGAGAATCATCCATGCCTTCGTCTCTTCAAGACTGGATTACTGTAACAGCCTGTTTACCTGCCTGAGCAAGAAGGAGCTGGGTCGCCTACAAATTGTCCAGAACTCTGCTGCAAGACTCCTGACCCGTACAAATAGGACAGCCCATGTAACTCCTCTCTTGAAGTCCCTACATTGGCTTCCTGTTGCTTCCAGGATAAATTTTAAAATCCTGGTCCTTACCTTCAGGGCCCTTCATGGACAGGCGCCTGGCTACATGACAGGTCTGATCCAGCCGTATACGTCGGTCCGTAGTCTACGGTCTTCCAGGTCAAAACCTGCTTATGGTTCCTCCGGACCCGTTTTAAAACCCTCGAGGAGACCGGTCCTTTAAAAGCGGTGGCACCCCGTCCTTTGGAATGAACTCCCCCTGTCCCTGCGCTCTCTGGACTCGGTGGACATCTTTAAAAAACAGCTAAAAACACACATGTTTTCACTAGCCTTCCAAAGCACATAGCCTGTTGTTTTATTCCCTTATTTATTATAGCTTTTATTGCATTTTATTTGTTTGTACTTGTGTTGTTTTTATGTTATCATGTGAAGCACTTTGTGACTTTGTCTGGTGAAAAGTGCTATACAAATAAAGTTTACTTACTTACTTACTTAGACTGAACTGTCGCGGCCTCTCGATTTAGTCACACCTCAACCCTTACTCAAAGCCAACGCTGATTGGACGTTCGTTTGGTGAACGGCTCCAAATTTTCTTTAACGGAGAGTCTCCAGACTGATTTGCGAGTAAAACCTTGAAAGCTCATGAGATCAGGATGGTCTCACGAGGCTACAAAAGGGAAGCATTGTGCCAAAACGCCAATTTTTGAAGAAAACCTGACAGTTCATTTAAACAACTGAAGCATTCACTGTGCCAAGAAAAAAACAAAAACAAAAAAAAACAATCCACTGGACTTTGTTTCAATTCAAAAATTGAATTGAAACAAGCTTCCTGGATGGGAAGCGAAACTTCTTCAAACTTGGAACCAAACTCCAGTGGATTGTTTTAATTTTCTTTTTTTGGAATGACTATGACCTGGATGATTGATAATCTTCACCACCATGTTCTTTTAATTCTCTAAAAATTCTATTGCTGCATTTACCTCATCAAATCCGCTTTTAATGCAGAAATGTATATTTTTGGCTCAGAACTCAATAAAGAACCTAAAAGAGAGGCTGATCCACCCCCTAGAGGTTCCTCCCTTATATTTCCCTCTGATTTCTAAAACCAGAGGGATATATTTTCCTTCTATCTATCCTTTCATTCATACCCACATACAGCAACTATCCGAACAGGAACATTTTGCTCTAAGAAATAAACATCCTTCTTTAAAATTAAATACAAAAATGATTAAAATCTAAATACCATTTTGTCTAGATTTTATATCTGCATGAATTCAAATGCATATATAAAAAGTACAGAATCCTTAACTAAACTAACTTCATACACAGTCTGTGTGGGTTAATGTAAGGGCTTTTCCATGACTCTTCACTTTGATAAAATTGCTTTCTAAAATGGTAATTATGAATTCAGTATTTCTGTATGAAAAATGCTAGGCTTGCAGAATATAAACAAAAGGCAGTGGTAGAGCTCAGAAAAATATGCCAGAGTAGAAAAAAAGCATGAAATGAAATCCGTGTCCAGCAAACCAAAACGCTGGGGACCTTATATCCTTATTTAAAGCATTCATTATCAAAACATAACTTTTTTATGACTGAAATTACAAAAACTTCAAGAGCTTTGAAAAAGAGGAATAACTCTGTAGAGGTTGAACTTTATATTTTTTTTTATCTTTTTAAAGATATCCCCTTTCCATGTGAATACAAAGCAAAGGGAGAGTACCACTTCACTTCTGTTGTGTATTTTTGCATCACAGTGACCAATCAGGGACTAGACGTAGCTGTGATGTAGCAGAAACAAAGCTTTTTCAATCAAGGTGGAAAATAGAGAGAATTAAGCTGACAAAAGATGTAGAAACTTTTAGGAGGTTTGTAGGTTTTTTCTAAGAAAGCCATCTTAGTTTATCCCTAGAAGGACCATTAAATCATGCATCACTCGTCATCCTCCCTTAGTTTCAGGACATTCACCAGCCATCTCTCATGGCTCCTTCTGTGCCCCGCCAAATTCAATCTCCCGCTGTGGTTCTTTAGCTCCAGAGGGGGCCTTTGTTGTCCAGGGGATCCATCCGCAGAGTGGCAAAGATTCAGGTCCCAGAAATATTTCCTGGACTCCCAGTACCAGGGGCATCTTTGGAGTACCCAGAGATCCCAGCATTGGCACGCTGCAAAAAATGGAAATCTAAATGAGTAATTTATTGCTTAAATTAAGTGCATTTTTTCTTGAACTGAGGAGGTAAATGAGACACTTTGCCAATGGAACAAGACAATTTACATTTAAAATAAGAAAAAAATTGCTTTGTCTTATTTCCAGTGCATATTATCTAATTATCTTGTTTTTAGGAGTAAAAATACTCATTCCATTGGCAAATCAGCTTATTTATCTACCTAAATTAAGGGCAAATACACTCAATTTAAGATTTTTTTTACTTCATTCTAGATGGTTTTTGCAGTGCAGCTTTGTTTGCTGATGAGGATTCTCAGTCATCCAGTTCATAGTCATTCCGTAAAAGTAAAAAAAAAAAATCCACTGGACTTGGTTTCCAAGATTTGAAGACGTTTCACCACCTCTCCAGGAAGCTTTCTTAGTTCAAATTTTTTGAACTTTTACGGAACAGCCTTGTGAATAAACCATCCCACTGGCTAGGTAAAATCCATGTCTGCCATTTTTGGATGAAACAGCCAGCAGATTTGATGATGTGGTTGAGCACTTCAGCAGCTGTGTAAATTTGATAGATGTGCAAATTGCTGTTGCTCGCCAGGAGGAATTTCTGGAGACCTATCAGGTGAGCAGAAGCACCCATAAGTGGCAAATATTTCGCTGGCAGTGCCATAGCAGCTGCCATCCATCTTGCTAACTGCTATTACCTCTAACCTCTGCTGGCCCAAAGTTGAGATAAATGTCAGGGGCATCAAAATTGAAAAGATTCAATATGGGCTGGATTCAGGACCACTTAAAGAAGAGGCTTACATTTTAATTTAAAAAGTAAGATTTGGGTCTAATCTGAGCATCCTCACTTGATCAACAAAAAATAATCGGTTTGGGTCCCATTTGCCTGCGGTTAGAAACAGGAACAAGGAAGCTGCAAGGTTGGAACAATTTCTAACAACTAGACTGGCACAAATCTCTGCAAACTCAATCAGTGCTACCTCTCCAAAGATTTACAGGCAGTGTATTATCTGTGCAGCCTGTACAGATTGAACCTCAAGCAAACGTTTATCAAACATGTAGCTGTGAAACATTTGCTCACAGCTTACTGCAGTGACATGTACACTAATAAAGAAGACTTACAACAACAATGACTGCAGTTACTATTTAGTACGAAAAAAGATGTGATCGGTTGACACTGTGCTTGAGCTGATTTCAGTGAAAATCAATGTGTTCAATCAAATAACCAAAAGCTGATACTTCAGTGGTTGGCCTATTGGTAAAGCACAGCAGCAGATTAACATCAGACAGCAAAGGAAACAGGGCTGTTTGGTGCCATGGATAAATATTAGAAAAAAATGTACAAAAACTGAATAAAACATGAAGCTACTCTTTGTCATTTAGTTAAAAAGCTTCATGATTCATAGGTTTGAAGTCACATATTAGCTGTTTTATTTATTCACACCTCGAGGAAGGAATTTAAAAGAGCCAATGATGAAAAGGAAAATAAATAGTCTGTTAAAAAAATCTAGCCTAAATTAAAGTCGGAGACCAAACTTTCATCTTTTCATCTCCCCAAAACTTTAATAACATTTTTAATCTATTTAAAGGTATATTATGCAACCGGTGTTGATTTTCCAGCGAGGCTCCCCCAGAGGGCGAAAGTAAAAGTGTACTGTCGTAAATATGCTCCAGCTGTTCTCCTGGTTTCTCCGTCAAGCCAGGCGCGCGGTTGTTTTGAGCTTAGCAGACAGGCGAACGCAACGAATCACTATGTCCACTGCGGTAGAGAGCCCTTTTCCTCTTTCTTGCCTGCTCCAACATGGGCTTTCGCTGTTTCTCGCTGGTTCGCCGCCATGATAACTAGCGGCTGAGCATGCCTTTCACTGGGGGCGTGTAGCAGTTCTGCCCGTAAAGCAAGACCGAGCTCTTGCGATACGCGAGACTTCTGAGCCTGTGAGTGCGGGCGAGGACTCCTGCAATTGCAAGTACGGTATTTCCCCTACAGACCACCAGGGCGGCCGAGAAAACCTTTGTTCGACCTGGAAATGACTCATTTAATCATCGAAAACTTTAGGGAACACATTGATTAACTGAAACATGTTGCATAGGATGCCTTTAAAGTTTAAATCATACCGGAAAAAATATATTACTACTGTTATACTTTATTTAAAAAGGTTGGATATATTGTATATTAAAAAAGGACACAATATAAGAGAGATCATAGCCATTTATGTCTTATGTTTCTGTTTCTCTGCTTTTAACAACAAAATTATAAATAAAAATCAGCTGAAGGTCACAAGACAAACACTAAAAGTGATTGAACCAGAGACTGGATTCTACTAATCTTAAATCTGTAACAAACCAACTGTAAGCCCAGCAAGGCACAGGCGAATAACCTCTCTTACAACATGGGCTCTTTATTTAAAGTATCGCCTATGTTTCCCTTTTGCTTTGGGATTATCACTTCTGAGCTAAGTGCATCTAACGTTCATGTACTTACAAGCACCTGGCTATTAACCTCCAAGATAGAGGGCTTGGCCTTCTGCCCAGTCTCTAATGTTTTGCTGAAATAGAAACCTGCCTCAAGCATTAACATCTTGGACTGAAAGATTAGGTGTCACAACCTTTGCAGGCTCTATCTCAGACTTTCAATGTATGTCAAGTCAAGTTTATTTATATAGCACATTTTAATACCAAGACAAATCAAAAGAGAAGAAAAGTACTTTGCCTTTGCATAAAGGTAATTCAAACAATTAAAAATTAATAAAACAAGTTATTAATCTGAGATAATTATATATAAAAAAGTTTTGATAAAAAATTATTGATAAAAAAAATTAAAGGAAAGTTGGAATTTATAATATTTAAAAAACACAGTCAAAAGTGACTCTAATGAAATTAGTTTGTAATCTGGTTTTAAAGCAACTGATGGTTTCAGCACCTTTACAGTTTTCTGGCAGATGTTATTTGGATGATAGAATTTTATTTTGTTTTTTTTTTTCAAATCCATTTTATAGTTCTGATACATAATAATTTAAAATTGTTAACCCATTCATTGTCACTTCATTTGCTGGATTTGTCCGATGCCTCCAAACTTGTCGCCTCATACCAGCACAACTACACTTAGTGGCAGTTATCCAAGCTGGTTACTCAGATCTGAGAAAGGTCTTTTACATAAACATAAGAAGTGTGGGAAATCTGGCTTCATGTAAAAATTGACCTTCTCTGGTGGAGATTAGTCAAGAATGTGAAATGTTTTGAACAGTTAAAACATCGTGACAGTTATTCGCCCTTTCTCCAATGTGGTGAAGGAGAGATGAGAGAACAGTGACCTTCTGCAAAACAAAAGTTTCTAAACCAGCAATGGGATCTTAATGAAATGCATGTTAATAGCTGCTTAAAGGTTGGTATTTTCAAAAATTGCTTGTAATCTGAAAAACATGCCTTATCAGAATACATATTCAGATTTATTGAATTTATATTAACTTAAGGTCTCACCTTCAGTTGATCCCCCTCCCCCATCCCCTGTGTTCATTCAGTGTATCCACCAGTAATTAAAAAACGTATCTGGTTCTCCTGTTTAATCTTGAACCCTGTTTTTTTAGGTTAAAATAATATCCTGAGATTCACTTTGTCTATTGCTATTGAAATACGATGTTTACCAATTTTATAAATATTGAATCCCTCTTTCATGTTTATCTTGGCTTTAAAAATACAAATAATATTCTAGTTTGCATGTGGGTTTTTTTTCCGAACACAACTGGAAGCTAATGAAAATAAGGGATTAAAAGATTTTTGTCCTGTTAAATCTTAAAATATGTTATTATAAAAGCTTCTAAGCATACATCGAACAAAAAAAAGAAGAAGGCTGATATGTTCTCATTCTTTTCAAAATTTTATTTTTTATCATGCAACCCCGAGCTTCCTTCCTGCCTACATTTCTCACAGTGCAGAACTAAGGAGATCTCTAAGAAAAGAGATTTAATATTCCCCTTAATCCTCTTTGCTTGCTGAATATGTTTGAAGTTCTTGCATCATATTTGATGTGAAAGTCTGATTTGGTTAGATTACACTCCAGATGGCCTGTAGAGTGCACATTAACAGAGGCATGGAGGAAATAGACACAACTGGGAGGACTTGATCATTTCAAACAAGATCAGTGGGAATATTAGTGAAGCTGAATTAGTTGTCAGCTCAGAGGGAGCTCGGTATGAAACCTGCAGTTGCAGTTCAGATAGACCACATGGGAAAGGAAGAGGGAAAGGAAGTTTTTATTACGGGGCTTTGTTAAAAAGACATTTATTAGTCTAAATATATATATAAACACGCAAACTACAAGCAACACAGAAAATTATAACAAACTAAAGTGCAGAGTGCAGAGGGCGACTAATAGGTTATATAGTGGTGAACCTCATTAGATGGAGGAAGGAAGAGGGAGGTTTGAACTTAAAAGGTAAACAAGATATGAAGATAGCTGAGAATTACAGGAGCACATGCAATGATACATTTATTAAGGAAATTTCCATCATATTTTCCATTGTTGTCGTCCTCATCCAAATATTTTAGATACTTAACCTGAAATTACTTGCGTCAGAGATAAGGCTGAAAGGAATTGTGTGCCAGCAATTGAATCGGTGTACTAACAAGAATTTAGAAAAATTAAACAAACATCAGCCACATGTATTTTCTTTTTCTGGCCCAATTTGAATTCTTTATTTCGACAATTAGGAATTGTTTTCAACCTCTTGCTTTGTTTTTCAGTGTTAATAACTCAAAATCTCTCTTGTAGAGCCTAAATAGATTTCAGGACTTTACCAGTTTAATTTAAATTTTCATTAAACTCTCATTAGCAACACAAATTAAAAAGAGACTATACCTTGGGGACTTACAGCCTAATCTTTAAAATTGCAATGAAGAGGCACTAAATTGCGTGTCCAAATTTCTCTAAATGTTCAATAAGGGAATGTTTTGCATAATCTTTAAAATTCCTGAGCTAATATAAAGAAATGCAAACTGATTTGGTTGTTCACATTAAAATGAGCAGATTCTGTGTTTTGAAGGCAGTTTAAGAATGGCCATAAAAGAAAGATGAGGTTCTAATCATTTGGGATGAGGGTAACACTGATAATAGATTTGAAAATAATAATGATAATACAAACTAATATTTACACTGCATCTTTAGTATCATTGATGCAAAAACTGCAAATGTAGTTGAGGTTCAATTGGGAAAATCTCTTTGCATGTTGTGAGAGTTTACATTTGTATATCCTCCACTGATGAATTTCTGAGGTTTGGTCACAATGTTATCTGCATATTAATATAAATAAAGGTTTACACTTGTTTTTTTTGTCCAAATGTAAATCATTTTGCACCTTCTTTGAATACCTGCTCTGCATGTACAAACAAGATTACACCTGTTTTAAGACACATAAACCTTATGACACTGAAGGCCTTTAGTAAGATAAATTCATGGATCTATATGAAGTGATTTCTGTACAGGACCCTAAAAGTCACCTAGCATTAGAAAAAGCTTTTAATCCAGTGTAAATAACATGTTTTGTTTTTTAAAAGCTTTAAACAGGTAATTACAGGTAATTTCTTCAAGCCATAAAATACACTGGATTTGGTTTACTTAGTGTAGATAGGCTAAATACACCTTAATACAAAACCATAATAACGATCATTTAAAAATGGCAAAGACACAATTTTTTAACTATCAATAGACAGTTTATAAATGTTGTAAAAAAAAATTTGTTGTACTTTGGTAGTAAAAATGTGATAAATCTTTACCTTATTCAGCTTTTTTATACATGACTGGATTAATTTAATGTAGAAAATTCTAATAATTTATGTCAAGGTTTTCAGATATGATGTGACAAAGTATAAACAAAAAGAAGATGTCAAGGAGTGATACCACTTTAAAGCTACAGTGTGTAATTTTCAGCGACATCTAGCGGTCTGCAGACGCAGCGACATGAACATCTCCCCCACAGCTTCTCCACCCCAACAGTTCGGCGGTAGCGTTCACGGGACAAAAACCAATGTCTTCCACGTCACACCCCATCACCTACCTCTCAAGTGATGAGGTTTGTTTACATAGATAATTTTACAGATAGTATTTCATTAGTCTGTGTAGAGAGTATAGATTTCATGTAAACTTAAGATAATAAATATACCGTAAACGGGCTAATATGCATGTCCTAAGCTAGTTTGTTGGCTCTGCGCCGTCGCGAAGCGCAAAGATGTCTCGCCTCCATGGCTGCTGTAGACCGCTCCTATGTAATTATAAATAACGAATTCTAAGGCAAGCGCAAATATTAAGGTTAAGAGGCTGAGCTAAGTAGATGATGATAAATAACATAGTTATGTATAATATATTACATTTCTGACTGTATAGCCCTGTAATTATTACACACTGTAGCTCTAATAAAACACATACATAACATACATTAAAAGAGTTATTTACTGTTGGAACCTATTGGCCTGTATTCCATTAGCAGCCGGGTCTCTAATAATGGCGGTTTTTGTCGGGCGGGGGTAAATAATGGCCGGACGCTAATACAGGCGGGGCTATAATGGAACCAACGATGTTTCCTGTGCAGTCCTCAGCAACCTCTGATAGTAACATGCAAGTACCACAGGGGGCAGTGTTTGCTAACGAATCCAATCCATTAGCTTGGGAATTCCCATCCTTAGCGCATGAGACAGTGCTGCAGACAGGAGGCCGGATTGTTTGGTTTTTATGACCGGCTGTGATGGCAGAACAGTTTCCATTAATTTATTTTAAAAGTTTGTTTTTAGCCAAGAATCCATTCTGTGTCTTTTTTTTGCCGTGCAGAAAAAATAGCAGCTGCTGGAAGATGTCTGAATAATGTTCTGTAAACCGTTATGGTAACTGTACTTTTTCAATAAATTAACCTAGTATTTTATCGGTTCAAAGAGACACAATCTGTTTTTATTCATTCCACTGGTCGTCTAATAAATAGAATAAATAGAAATAGAGAAACAGAAATAGAGGCCTGCCTCTAATTCTGGCCTCCTTCCAATAATGGCCTGGACCAAGATGTACCTGAGTGAAATAAAAGGCCCGCCTATATTAGAGGATTTACGGTAGTATATCAAAAATGCAGTGATATATATATATTTTTTGTAGGATCTCAACCACAAAGCAATCAGTATGTGGGATTATTTAATCAAACTATTTGTAGGAAGTGAGTGTAATGTTTTTATAATATGGTAGAATCCAAAAGCTTCGGGTTCTAAGGCTTTTTTCCAGCAGCAAATTTATATTCAGGACAGATAGGAGGCTCTGCATGAGCTGAATAACACAGGAGACATTGGAAAGAAAATATGAAATGAAAAGAACCACAGGC
The DNA here is from genome assembly GCA_018398635.1 of Cyprinodon brontotheroides. NCBI lineage: Eukaryota > Metazoa > Chordata > Actinopteri > Cyprinodontiformes > Cyprinodontidae > Cyprinodon > Cyprinodon brontotheroides. The sequence goes on from JAGKQL010000025.1 coordinate 5,688,591, forward strand.
AAATAGTTATAGGAAACAGAAACACTCTTTAAAAACACCAGCACTGTCAAAATGATTTTTACAGTATTGAAACAAATATAAATATAATAAGTACAATAAGTAATTATACCTACTGCTAAAAAATGACACTTTGAAATCTGATGAGAGATGCAAGTTAAAGCTTCAGGTACTACTGATACCGAATTCCTATCAAAATAATCCAAGCTCCTAATTTCCTCTTTCATCTCAAGCTTCAGACATTTTCCTCCCACCCCTCTAAGCTGCCTGCCAGCATCAGAAAAGGTTAGAGTGGTTCGCAAAGTTTCCCTACTTTTCAAGGAAGAGGTTTCCAGTGGGAGGACAAAAGGACCTAACTGGTTCAACTCAAAGAAATTCATTTCACACTGAAATGTCAGCTAAAAAATCAAGTAAAGTACACTACTACCATTTATTGAAGTATCGTCTATAAATTCAGGTGATTTTAATGTATTAGAAATAAAGATTAATATTGAAAAAAAGTACTGGGTATTGAGGCTGTGACCCCTTGTGCAACATTTTTTTTTTAGTCAGAGCTGAGTCTTTCCTGCAAAAATCATATTCCTTTTCCTAAATTATATTCATTACCTATTTTGTTGAGTAATGTTTAGGATAATCTTCGCTACTAGTATGTGGGAAATCCTGAAGGCTTTAAGCTTGATAATGTTTTGTATCTAAACTTGTGTTCACAATCCATCAAATGTTTTTTGCAAATTTGAAATGTATTTTTATCTTGCTCACAATTAGATTAGTCCGATAGGAACTTCTAAACTTCACTGTAAAATATATAAATACAACTTTAATTTACACAAAATATTTTGTAAGAAACAAATTAGTTCTTGTGATTATCTCATTGGCAGAAATATTTAACCCCTTAATGAAATATGTATTTAATACTTAGTTGAATCTTTTGACAAAAAATAACGTTCAGATGTGAAACAGAGCTTGACACACTTTACACGTTTCAAATAAAGTTAGGATACCTGCAGCAACCTATAGATATCCTAGCCCGTTACTACTGGGCCAAGGCTTGCAATTCTTTGACCTTATTAGGCTTGCATGTTGCAATTGTCTTCTTCAAGGCCCACCAGAGATGCTCAACCATTTTCTTCTATTTTACCATCTAATTCATGAAAAGCACTTTGAACTATCCATGTACAGAATTGTGTCACAAATAAACTTGCATGCTGTAGAGAATTGAAGTCCGGAAGTCTCTGCAATCAAGCTCTGGTAGATTTGGAGGTACATTTGAGATTGTTCTCCTGTCGGAAGGTATGTCTCGTAGGTTTCAACTGTGTCACTAATTGAATGACTTTTACACCCAATATTTACTAGTACTTGATTAAATTCATGTTGCCCTGATCATGCTTTTTTCAGCTTCTATTGTTATTACACTGTCACGGGTACAGAGTAACAAAATAAACTCTCTGCATTTAACCCATCCCGTTGGGATGCAGTGGGCTGCCATTGCGAGGTGTGGTGGGGTTAAGGTTCTTTTGCCCAAAGACCCAGAGTGGCAGTCTGTGGGAGTGGGGCTCAAACTCAGAACCTCTGGATTCCAAGAGCAATGCCATAACCACTAGGCTGTCACCCACCCAAATTCCTGAAAATTCCCTATACCTGAAGTACTGATACAAAGGAATAAACTCAAGACAGGTCTTCCAAGACAAAGGCCACAGTCCAAGACCAAATCTTCCAAGACCAATGTTAGGAATCCAGTTTGTGTGGGTTGTGTTTTTGTGTGTTCTCCCTCCACCACCAGGTGGCTTAGTTCTCGTTGGCCCTCCTCACACACCTCTTGGAGGGGTTGCCTTGTTATTACCTGAGGACTCTTAGAAGCTGCTGGCTGTCTAGCTACCGCCGGCCGCCAGAGTGTTTGCCAGTTTTGGGGTACTCCTAGCCAACTGAGTTTTTGAGTCAAACTGAGTCAGTTTTGAGCACACCTTTTTCTGTAACCTTGTTATTTTTTGTCTTTTACATTCTCGACAGGAAGTCATCCTGCAAACTAGATGTTTTGGACCTTCTCCCTGGGAAGGATCGCCTGAGCTTCAAACTGAGCTGGGATTCAAACTGGAGGTTGGGATCAACTTTTCCCCAAAGGATTGTTTGAGCTTCACACTGAGCAGGGGATTCATCTCCACAAGAAACCATTCAAGAGTACCATTGGAAATCTAAGTGGCAATCAGCTCCTCCATTCCTCAAGGAAACACCTCAACCTGGGTAAAACCCCTGTCCGCCCTCCAACGAAACAGGATTTAGTTACTGGAACAACCCACACCGACTGGTTTCAGAGAAAGACACTTTTTCTGGAAAAGTGAGTCCTGTTGCCTTTATTCCCTTTTGCAAATCAGACCTCAAATTTCCCACTGAGCCTGAACTAACCACAGGAACTTCCCCTTCATTTTTTTGGTCCCGGTTCGCCATTGTTCAGAGCAGCACTGGACCAATCTCTACCAGTTCTCAATAAACCTGTTAAACCTTTTCCCCTGGTCTCTCTGTTTGGTTTTCTGCATGTGGGTCAGATCTTTGAATAAAATCATGACAACCAAGACCGAATGCAAAGCTATTGACAAATATTTAGGACATTAATTTTTGTAAAGCACCAAATGCTTTTCAAAATTAGTGGAACACTGGTTAATTAATGTTCCTAAATTACCTCTTTCTATTAAAAATATATGTCACAATAAACTAATCTCTGACTTAGAGTAAGCTGTAAAATTGCAAAGTTGTTTATTCCCAGTACTAAATGCCAGGGTGTTGTTAACATTCTCAAAGTAAAATGTCAAGGTCATTATGAAAAATTACAACATTGTATCTAATTTGAGATGGCAGGATCCACCAATGCTCTGATCACGGATTCTCCACGATAATCCACATGCAGTGGATGTCCTCTGTGGGTGAAAATAAATGGAAGTTATGTTTTTTCTTTCTATAATATTATTGTTTTTAAAAACTACAAAAGGTTAAACTGGCCTCTGTATAATTTGCCGAGGCCCAAACACATGAGACAAAGACCAAGAACAAGGCATTAAGATCCAAGACTGAGCCGAAAACCGAGAAAAACAGGTTGAGATTGGTCTCATTACTGGTGATGGAGAACCACAGAATAACTTAGCCTCTGCCATGTTTCAGAGAAGGCAAGGTGTTCTTTTCTTTATAGGGTTGTTTCTTCCTAAACCAGATATAGGCCATAGGCCCAAAGCGTTTGGTCTCATCACTCAAGAGACTACTATCCTAAAACTATTTTTGGTCTGTCCTCTGGGTTTTTGGCATTCTGGAGTCAATACCTTGTGGGCTTTGAGATCAGCAGGGGTGTGTGTGTGGGTGTGTGTGTGTGGCCATGTCTTTAATACCTGTTGGGGACAATTTCCTAGGAATATGCTACATTTTGGGGACTCATAGGTACTTGTGGGGACCAACAACTGGTCCCCATAAGGAAAGTTTCTCTTCTTGGGGTGGGGGGGTTAGGTTTTTGGGACTAAGGTGTGAATTGAGTTTAGGGTTAGGTTTAGGGATAGGTATGTGTTGGTAATGGTTGGGGTTAGGGCAAGGGTCACGGTTAGGCCATATAAATTAGTGGGAAATGAATGGAAGTCAATGGAAGGTCCCCACAAGGATATTGTGACACAACATGTGTGTGTGTTTGTGTGTGTGTGTATCCTTGCTGAAGTGATATATTGAAAAGATATCTGCAGGTGCTGATTGGTGTGAACCAACTATAACTTCTCAGAGTCAGATTTAAATTATGTGTGGAAAAAAAATGACTACTTGGGACAAAAAGGTGACATACAAAGCGCAAATTATTTTAAAGCACTCTGCGAAAACCACTGCTGAATAAACATAAGCCGCTAATACCTCTAAAGGTGGCATCTGCCTCATAACCTCCAACTCATGCTAAACTCAAGGGCTATTTATTTTTAAAGGACTCATTAGTGAATTGAATAATCTCTAGATATTAAACAAGAACTATTGTACTGATCACACTTGAACTGAATAATCCCAAAGAGGCTTTATAACACGGTTATTCATTCATGAAACATTTCTTTTTCTTTCTGAAAACAAAAGTGGACTATTAAAATGTCTTACTTTGTGTTTGTTTTTATGGGAACATGGAAAGTGCATTTCTGTGATATCTTGCTATTTAAAAGTCAGTATACAGTAAAAAAAATATATATATATATAACTGCAGAGGGAATCTCACTGTTCCATCTGTGTTAAGAAATCCCAACGAAGGCAAAATCTGCCTGAGACTAATGAAGATTTGTAATTTGCTTTGAGAACTTCATGAAACAACAAAAACAATTGAGTCAGCATAAAAATTTAATGCATATTTAAAAAGATGAGGTCTGAATTTTGGAGTTTATCATACTGCCACTGAATATGATCTATAGTACAACCATAACAAAAAACTCAAATGTAACACAAAACTGTAACAAAAACATAAAGCAACTGAAAAGAATAGAAAATGTGCTTTGCAGTCTGTGGTGCATTTGAAATTAAGTAGCAAAAAAACTGAGAAAAGTCAAAGTAAGAGTTTGTTCAAGAAAAGGCACAAGCTGATTATGATCAAAAGGTAAAAACATGAAGAGGGAAATTAATGGGATAGCATGTAATCAGTTTTAATGGGCTGTGAGTGTATGTACGGTCCTAATTTACTTTCTTTGCTAATATTTAGGTTTAGGTTCGCAGAATCGAAATAAAAAAATAAAAATAAAAAACCAAGGCACATGATAATGTGGAGAGCAGTATTTATGTTTAACCATATTGAAAAGATTGTGTTTTTAAGGTTGGGAAAGATCACTAGATGAGCTCTAGCTCTACCATCCATGTTCAAAAACACAGAGCACGCTGGCTTGTGATGTCATTGCGTCCTCTACTGCATGCGGGACACTGTATGTATGAATGCAGTTCACACAGGAGATCACATACAAGTTGCATATATTTGGCAGTGATGGGCAGTAGCGCCGCTACATGTAGCGAAGCTATTAGGCTAACTACATTTTCCAGTAACTTGACCGTAGCGTCGCTGCTTTATTTATGAAGTAACTTTCCTGTAGCGACGTTATTGTTTTGATCAAGTAGCGACGTGTAGCGCCCACAAACGCTAACAAATCCAGGGCATAACTAAGAAATGAAACCAGGTTTCTATTTTGGAAACAACAATCAGCCACAAAACTGCTGTAATAAGTAGTTTCAGCTGACGCTCTTATAAGTGGCGTAGTAGCACAGAGCAACACCTCAGTAGGGTTAAACAAAGCGCTTTTCGAGTCTGTCGTTCTATTGGCTGGAATGGTTGCTAGGCAACGCGATCCAACTGCAGTCCGAGAGTATAAAAAAAAATCTGCAAGCGATTAGCGTATCTGAGACTCGTGCAGAGCGTGGTTTGTGCGCTAAGAGAAGGAGGCAAGCGAGAGAGTAGAATATCTGTGCAAGAAGCATAAATCTGGAGAGAAGAAACAAAGAGATAAGAGAAACTATTTGAGAGAGCGCATGTTTTGAGTGTGAGCATCATAAGTTTTGAGTGCAAAAGAAGATGAAATTCTTTTTCTCAAATTGAAATGATGTGTGCTCTTGCATTATGGCAGGATAATTCTCCCATATGAAGCCACTAAGATACTCTAATTAGAGAGCAGTAGTGAAACTTCGATATTGTATTTTCATGGCCTAGTTTTCCTGACAGGATGTTTACATAAATGTGTTTTTAGGCTTTGCATAGACAAGATTTTTTTATTTATGGAGGGACAGCTCTACCGTATATAAAATAAATACATAAATAAATAAATGCTCAATAAATAAATAAATAAGCATTCAATTAATTGCCCCCAAAACACAATGAATAAATATGTAGGTAGAAATTAATATACAGTGAAACATAAATATATGTATCACTTAATTAGCTTTATTTTTTCACCCTTTTTTTGTAAACAGTTTCATTTGTTACTTGAATTGACTGTTTAATTGAGGTCTGAAGAAGTTTTCTCTAAGGGAGACCCTAAAGAAATAAGATGCCTTTTGTAGGGTTTTGTTTTCCCTAGAGATGTCCATTGAATGCAAACTCAAAGCCATGTCTCGATGTGTAGAACACTACACAGTACCTTTAATTTGGTTCTAATAACATCAGATTGTTTACTAGTTTGTCTACTAGTAATTACTTCAGTTTTTATTTTAATATGCTGATCATGAAGCAATGTTTGCACTGTGTTATGTCATTGGCTGATCTTTAATAAATGTTTAACTAGTGTGTCAGACTCATTTTGAATTGATATTAGGTTGGTACAACGTTAAGTAGCTTCTGATGTAGTTAAGCTACTTTTAACACATTAGTGTAACTTACAAAATAAAGGCCACAAGAGTCTAATATTTAAAAAATAAAACTCCATTTGATGCAATTATCACTTGTTTTTAGGGTTTCATCTGTCGACATACTGAAATCCTTGCCCCTTTTTCTCAAAAGCATCAAGAACAGATTGTATGGAAAGCATTTCACCAGCAGTTTTCCTCCTTTTGATTTAGGAATTGTCATTAACAGGGTCATTTTAAACTGTTTTAAACCACTCTATTGAAGCTCTACTTGTCATTGTCCAGCAAAAAGGCAAACCTCTGCTCCAGTGTCAATGTCTTTACCAGCCTCTTCAAATATCTTCAGTGATTGCATCCAACTACTGATCAATGATCAGCTGGACAATGTGCAGAATGTAGCTGTTTGTCACTATTTTTTTTTGCACCCCACCCACCCCATTAGAAGGTGTGGAACCCAGGCAGGATTGGCAAACTGCAGTGGAAACAGTGTAGAGCATATGTATCTTGCTTTATAATAAAACAAGTTATTTAGTAATTATTTGACTCAATAAACTGTGGTCAGAAACATATTTCCTATTAACTCCCCTTACATATGTTGATTTGTCAGTGCTGGGTTACTGACCTCATCTTTTCACTCAGGCCTTGCACACCTGTGATGCCACACAGCGTCTGGGTGAGAGGATATTTTAACAGTTTTTGGACCTACTTAATCACATTTAGTTACATGAAAAATAATGTTAAAGTAACTAAATATAATGAAGTAAATCCTCAAAATGGTTGCCTTATTTTTCAGTTTATTAGAGATTATTTGGAACAGAAAATAATAATTCCCATAAAAGGCTAGATTCTTTACCCTTACAAATTTGTCAACATTTTACTGTTTTCTTTAAACGTCTGTAACTTGTTTGGTTTAGCTGTACATGGAGACCTTCAGGGCTATTTGGCAGACTTTAAAATGGTGAGAAAAATCTTGATTAGATTAGAACAAAGCAGAGCTTCGAGTTGTGAGGGCTGTTACGATTGTGTTGTTCTCATCTTTGAGAAGATAAAATTAAGTGCTGACTGAGTGAATTACCACAATCTCTTTTATTGAATTGGATTGTGTAGTTGAATACTTTTTTTCCTATAACAAAAGAAAGAGGAAAAATGTGCTTTTCTCAAATGTTCATCTCTAGAAAGATTTTCCGATATACAATTCAAACACTTAACTGTTATGATTTTCTGAATAATGCTGTTTCAATATCACACTGCTATCTGAAATTTCATTTTAACCCTTTAAAGCCCGATCCAAGAATAAAACAAAACAGAAAATTACTTTTGTTTTGGTTTGAAGTCCTTATTTGCCCTTTTAACAAAATATGTAAAAAGACAAAACAGAAATACATATTTGATATTAATAATTTATTACTATGCGATAACCAAACTGGAATTAAACCAATAAAACTAGAAAACAAAAGGAGAAAAGTAAAGAACAACAGAACAAAGACAACCATGACAATGGTGATGCAAAAAGCTGGTTATCTAGAAAGAGGAATCCTTAAAAATCTTATGATGGAGATAAAACAATTTGGTAGGAAAGTTTTTATCAATTCTTTAAACATTTATTGATTCCTTGCAAATAATAAACCCTCCGAACCCTTTTAGTCACATTTTCAGCCATTGATGAATAAGAAGCTGAACCCATTCTGGAGAGATCCCTCATTACAAACACTTTGCATAAACAACAGTCTTTATCAATAATTGTCTCTAACAGTACTGACTGTTCTACATTAAAACTTTATAACAGAATCCACACGCTACATAAATTTCACAAAATTAGGATGTCAGGTTAGGTGAAGGAGCAGGAACACCCCTTTCTTCCACAGCTATAAATACCCAGAAGCCTGTTTACAACTGAGTAGCCCATCAAAAACTGTCCTTTATGTTCTTCAGACCCTTTTAAGAACCGTTTAGTTGTTTTATTGCTGCGTTTGTAATTGTGTTTGTTTATATCAAAAGAGGTCTCTCTTGTAATTATGATCTTGGGTCTCAGAGAGACCTGCATCAATAAAGGGGAAATGATAATAAAAAAAAACCTTAACCAGAGCCAGACATCATCTTATTCCCCCTCCCCTCCTTTTTCCCATTACCCTCATCCCTGCTCTCTATTCTCATTCTCCTCCTTTACCAGGAATCCATCAGCAGGGTCATAGGCTTGGTTAAAACCTGCATCCCCAAGCTGAGTCTTCTCCTCCCACGTCTTCATCAGCAAGTCTCTATAGATGACCCACCCCCACATCTATTGCATCCAGCCTCTCGACACCTTTTTTCCAATAAACTTTTAAACTCATATAACGTGCTCTGGTCTCTGCCAGTGAAGTTTTCTTTAATCATCATCTATTAGTTCAGCAAAGAGCTTTCAGAAATAAATCATCTATGGACCTGAATGAAACAAGGATCATGCTTTTGGAAGCCATAAAGTGGAACCTTGCGTGAAACTGACAATCAAAAATACACCAACTGAAATAGTTTATGAAATAAAGTTTTTTTCTTCTTATATTTTTTATTTATTTATTTTTTTGTTTTTGTTTTTTTATTTAAATAAAACAAAAGAAAATAAATAAAGTTTATAGGCGTGAACTTAGAGAAAAATCTGCAGGAACCTATTTTAGGATATTTAAAAGCAAAATTGAAAAAATGCACAGCAATTCTTGGATGAATAAGTCACTGTCTAGATTTTAAATCAGTACCTATTCTTAAATATCATTGTTTCTTGGTTTATTGTGCAGAAGTTTGAGGAAATAGCTACAAATAGAAATCTACAGCAAATAATCATACTTCAGAAAAAAGCATTAAAATAGTGCATAAAGTAGGATCCAAAAATCACATTAACTTTTTAATTTTCAGTTAATATACTACATTGAACTATCCTCATCTGGTTCAATATAAAATGCGATATATAAAGAAAGAAACAATCTATCTACTGCCAAAAAAATAAATAAAAATTAATAGATAAGAAATGTTTGCAGATAGAAACAACTGATATAAGTTAAAGCAGGAGCCTTCAACATTTTCCAGACCAAGGACCCCCAAACTGATGACGAGATGGAGCAGGGACCCCCTAATAATATATATTGTACGAAATTGTGTTATATCAAACTGGTCCTATAGTCACTCTATTACAGATGGAGTAATATAACTAAAGTAATCCCTCCCTGGGATTATTAAAGTATTTCTGATTCCTGGTTGATGGGACAGGTGTTGTGAAATGAAACGGTGCCCATTTTCTGAAGAGCTCCTGTGTGTCGCTGAATGAGCATTGATGACTGAAAGACATCTTCTGCCTCCTTTTATCTTTTTACTAAAGTCTGTTGCATTCATGTTACATGTGATTTAAAGACATTTCAATTAGTGGAAGAAATTGCAGGGGGGATATAGGAAAAAGTCTAATCAACTAAAACTTTCGAGACCCCCATGCATTACCTCCAAGGACCCCCTGTTGAAGACCTATGAGTAAGAGGGATATATGACTTACAGTAAAGAAAAATAAGAACAAGTATACATTTTTCAAGAAATGACTTTATGAAACAGTTTAAATACAGAGAGGTATTTTTTTAAGCATACTTAGAAAATAAATATATATAGGGTGAGGAACAGATGTGAGATCATGTGTGCACATGCATATAGTGTCATGATCTGGCCTGTTTGCTCTCCCATAATTAGTAATTTCTTTCACCTGTCGTTTTCCCTCCCTTCCTCAATTATCCTTTATTCCTCTTACCTTTTTCCTCTGGTTTATATTCTGTTCAGCCTGTGCATTCGAGGCCAGATCAGTATGTGTGTTTCTGCTAGTCTTTCTATTCTGTTTATTTCATGCTTCATGTTTTGGATCCTGGCGGCCAGTGGAAAAAGGGTTTTGTGTTTGCAATCTCGTCTCCTGCAAATTCCACTGTTCCTCCCCTGCTGAGCCCCTCTGGGTTTTTGGCTCTGTACGCAGGAGGTTCAGTTTTTTATCCAAGTAAGCCTGGCTCCAAGGTGGAGACCAGTTTAAAGGTCCTGCATCAAGTTCTGGTTCCATGTCCTGTCCCTGCTAACATCTTCCACTGAGCCTGCCTGTCTACTATCTGATCCTGCCTGCTCCTGTGCATGACCACCTGGTCACGCTTCTGGACTCTGTTGGACTCTGAACCTGTCTGGGAGCTCTACGATGCCTGAAAGCCTGGATCCAGTCTGTTCTGTCTGTTCTGAATCCCTGACTAGGATCGGTTTCCTGTAAGACCTCTGCGACTGCAGCACTGGAGACATTCTTGGACTGGACTGTTAAATCAGAGTGTCTGAGATTAGGCGGTGCCCCGCCCCCCTCCTGCAGTGTCCACGAGCCACAGATCCACTTACGTTTTGAACTTGCCTACTGACTGTCTCTCCTTGAATTCTGGGTCCGTCTGTCCTCGTTTCATGACATATAGGTGTCCAGTACACTACAGTATGTGTACATATGTAAAAACATGTTTTCATTTATACTGCTTTATATATTGAAAATGAATGCAGTATTTGATACATTTAAATGGACTTACATTAAAAGAGTTAGCAAAAGATTTTGTAAGATGGGATTAACTGATATTGTTAGTTTCCTTTGTTTAGGTAAGTGAATATAGTAATATGTATTTGTAAACATATTTTCATTGTCATTTTTTGTTTGAAATAAGGAACATATTATTATATTAATACTTTTTTTGTAGTATTTGATAACTACTAAAAAGGGATATGTTTGAGTGTGATGCCAATACATTTTTCCCCTTATTTGAAATGCAGAAGCAGAAAGGTTATCTATTATTGTACCTTTTTAAAAATAAAACAATGTCTGTTAACATTTTCATAATTGAAAAGGTTGTTTGAGACATTTTCTACCAAAATGATTACTAAGTTATTGTTAAGATTATCCACTGTTATGGTGCACCATGGAAAAAAGTAGAGCTATTTCCTGGATAAAGATCAATTATCCTGTTTCAGCCATTGAAATTTTTTAATCAATCAATTATTCAGAAGACAAAACTATTTCTGTTCTGCAAACATTTATCTCAAAGGGATAGGTTTCAGATTTCTAAATAGTTTTTAAGATCGCTCAGATCTTTAAATCTGAATCATCTTGATCAAAGCAGAGTTTTCCCTCCTTAAACTAATAAATAGTGAAGACAAGAGGAGGGACAGAATATGACTGAGTAATGTGAGATAATGTCCTCTGGTAAACACCAGTTAATTTAATGGGACACATACTAAGCTTTATTAATTAAGAACACATCCAAACTAACATGATCTTTTAGACTATTGTGAAAACTACGGAGCCCCTCTGATGACATGGTCAAAAATTTTTAATTGTGGCCACGAAGTAGTATTTCATACGCACGAAGTAGTATTTCGCGGCCCGCAGCAAGTATAACGTGCGCGATGTAAATACTAATACTTCGCGGGCTAATGCGAATAAGTTTAACGCGGCAGCATCTAAATACTTATTAATAATATTAATAAATCCGCCCCTGTTTTCAGGCTTATGTTAACTGTAATGACTTATCTTGGACAGGCTGCTATGTAAACAGGCCTTTAGTCCTTCATTTAGCTATGCTGCGGTTGTTTACACTACTTTTTCCACCTAAAATGGCGCCTTAGCAACAAATGTCACGTGACTGGCGGGAGACGAGCTTGTAAGCAAATCGAGCGCCTTAGACCTTAGAGAAGGCGCCGCATTTGCTACCCGCAGTTATCCAGGAATGATATTAATATAATTAATAAGTATTTCGTGCGCACGATAAACTTATTGCGTGGCCACGAAATACTACTTCATGGCCACAATTAAACATTTTTTTTTGACCATGTCATCAGAGGGGCTCCGTAGAAAACAGACAATGTTTTTGAAAAAAAAAACAATGGCGTGATATTACATCGATACGTTTCATTAATAATGTTCATCTTAATAAAAGCATGACATGTTTGACAAAAAGTGGAGATGGACAAGAGCAGAGCAATGATGAATAATTTGGTGTGAAGGAGGCCATTGGCTGATCTGTGTGAGTGAGACATGGCGCTTCTAACTTTACTCCTGCATATATCCCTCACCAGACGAATCTTTCATCTAAAACATAAAACAAACAACATCTTGTGTGTTCTCTTCTGCCAGTGGCTTTCATTAAGTGGTGACCATCTGGTACCTGATGCAGCTTTAAGACGTTGCCCATTAAAAATAAAAGCCGGTATGGTGACAACCCCAAGGGGCGTCTGACCGATGATGTCAGTCTGTCTGTCTGCAGGGTTTAAGAGAAACTGCAAAAGTGTTACAATAATGTAGAAATACAGTTTTCTTGTAAAATGATTAAAGTGTCTTTGAGCATCCATCCTGTTTAAACTGTCTTTTTTCATCATTTCAGAAATTGGTAATATTGGCAGATTTAAAATCAAACCGTATGTAAAGCTGACCGCCTCTTAATGATCACTGTCTCCTTCTATGTCTTTAAAGTTATTTATTATTCTCTAAGAAAATTAAAAAAGGGACACAGCTGCTTTTTTCCCTTTTAGACTCATTCAGGTGGATTTACCCAAATCACTGATCTCAACACTTCATGAAGTGTGTAATGCTTGAACATTTAGCTTTTTATGTCTGTGAAGAGATGAGATGCAACATAAGGAAAAAAGAGAGAAAAAAAATTATAAACATATATGAATGTTTATTAATGTTCATTAATTAATTCCATGTGATCCATAGATAAATAAATACACTTCTGTTCAATTCAATTCAGTTTATTTATACCAGCGCCAAATTCACAACACATGTCAATCTCAAGGCATTTTACAGTTCAACCAGATCATACAGTCAAATTGATTCAAAGAAGTTTTCTATCTAAGGAAAACTGGAAGTTGATTTGCATCGCCCTCATTGACTCAAATACAATCCTCACACTAAGCAAGCTTGTAGCGAGGAAGTGGAGAGGAAAAAACTCCCCTGTTAATGTGGAAACAGTTTTATTGTCTTATATCGAGATCCAGGAATAAGAGCCACTTATGTAATATCCTTACATGCGGCCCTATACTTACTTAGCAATAAAACAAAACAGTAAGCTGAAGGTCAAGTATGAGTACTTAGCAATAATAATGTCTCTAATGCACTGATTCGTCACGCGAATTAGATGATAATATGAGGAGGTTTGGCAAAACAGAGAACATCTGTATAGAAAAACATTCTTTTGAGAGGTCGGAGTGACTTTGACGCAGACCAGCCCACGTAAATTCCAGTAAGCTTTCGACATGATATTCCTGGGCATGTGGAGTTACTTAATGCGATGTGGTAACTATAAATGTCAGCCTAGAATGGACTGAAGGTTGGGGGATAACTGAATTTTGACGATACGTTGCTGGATGTATGAAGTGTTTAAGAACAGCTGTATGAATTTGCTTTTTGTAATTAAATGTGTCCCCCCTCCAGATAGATGATAAAATGGTGTGAATCGTGGCCTTCTTTCGCCGTAAAGGAATTCTACCGGGTTGAGCTTCCGGCTATTAACAGGGATGAAATCTCCAGCAGAACCAGGCTCAGTGTGGCGGCCATCTGCCGCAGGCGGCTGGGGATTTCAAGCTGAGACAGAAGCAGAGAATAGAAAGAAAGCAGCTGTGTTGGGGCCCCTACGTCCAGGAAACACACAAACCAGGCAGATCGACATCAGAGCCAGCTCCCATGCCAGAGGATGAAGAGAGCACAGATCCAGCCAGTCACAGTCAGAGAAACAGGACTACACTTTTGGAAAAGCAGGCCAATGACTCCTCAGCCTCTATAAACAAGGGTGTTGGAATGGAAGCAGCACAGCTGATGTTTCTCTCCAGGATGGCGTCAGAGTTCATACAGTAGTAGCCATTCCAAAATTTCCCCGCATTCCTTAATGGGTCCTTGGCTGGTCCTCTACAATTCCTTTTTAAACATCGATCTTAGTACAAAAATGCTCTGCCATGATTTCTGAACATTAAGATCTAAAGAGCAGTGTTATGTCCTGGTCAGGCCCTGTAATTCTATGGAATGGTGGAGTCAGAGTAAAAAATATGCACGCCAAGGAGAAAAGGCAGGTCGCTCCAGTGGCTGGAAGTTGGATTGGATTTTGCTGGGAGCTGCAGGGGTCGTGGGCTGCCATTCAGCTCACTGGGAAGGGCCATTTTGAATGCTACTGTTACAACAACACTTTTATTTGATGCTTTTTCTGCAAATATTTTTTTTTTAAATGCAGCCCTAGTGTATGTTCTAAAATTGATTCAGTTTTTAAGCAATATTACTAAGATCTACGTACGATCTTGTTTACAACGTTCTGTTGCCCTTTTAAACAATAACTATATAAAATACAGACACATTTTTTATGTATTACATTTTGAGAGAAAAAACCAATGATGAGGAGTATATTACATTTGTTTCCTTTTTTCATTCAGTGTGACTATCGCAAATACAATTATTAAATAACTAATAATGCATTTCAAAATATGCAATATTAAAGCAGGGGTCACCAACGCGGTGCACCAAGGGGCCCTCAGGGACCACATGGGGTGCCCTCTTCGTCTTCTGAAAACAGAAGAACTCACTCAGTGGGTTAAGTTTATTTATTTTTATTCTGTTGCTCTTCTTTTAATCATTGATGTATTATTTCATCATGTTAACTATTTCATCATATTTCAGTGGTTTCAAATGACAATATTAAAAGAAAATTAGAAATGAATAAAATAATAAAATATGAATAAAAATGAGTTTTTATGGATGAGATTTACTGTAGGTGAACACTGATCCCTCCAGTTCATAGGTCAGTATTGGTAGCCCTTCCTATGCCTCGGTAGCCATGAAGTAGCCCTCAGCTTTAAAAAGGTTGGTTACCCCTGACTTAAAGTATGTATCTCCTTCTTTTTTTATCTGCTTTTTATTTCTTAATTATCTTTTATTTTATTTTTTGCAGCAGTGTGAAAATTCTCTATGCTGCAGGAAACTGAATGAATTAAGAACAAATAGGCACTGCATATTTTCCATATTAGGTTTATTCATGTTCATTGTTTTCATCTACATTCTACATTAAGCTGGTTCTATTCTAATGACCAACTTCTGTCACTACTTTGGTCATTTTGTGTCTGGCTCAGTTGTTTTTTGAACTTCCTGGAATATTTTGGTTCACTAATTTCTGTTCTCCTTTCAGACTACTTCACTTCCTGGGATTCCCCTTTAATCAACCTCCCTGACACTGCTCACCTGTGTCTTATTGTCAATTGCCTTACCTATTTAAACCTCTCCCTCGGCAGCTTTCTTTGCCAGTTCATCTTTGTCACTTGTTTCAAGCATTCCAGCCTTTGTTCTACCCTGCCCAGCAGCTAAGCTGTTTTTGCTCTACTTGTTTGTCACCAGCCTCTTTTTTTTGTGGATTTTTTGCCAATCTATCCAACTCAGTGTGCTGACTTGCATTAAAGGATCATGGATTCCATTTCCCTGAGTAGAGTCTTGCATTTTAGTCATCTTTTGGTTGCCTCATATCAATCATATCAAAATTCATGGGTGGTGAATATAAAAATGTTAATCTTTACCACTTGCAAAGCTTTTTACTTGAACTCCTGAGCTTTTACACAATTTTTTAGTACTTCTTCAACTCAGTCACAGAGTGTCTGCGGCCATTGTCATATCGCAGCATAGATATCCTGTGTGCCCGCACTTTGCAAGACTGTCAGAAATAACAACAACAGAATAATATTAATAAAGAAAATAGTGGGGCAGGTGGGTACAAATGAATACATCTTGCAGACAATTTTTATATAATTAAACCAAAGAGAACAAAAAACTGAAGTTAAATGCTTGCAAAGAAAAAATAAATAAAACTTATATTTTATATGTTTAAACCTGTTTAGACATGCAAACCTTAAACAGTGTTTTTTTAGGTGGGGGCAATCAAGAGGCAATTGCCTGAGAAGATTCTCAGTCATCCAGGTCATGACAACCACAAACGGAATCAAATTAGAAGGCAACCAGCCTGTTTGTGGTTACCATGTTTTATATTTTGTTGTTTTTGTTTTTAGTGTTTAACTTTTGCTATTTTAATTATTTTCTTCTTTACTTTTGTTTATAGTATTCAGAGTTAGACCACCATTGTAAAGTAATATGATTATTATTACTTTACAAATAATTCTTACCAGTACTTCCTCTAGATACATGAATTAGAAACTCGTCTGTATTTTATGACCAGTCTCAACTGCCTCTAGAACATGCAAGTTTTATCATTTTAATGGGTGGAAACTCAAGTCAAGATGTTAAAATTAGCAACTGTAAAAGGACCACAAAAAATAATACATCCACAAATATATCTTCACATCGGAATCCCAATTTCTACCCCTCTGCCACCATCATGGCTATCGTGGATGTAT
Organism: Cyprinodon brontotheroides; assembly: GCA_018398635.1. Lineage (NCBI taxonomy): Eukaryota > Metazoa > Chordata > Actinopteri > Cyprinodontiformes > Cyprinodontidae > Cyprinodon > Cyprinodon brontotheroides. Next base: position 5,705,304 of record JAGKQL010000025.1, read on the forward strand.
TTTAAAGTACATTTTCTCTAATATGAGCATTGTTTAACTTTACTTAAATAAAACTGAAAATCTTTAATACCACCATTGGGAAACTTCTTCTTTGGCCAAATTGTGCATTTATTCCATTTATTAAGCACATGAATACTGTATCACAGCACAAGCAGTTTGTAATATGTCAATGGTTATTATCAGACTCTTAAAAGCTGAGCTGAAAGTTAATTTAATCATTCTCTGTTTTGTGTGGTCAGCAGTGTTAATGATATTGGCAGGGGATGCATTAGAGGCTTGTTTGGAACTGTTTCGCTGTGATATCACACTTTATTTATACATACCTTGGAAATTAATTTACTATGTTAATTTCACTGCTGTATTCCCATGGCTAGAGCCTAGACGGGGGTGTATGGAGTGAAAAAAATGTGTGTGTGTGTGTACATACACGCTATGTGTGGAGTTAGTTTGCAGAGTCAAGTCGCTCAGGATGTGTTGAATGGGTAAATGCCAGCCTGTGTACCAGTTGCAAGGACTTTCATCTGTATTTGATGTCTGAAAGTTGATCTCTGAGAAGATGCTGCTTTGATGCACAAACAGCTCCTACAGGTTCGTACACCTTTTCCAAAGTCAAAATCAAGCACTTTTCAAGCACTTTCAAAATCCATTTTAAAACTTTTTCCAGCATCTTACGGAACCAGTTTTGCACGGATGACTGCCAGGAGGGGGGGTCGAAATTAATACATAACTAAATCCTATCTTAATTTGTCAGAGCACACGAGGCAGATATTTATTTTCTATTATCAGTTTTAATTAACTACTTACCTTTCCACATATAGTTCACCGATGATGAAGATGACAAACACGTTTCCCCCCCCCACACGTCTCCTTGGATGATCAAAGAAAATTACTCCTCTGCAGAGATGGCAAAAGGTACTATACTTTCATGTATTTGAGTAAAAGTACAGATACTTGTGTTAAAAAACACTCTAGTAAAAGTGAAAAGTACTGATTAAACTTCTTTACTCAAGTAAAAGTAACAAAGTACAGGCTTGTAAATTCTACTATAAAAGTATAAAAAGTAAAAAGTAGAAACCACTACTTTTTTCATGCCGTTGCCTACATTTTAAATGGATGTCTGCCAATGGGACTAGATCTCCGTTGTGTTAATTTTTTCGAAATCATCTCGTCATCCAGTACTACTATAATACTAGCCACCGCCACCAAGCTGCAATGATTTGCTGCGAATGAAAACCGGCGAATCTGTCGATTCATCTTGTAGTGTGGACGGCAAATACAACGTGAGATTCCCATCCAAGTTAGATTGAATTTGGTATTGATGGCGTGAAAAATAATAACGGTAACTCCATTGAAATGATTCAAAACTAAAATGCTTGAACCAGACTATTTTTAAAATGTAAGGAGTAGAAAGTACAGATATTTGTGTAAAATGTAAGGAGTAGAAGTAAAAATTCGCCATAAAAATAAGTAGTAGAAAGCTAATGTAAAAATATCAGAGAAAAATCTACTTTGAGTGATAGTAACGAAGAGTATTTGTACTTCGTTACTTCCCATCTCTGCTCCTCCTCTGCCATGGCGTAGTAATTTAACGAACCAGAGGGTGTCGCAATTCAGTATTATCAGCCGTAGAGTTATCAATGCTGTTTTAAGGTCTGGACCTGGCAATGAATTAAAACTTTGTTTTGTTTTTTTTTTTGGAACGTTGGCGGGTCCGGGGTTGGAACGTCCAATACGGTAGCGTGTACATTATCACACTGTACTCTCAGTCACTCAGTAACTTAGCCTGTGAATTCCTAGCTAGCAGTTACTAGCGTGGACAAATAGGCGCTAACGTTAACATGATCTAGGCTACTTCAGTTGGCTTACTTAAAGAGTCTATGACTTACCCTTCATGTGACTTCGACGAAGCGCAGACTAAGCCCATTGTGAAAAGCTGCACATCTTTGCGGGCTTTTTGCACAAGAGCAACTCGTGGGGTTTGTCCCCGTTCCAATCCATAATTTGTATTTTTTCATCTTCCAGCCAACATTCATTGAAACAACAACCTCCCGGCATGGTGCAGTAGTGGTTTCATTGGGGCGGAGTCACACATGGAAATAGACTGGCAGATCGCAGTCACACATAAGCAAGCATGGTTTCATTTTCAGGCTCTCCAACATTTTATTTCTCCATTTAATAATAAACACACGATTCAGTTAGATAGGTATTTGTTGCTAAATTAATAGTTACAATTTCAAGCATTTTCAACTATTTCATCCAAATTATAAGCACTTTTCAAACCTTGAAAACACAGCGTTAAAATTTAAGCATTTTCAAGGATTTCCAGCACCCGTACGAACCCTGTCCTACTGCTGATCAAAGGGTCTAATGTTCAATGGCTGTCTTTCAGCTGTTATTGGAAGTTCTCATTTCATTATAGTGTGTGACTAAGTAAATCCATTACAGTGACATAACACCATCAGAGACATTTGCTATGATACATCTTGTTGGCAAATAGAAGACTTGACCGCCATTGACATTGCTCTAATGTTGCACCAAAGATTTTCACGTCACATTATACAAACTGTGATTAATGCAACATCACGAACAAATGCTTTGTTGTGATGTTGTGCTTGTGACAAACAACACAGCGTGATCTCTAATTACTTCGTGCTTTGAAGGGAACAAAAGTGTGTATTAGTGGATCAGAAAGAATAGTGGAAAAGCAAGCCATTAGTCACTTAAGTCAACAATATAATTACTTTGCTCAATCTAAATAAGATCTTTATGCCATAATGGTTTCTCTATTGATCAATCTCAACATTTAGAATGACCATCTTGGTGTCCAATAATTAGATCTGAAAAATTGCTCCCCCTCTGTGAAGAAAAAGTCACTTTAGCATAAATGTCACAGAAAAATGTTTGTTTGAGCTGAAGTATGTCTTCTTTTTTGCCTGTACACTGTGTGAAGTGACATCTTTTTCTGTATTTTTATTATTGCTATTTCTGTTCATAAAAAATCAGGAAATTAAAGACATTTTTCTTTAGTTCCACAGTTAATATTTCTTTTTATCTGTAAACAAGTAGAAACCTGTTTTAATGCTGCTCTGTAACTTTTAGCTACTAGGGGTCCTATTACTCTGCACTGCATAAAAATGAAAAAGTCTCCCTCTGTGTTTTTAAATTTGCTAGCAGACAACTTTGGACAAGCAGACTGAGAAGTCATGGAGTTAGCTATAAATTCAAGGCCGGATCTGACCTCTCAGGTTTCCTTGTTGAGTTTTTGAGAAGAGTAACTTAACGCACATAGTGCTGTATACGCATCTCAAAAGACATTTAATGTATCTTAATTAAGCTAATACGTTTTATAGTGTTGCTTTAAGCTAAAACAATGTTGAGTGGGACTGCACGTCTCTTTTAAAACAGTTTTTTTTTTTTTTTTTATGAAAGTACATGTCTGAGCATTAACCAGTCATGACTCACAAGTCATTTGATACAATGTAACAGACTTTCACAAACATATCTTTAAAGAAATTTATTTGGATTAAGACGGTTTTCTTATAGCCCTACTGAAGAGGATTAGGGCCACTGAAAAAAAGTTAACTGATTTTTAATTTTATTTCAGTTTAACATGGGGAAATCTCAGAATTCTGACTTTAATCTCAGACAAAAAAAGTCAGAATTCTGAGAAAAAAAGTCAAAATTCTGAGATTAAAGTCAGAATTTTGAGATTAAAGTCAGAATTCTGAGAAAAAGTGGGAATTCTGAGATTAAAGTCAGAACTCTCAGAAAAAAGTCATGATTTCTGAGATTAAAGTCAGAATTCTCACTTTTTTTTTTCCAAATATAAGAAACTGAAATAAAATTTAAAAATCAGTTAACTTTTTTTTCCAGTGGCCCTAATCCTTTCCTTCGTATACTAAGTAGGGTTATTGGAGTAGCAGTTTTCCAGTAGTGCCTTATTATCTGCCGTTGCGTCCCAGTAGCCCACTTGTCATCACAGGGCTGTGGTTTTAAGACCTTGTTTGGTTGGGACGGCTGGGCCACTTTTTATGATCCATCCATCTTCTCCCACTTCTATGTCACAGGGTCACAGTGGGACAGGTGGCTATCTCTAACAGTATGCGTACAAAAGGCGGGGTACCCACTGGGAAGTTTGCCAGTCAATTCCAGATGCTAGCTGTAAGATGCTAGTTGGAAATAAATACATGGAATACCAAAACCAAGTAGTGGGTATAGTGCACAGAAACATTTTGCAGAATACAAAATGGAGACCCCCAGGTTAAATGAGGGAGTCACTTCCCTAGATGTTGGAGAAAGACAGGGCTAAGATCCTGAGGGACTTCCAGAAACAAGCAGAGACAATGATTTTGGCCAACCAACCAGACATTTTGATTATTGATAAGCGGGAAAGGACGGCCGTTGTGATATTGTAATGTACTGTAATATTGTAATATTGAAAAAACAGTGTGAGAAACTATATCAATACCAAAGGCTCAGGGAAGTAAGTCATTACAAAACAGTATAAGGACTTGCTGTGTTTGTTTTTTTCTGCAGCACCAGTGGCAGACCCATTTCTCTTGGAGTTATTAAACTGTTAATTCCTTTTCTCCAAAAGCAAAAACACAGATGTTTACATGATTCTATCGTCAGCAACTATGAGCTCCATATCATCAAAAAATTTTAGATTCACGGAGGCATAAATTTTACACTTTGTTTGGTCCAACTTGGTACTGAGGGAGGAGGATGAGAACATATTTCCTCTCTGGGAGAAAACAAAACTAATACTGCAAAGTGCTTTTAACCACAACCTTGCAGCCTTGAAAACAGTGAAAATACATAAAAACAGTAATATAATTATAATAATATGCCTCATGCCTCTGATGAGGCCCACCACCATGGTGCCGATCTGCAAACTTCACGATATGATTGGTGGTGAACCTGGGGAGCGCCAGTCATGTGTCATCAGGGTGAACAGCAGAGGGGGCTCAGGACACAGCCCTGAGGGAGAGCCTGTGCTTAGACTGATGACATCAGAGGTGTTCTGTCCGACCCGGACTGACTGAGGTCTGTTGGTGAGGAAGTCTAGCAGCCAATTTTGAAGGGTTGTATTAAAGCCCAGCTATTCCAGTTGCCCATCAGATGCTGTGGGATGATGGTGTTGAAAGCTGACGTGGAGTGTTTTTCTCCTCCAGGTGTGCCAGGCTCAGGGGAAAGCAGCAGAGATGGCGTCCTCAGTGGAGCAGTTCGCGTCCGGTAGGCAAACTGGAACAGGTCGAATGTTGGCAGCAGACTGGAGACAATGTGTTCTTTAACCAGCCTTTTGAAGCACTTCATCATGATGGGAGTCAGTGCGACAGGCCGGTAATCTTTAAGTGAGGTGACCTGAGGCTTCTTTGGGACTAGAATAATGGTGGCAGAGCATCGTCATCTCCTGGTCAGACCCTACAATTCAGTGAAAGGTTGGAGTCAGTAAAAAAAATATGCAAGAGGAGTCAATCAAGTGGCTGGAAGTTGGAGGGGATTTCGCTGGGAGTTGGAAAGAAGTGGGCTGCCCTTCTGCTGGTGTTTGACTGGAAGGGCCATTTTGAATGGCTGCTACCATAATCTTCCGAATCTTAGTGATTCGATTTACATCACCGCTGCAGGGTTTTGTTTTTTTTAGACTGATACCAATTATTTTAACATCAGTCTGATTGAGCCTAACTGACATGTTCAACTGTGTTTTTAGTGGTTGATGCTTTAGGCTGATATTGATTTTTCTTTTACATTTACAATATAAAAATGAGACACTGAAAGCAAACTTACATAAGTCTCCATAAAAAAATTAAACACATCTATAATCAATTACACAAAAAACTAACAAGATATTGCAGATGGAGAGAGCAGCAATGCATCCAGTTTACATGGTTTGAAGGCATGTTGGTTATTGAACTAATGAATAAGCCAACGCATGCACGTATCGTCCGCTACAAATATAAGAAAATATCGGCCCGCTGATATATCGGTCAATCCCTAGTTTATGCCTGCATAATTTATAAACAAAGTACCGTATATAACTCATTGTTATGCATCCCATAGCATTCATTGAAATATACACAGTGTCTATGATGACAGATAAAGAAAATCATAAAGCATGTTAAAAGTAAAGGCTATAAGCAGCTCAATGTTGCTGTGACTACAGCTTATAGCAAAAAGCTAAAAAAAATCTTTTAAAGAGATTAAAGAGTTATTGGCTTAGACAAATAAGATGGCAACATGAAAAAGAATGGGGAAAATATGTATGAGCAGATAAAAAATGTTTGTCTTAACAAGTAAAGAGAAGTCAGATCTGACTGAAAAGACCTAACAACCCACTGAGAATGCATTTAGTCTGAGAAGTCGTGAGAAGGTGTTAAATTATAGATATTTCAACTCAACAAAATTCATTGTCTTCCTAAACACCTCAGTTCTCTGAGCAGATGGAAAAAACCCAGACTGTTGCAGAGGGGAATCTGAACCGGAATACATTTAAACAAATGATCATGAAAGAAAATCGGCTTCTGTCAAGAGAATAAATGCATATTTTCTTGTTAGTGATAAAAAATGTAGGACATCTATTTCAGTTCATATAGCACATTTCATACAATGATCAATGCTGGATTATTTATGAGGGTTTGGCATAAGACTATGACTCCTTATGTAAGAATAGATGACAGTAAAAAATCTGCATCTTTGTTTCTATTAAAAGCACCAGATTGTGGGAGAATAAAAACACATAAATCCTAATTATTCCATACTACTTGGAAGGCCTTATTACAGTATGTTGTCAGGGTTTTAAATGAACTGCCTGGTTGCCAACACACTTTGTTTACAGCACAACATGAAAATCAGGGTTATTTATAAGAATCCTGATAAGGATAACCACAGCTGCCATCTGGAGAAAGAAGCAGAGAGACATAAAGGTTTTTACACAAAACTATTTGCTCTGATTGATTCAATAAAGTCAGTACAACTCAAACACATACAAGAATTAATTTAATCCAATGCCAATCCACTGATGTCAACCATCTTTAAATAAGTGAAAGATTAAAAGTAAATTGCCCTGACAGCAAAAATATTGATCCTTTACATTCCAATAAGATCCCTCTACTAAGGGTCTCCTTAGTAGAAGTCATTCAAGGTGAAGGTTTTACCCTCATCTTGATAAACATCCCAAAATCAATATTTCTCAAAAGGGAGATAATGAAATTATCCAGTCTTTACCGAACTAGAAAACCTGTGCAAGAAGATCAACCAGGATTCAAAGATAAAGTGTGCATCTTAGTTTAACTTTACAAAATGAAATCTAAAACTTATTAAAAGTGCTTATGCTGTTATCATTTATTTATTTATTTTTTTAGTTTTTTTTACAACACCAGTGGCTTGTTTTTGAACAGTAGGCAAACAGGAAAGGGGTTATGGGTGAGGGGGAGAGGCATGCGGGACAGGCTGGATTCAAACCCGGGTCGCCCGAAACTGCGCCACCAAAGCAAACCAAGTGTTATAGTTTTTAGAGAGCATTTTCCACTAGATTTTCTAATATTTAATTTGAAGTGATTAGGGTATTGTTCTTGGAAACCAGAGGTTCTGATTTCAAGACCTTTAACCTCACACTGCTCCCCGGGCGCCGCACAATAACAGCCCTCTGCTCCCCAAGAGGATGTGGTTAGTGCAGAGAGTTTATTTCGTTGCTCCGTACTTGTGACAGTGTAATGAGAAAAACAATAAAAACCTCTGGAATAAGGAAGGTGTATCAATGCACAATACCTTTTTCGAGCCACATTAGGATTCATTGGTCTGAGTATTGCTCTTTTCTGATTCTGTTTAGCACATTGTAATTAATTTAAACACTGCAATAGTTGCAGAGAACATTGCACATTGCATGGTTTTTACTTCCCCTCCTTGAACCGCTACCATGACCCGGGGGGTCACTGCCAAGAGGATCCCAGAGGCTATGTTGTCAGGGACTTCAATGGTCTCACAATTAAAACAAGATATGGGTGACGGGTCAGACAAATAGTTTTTTTTTAAAGCTCCCCATCACAATGAGGGCCCTAGGCCTTAATTTGGATCACTCTCGAAAACATTCTGCAACCCAAATGTTTGGTACTTTTGTTGGGTACTGCAAAGAAGTAAAACTGCCCTGCTGAATATTAAGGCGGGTAATATTTAACATTTTAGGATTCATGCCAATGCTTGTTGTCATTACCACTCCCTATAATTATTGAGCCAATTCCATTGTTGTTAATGCAAATGTAAACCACAACTCTTAGCTACATAATTAGATACTTACATATACTGGATTACATTTATAACTCGTGTCTTATTATGTGCTGACAACACCTGTTGTTAATAACGGCAACAATGTGAAATTCTCAAAAATCCTGCTATTATTGCTGCAGCAATCCTATTGAAAGAAGGATAATTAGTGCAAATTAGCTTTAAATATTGATGTAATAATCATAGAAAAAAGATTCATAATGAGCATACAAGGTATTAATGCTGTGTGAAAAAACTAACATTAGCAACTTTAACAAAACTTCCCTTGAATCAAATACTGCATACGAAAGAGCTGCTTTAATTTAAATTAATGTAGACTCTAATCTGATCTGCAGAGTAGAGCCACAGAAGCTCCTTTGTGCTCGTGTTCCAATGCTAATGACTGTTGGAGCTCCAGTTTCCACTTTGCTCAGATGCTGTCCTGAATAAAAAGCTCCTCTATCTATTTCTAGTGACAGCATCCCAGTGGTCTCAATCACAGCAGACCCACAGCTGATTACCTTCAAGTCTAATGAGAGTATTTGATTTATGACTGTTTTCGTGGCGTTGGAGAGATGCTTTCTGCTGCAGTGCAGCAGCTCCTAGCTTGTATGGCAAACCTTCATAGGGCTTCCCCAAAGACCTTAACTGGATAACACTTTACGCTCACAGAGAATCAAAAAGACAGTTTTTTTCCTTCAAAACTGTTGGTGACATGTGGAAACAAAATATGCAGATGAAAACATTATTTGTAAAATTCTTGTTTCATACGGTAAACTCTTTACTTTAGTTAGAGTATCAAGTATCTTCTACAATACTGAATAAAAACATTATTCTCATGTGCAAAAGCACAATTTCAGTGTAAATATTCTTGTATATATATTTTGTTCTGTAACTGCACAGTTACTTTCTATTGCACTATTCTGACTTCTGAAAAAAGCTAATTTTAAGTAAAAATGCTCAACTCAGACTTTTCAGACATAACAAAATCTGTTATCTGAGAAGTTTTAAAATTGTCATGATCTGGCCTTGTTTGCTCTCCCTTAATTGGTTATTTTTTTCACCTGTTGTTTTCCCTCCCTGCCTCAATTATCATTTATTCAATCTCACCTGTTTCCTTTTGGTTTGTTATTCTGTTCAGGCTGAGCATTCAGGGGCCAGATCATTATTTGTTTTTCTGCCTTATCGGCTCCATTCATGTTTATTTCGTGGTTCATGTTTTTGGATAATGAGGTTCAGTGGATAGAGGTTTTAGAAGTCTGTGTCTGTCTCCTAACATCAGTCCTCCTGTTCCTCCCTAGCTGAGTCCTTCTGGGTTTTGGCTCTATATGCAGGGAGGTTCCTCGCTTTTATCCCATTAAGCTGCTGGCTCCAAGGAAGAGACCACTTTAAAGGTCCTGCATCAAGTTCTGGTTCCATGTCCTGTCTCTGGCTACAGGCTCTTCTAATACTAAGCCTGCCCATCTGCACCGTTGATCCTGTTCTGTTTTCTGTGCGTGACCAGGTGGTCACACTTCTGGATCCTGTCAGACTGAACCCGCGCCTGGGAGCTCTGGATCCTGCCTGTTCCTGTCTGTTCTAGATCCCTGACCAGGATCGGCTTCCTGTAAAGACCCTCTGGGACTGCAGCACTAGGGACACTCTTGGACTGGACTGTTAAACCAGGTAAAGAGTGACCAACTCAGCATAATCATCTTCTGTCAGATGATGCGTGAGGTCACTTACTGCATGTGTTTCTCCACTAACAGAGTGTTCACCGGTATCATGGTGCCCCGCCCCCCCCTGCCTGCAGTTGCCAGGTGCCACAGATCCTAGCAGCTCCCCCTTTTAGTTTTGTTCTTCATTAAATAAACATTTTGAACGTGCCTACTGACTGTCTCTCCTTGAATACTGGTCCTTCTGTCCCTTCATGACACAAATCTGTGGGTCAGATCTGACTTGAATCAATTAAAGTTACAGAGGATGATCTTTTATTTCCGGTTGATCATCTAAATAAGTGGCCCTCCCAATTGTCAATCATTCTGGGTGTTTACGTTAGACCGTCCTACTTGCTTCTTCCTTTAGCTATCTTTTTCTGCGCATACTGAGCTACGGTTTCCAGACAGTAGTGAAGTTCACCTTTCTCACCACGATTATTTGAAAATGACCAAAGGTCTTAAGAGAAAAAGTGTCTATGAAGTGTATGTGAAGAAAAGAAAGGCCTCAGAAGAGGCAGATATATTCAGGAAAACTTTGCACAGAGAGCTCTCCTCATTATGCATTATGGGATTTGCTTTTGCTGACAGCGACGAGTAATAACAAAGATGGCGCAATGGAAGCGAAGTTACGTAAAACGGTGATTAACTGAGATCCACTGTGTAGTCCCTGCTGTATGTGGACACAGTAATATTGGATGAACAATGAGAACAGTACATTTTAAACATGGGTGCACAAGGAGAAATGGGCTTGTGCATTCCAGGGCTCGATGTTAACCATCGCCCGATCTCCCGGGGCAAGTAGTTTTTATTGTTGGGTACATATTTTCTGCGATCACTCAAAATTACTTTAAAATCACCGACATTCTAGGAAAACGACCCAGAAGTGTTGCCGGCGCCATTTTTGTTGTTTTGTACACATTCTCACGTGATTTATCTTAAGTTTTTAACCCGTCAAGTTTTTTTTTGATTTTAAACGGCCACAATTTATATTTTTCAAAGCACACAACAGTTTAAAACTAAAAGAAGTTTAGTTTGAAAGGAGAATGTATTACAGGAAGGATTAAGAAAGCTTTGTATTTATAGCAGTGATGTGTGTAGGCTTGAGGTTCATTATCCCCAGCGCATGCATATACACCAGGAACCTGGAAACTTAAAAATACTACAGAATTACAATGTGCATTTAAAAAACAAACATGATTCATTGATATATATATACAAAAAATAAAGGAATATTAGGAACTATATTTATCAAACATTATACTGTGCAAGTAACAATTTTTTCTGGGCAAATGAAATGTGAAAGTCACTTGCCCTTTTGGGCAAGTGGTAAAGATCCTTAACGCCAACCCCTGCATTCTCTTGCACACTTCTTTTTTATTAAAGTGGAGAGGGCGGGTTTTTAAAAAAATCCACAACAGAACATAGACACAGAATAAAATAAGGTTTAAAATAACATTGCTGTATTAAAAAACATTTGGAACTTCTATTCTATATCTTTCAGATTACTACAGTAAAGCTTTTTAGCAGTATGCAAATGGAGAAAACACCCTAAGACAACATAAACAGCAAAGCAAAATGTTACCCATCTGGACCCTATTTATCATTATATTAAAGGCTGAAGTGCATTAAATTCTCTTGGAGCTCAAAAAATTAATAATGCAAATGCATTAGCATATCTCTTTTGAAGCCCATTTAACTGCCGCTCTGTGTTTAGGGGATGCAGAGTCATCAGTAACAAAGAAATGTACATAGTAAGCAATGATGGTCAATACAAAATGAAGGCAGACAAAACATATATTGCCAGGAGTCTCCTGTGTCATGTGATTTAATATCCAATCTTTTCATTCTTCATGAGATTTCACACATGATTGAGTTGCCATCTAATTTCAATAATGAGGTAATTTAATTTTAAACCTCATTAATATAAATGGCCGTAAGTTTCCCGTGTGCTAGACAAGAACATTAATCTGCCAAATGCGTTGTGATACTAATACAATCAGGCAGGTGTAAACAGTGCTGAAATAACACAGATACAGGCTGTGTTATATCTGATATCCATAACAAAAAAAAAACCGATATTTATGTATACAATGTATACAGCAGTAAAACTATTTTTCTGTTAACACATTTTTTTTAACAAGTAAAGGAAAATACTGTGGGCACTGACCTGTGATATTACTAAAAATTGAAATAAAAATCTTTTCATTTTCAGCTAAATTTCTATTTTGTTTTTCTTTATATAAATGACTTGAACTTAGAGTAGACTTTAGACCAGAGGTGGAAAGAGTACTAAAAAATTGTAATTGAGTAAAAGTATCTTTACTTTTGCCTAAATTTTACTCAGAGTAAAAGTAAAATTACCCATCTCAAAATGTACTCAAGTAAAAAAGTACAAAATGACTTCATTTAGAATGTAATTTGAGTAAAAAGTTACTTTGTTACTTTGAGTTATTTAATGCAAAAAGGATGAGTCATGAATCGAATTGACCACAAAGTGTTTTAATCGATTTTAAGGCGTATTTCAGTGACATCCACACTGGAAAAAGATCAGCTGGGCAAAAGAACATACTTCCTCACAGCACAAGGACAGTCACAACCTGTACCATAAAGTGCAAACAATTTTCAATCCTAATGTCCAACAGACAACATCATGATAGGAATAAAGAAATTTAAACTACCTTTTAAAGTTTTCAAAATGCACACAAAATTAAATGCCCAAAAGATACCAGAAATCAAACTAAAACGCAACAGGATGCCACTGCTATTAACAAGCTCCTCATTTAATCATTTTAACTGACAATTGTTTCACTTTAATAGTGATTTTTAACTGACACTTGTTTTTACATGAATTGTTTATATGTTTGAATTGTGTAAATAAAGTGCTGTTAAAATCAAAAGTCTTCTATTTTTTAATGGCGATTAAGTGTCGGTTCCGTGACACAGGAGTTTAAATTTCCGGCCGTATTTAATTTTTTCATCATCAGTATTTTTTTTTTTTTTTTTTTACTCAGTAACATGACAGGGTTTTAAATGTAACGAAGTAAAACTCCTTAGGTTAAAATTTACTCGAGTAAAAGTAAAAATTACATATTTCAAAAACTACTCCGAAAATTACAAATTACTCATAAAAAGTACTCAATTACAGTAACTTGAGTAAATGTAATTCATTACTTTTCACCCCTGCTTTAGACTTAGACAACTTTTGTCATTTTGAATACACAGAGTGTATACAAAACGGAATTTTGTTTTGTACAGCTTTGATGACATTTCCATTTCTTAAGCCGGGCACACACTGTGAGATTTTTTTCAATCGTTGCTTGCAGCTACAGCTCACACTGTAAGACTAAACTGCGGGGTTTTCACGATGGTTGTTCTCACACTATGCGACTTAACTGCTCAAACTGTACGTCTAAAAATTACATCAGACTCACCTCCGCAGTGAAATGGCGCCACTGTGACTCGTCTAACTGGAAGCCAAATAAGTAGAAGAGGAGTCTGTGAAATTTTGTGTGCTGAAAGCCCTAAAAAAAAAAAGGAAACGACGTATTTGGACAAAGACATGGCTGAGCAAACGTGGCTACTACGGTCTGTCCATGTTACAGAAAAAAATTTATTTAACTCGCAATCCTGCCATGCTTTCGTGTTTTCATCGGAGACTGACGGTAGTAGCCATGTTTGCTCAGCCATGTCTTTGTCAAAATACCTTGTCGCCTTTTCTTTTTAGGGCTTTGAGCTCGCTCTAAAGAGTGAAACGTGCTGGTAGATCACTGAGAGCGGCAAGCCGCACAGTGTTAAAACATACATCTTGACCTGTAGCTGTATGAAATGATTTAAAAAATTGTACAGTGTATGCCTGGCAGCAGTGATCAAATATAAACAATGTGGAAGAAAAATCATGGTGCAAAAAAAAAAAGGCATTGATATGGAAGTTTAGAGCATTAAATATATATGGTACAATTAGGCAGTGTTTTGGGTTTTTTTGTTAGTGTGATACAGAGTGACATGATTTAGAGTTTTTCTCAACAGTTCAGCTGTTGGGAAGAAGCTACTTTGGAGATCTGCTGTGGACGGCATTGGATGCAGTGAAGCCTCTTCCCAGAGGGCAGCAGGGGAGAACAGTCAATAATTTGGGTGTGAGGGGTCACTGATGATGTCACGGGAAGCGGGACCTTATGGCAGCGCTGGGATGAAATGTCTTTTATGGAGGGAAGAGGAGCCCCCATGATCTTCTCTGCTGTTCTCACAGTGGTAAGAGCAACAGAGAAGTCAGTACAACTTGAACACACATTTCATGTGCAAACTGTGTGATTGCCAGAAGACAATTCATCACAATAGTCAAAAAGTTAAAAATGCAAATCTCAGTCAAACAAATCACTTCTTTTTTATTGTGGAACCAGCAACCAAGTATAGCCTTCCTCTCTTCAAAAACAATGTTGAGTTAATTCACCTAGACTTATTGGGGATTAAACTGGCACATAACAGGCCATAAAAGGAGAAAATATCAAGTTATCCTCTACAATTAGGCACAATGAAAAGATCATCATACTTTCACATTTACTAGTGAGCGGAAAAAACACTAAAAATGGAAATGTTTTTATCGCATGAGTGGAGAGAATAAAAATGCCCTAATTCTGTTATTATGGATGTAATTACCACCACACCTGCTGAGTAAAGTGTCTAAAGGAGCTGTTAATGACAATAAGAATGCACTTTGTCAACTACTTCATAAACATGTTGAGAGTTTCTTAGTCTGTGCAAATGTTAAACATCAAAGGGAGGATATTGTCCGAAGTGGCAGGGGGTACAATGCACATTTAGCAGCGCTGAACAGAATTTAGCTTGACTAAACAGACCTTCCAGAAAACAGTGGCATTACTGCGTTACTGTATATTTTTTAATGCTCAAATAAGTCTTTGCACTGATGACCTACGCGGCTCAGCATGGTTAAATCTGTTCACGGCATCAGTCTGCTTCATTTTCTGAAGGGTATCTCTGATGTGTGATGTTCGCTGTCTTTATCTTGCATTTTCTTCACATTTGTCTTTGCTTCTACGTGTAACCGATTTTAATTGACATCCTAATCTGTTTTTATAAGTTTTTATTCAGCAATTATCTTCATAATGAAGTACGAAGATATTTTTTTTATGTATCATGCCGATTTGTGCTCCTTAACAGAGCTAAATTCTCTCGTTTAGGGGTGGTCTGAAACTATTGCTGAACCGCAGTTAAAAAAAATCTCAAACATGAATAAATAAAGATGTGGTACTCAAATGAAGCTTTACAGCTTTTGACTGCTTTTCCTTGTGTTTTACACTAGGGCGGGTAAATGTTTGTAACAAGTATTTCAGGGGGCGGACAGACAGATTCATTACTATCCTGGTTTATGCATCCAGCTCTCTGTGGATCTATATTTAAAGAGCATCAGTTCCTGAAACAAAGTGCTGCAGAGAAGTGACAGTGGTGTTTTACTGTAGCAAAGGACACAGTAGTCATATGTAGATGAAGTTTAATTGCAGAATATTTTAGTCTGTATACTGCAATATTAGCTGCCATTAAGAGAGTCTTTAGAGTCTGCAAATAACCTGACAATTTCACTCAGTTTTGTTGAAGCAGAGAAATATGTAAAGTGGCAGGACATTGCATCTTGACGACTGAAATTGATTTAGATTTTTAAGAGGATCCCATGGAAGCTATCTAATGGGCAGCTGTGGCTGCAGCTACTAAGATGTAGGTTCCTGATATGACTGTTGTTGATGTTCTTAGGGACATATAGATTTCAGGGTTCGTACGGGGGCTGAAAATCCTTGAAAATGCTTGAATTTTGATGCGTTGTGTTTTCAAGGTTTGAAAAGTGCTTATATTTTGGATGAAATGCTTGAAAATGCTTGAAATTGTAACTATTTCTTTCTCAACAAATACCTATCTAACTGAATCGTGTGTTTATTAAATGAAGAAATAAAATGTTGGAGAGCCCGAAAATGAAACCTGCTCGCTTATGTGTGACTGCGATCTGCCAGTCTATTTCCATGTGTGACTCCGCCCCCATGAAACCACTACTGCACCATGAACGTTGGCTGGAAAATGAAAACTACAAATTATGGATTAAACGGGAACAAACCCCACGAGTTGCCTCTTGTAAAGTCTGCAAAAAAGATGTGCAGCTTTTCACAATGGGCGAGTCTGCGCTGTCGAGTCGCATGAAGGGTAAGTCATAGACTTTTAAGTAAGCCAACTGAAGTAGCCTTAGATCATGTTAACGTTAGCGCCTATTTGTCCACGCTAGTAACTGCTAGCTAGGAATTCACAGGCTAAGTTACTGAGTGAATGAGAGTAGGCTACGGTGTGATAATGTAATGTTAGTATTGCAGTGTTTCCCGCAGCACTATCTTGGCGAGGCGACCGTACTCCCAAACTCACGCTAACGCCTAGCCAACGTTCCAAAAAAAAAAACAAAACAAAACTTGTAATTCATTGCCAGGCCCAGACCTTAAATTGATAACTCTACGGCTGATAATACTGAATTGAGACACCCTCTGGTTGGTTATATTACTACGCCATGGCAGAGGAGTAAACCCCCAACACCCCACCCCCGGCAGTCATCCGCGCAGAAAACTGGTTCCACGCCGACAACTGGTGGTGGTGTAAGGTGCTGGAAAAAGTTTTGAAATGGGTCTTGAAAGTGCTTGAAAAGTGCTTGATTTTGGAAAAGGTGTACGAACCCTGAGATTTGCATTTTTCCTCATCTGCTGAGCAAGAACCTACTGAAAACCTGCTTAAAACAGCAAAGCCTGTGATTATTTTAACATTTTCCTGTCTTAAATAACTAAATAATTGATCTACATCTGTAAAACCAAATGTAACATTTCCACAAAATATCTTTGTTTTCAAAAAGCTTCCCCTCAATTACACTGTTTAGACTTCATGTGTGACATTTAAACATTTTATATGATAGGGTGTTTAAGTAAGCTTTGGCATTTTCATGCTATTTTTGTTTTGTCGGATCTTTTTTCCCCACCTTTTAATTCTGAGCTGCTTCCATTGATTTCAAGACATACTGTATATCAAATATATTACTAAAATAATTTCCTTTGTCTTTACCCAGTACTTTTTCTATTATCCATTGGTTATTCATTACACATGCAATAAGTCAATTTAAGATAAGTGAGCATGTAATTAAGTGACTACCGGTCAAGAGTGGGTGATTAAAGGGACCAATTACTTGCACTACTCCATTTCACAATTAAAAAGTTCAATGACTTCAGAAATCTCTGGATTTAATTGAATTTTAGTAAGTCAGAGTTAAGGGGACTGTCTGATAAATCCTTAGGCTTAGTGAAGTGACTTGAATAGCAGTGACTATGGGCATAGATGGTGACACTACAATGAGATTTCAGTTTCAGTGCAAACTGTTCATCATATATATCATATACATAAACATACATACACATGTACAATTTGACTGAGGCCATGCGTGCAAAAAAACGCTGCCGTTAGGCGTATTCTTTCGGCTGCCAGGTGCCCCGCCGTGAGGCAGTTTACTCAGGGCACTTAAATACAGCATGTCCTGGGTTGTCCCCTGGGTTTTCTCCTGGTTGGATATCTCGAGAATATGTCCAAAGGGAGGCGTCCAGGGAGTCCAGCCACCTCAGCTGACTCCTCTGGATGTTGAAGAAGAAGCTCTACTCCCACCCTCTGCCTAATAACCAAGCTCTTCGAACTATCTCTAAGGGAGAGCCCGGCCAACCTATGGAGAAAGCTTTTTTCAGCTGCTTGTGTCCTGGATCTGGAGCTCTTCTTTTGCTCATAGATTCGGTCAAGATTATTACTTTTGTACCAAAAGATACATTGGCATTAACCTGACTCCGCCACATGGATTTGCTCTGCATATCCATCTGGAAACCTTCTGTTGCAGTAATTTTGGGAAGGGGCGAAAATACTGGTTAGCTGATTGGCCTATGTTGGTGATAGGCGGGCCAAATAAACCAATCAGATCAATGAAGCATATGGCGTACTAACAGAGCGACGGCGAAAAACACAACCACAAACCAGGCTACTCTTGCGGAAACCAGTCGGGAGAAGAGCAAAAACATCTTTTTCTCTGAGAAAAGCCTCCCAGAGCAGTGTTTTGCTCTTCTTTCAGTGAAGAAATACTCTGTAATTCCGATAAAACTTGCTCGATAGCCACGCTCATACTAGTTTTAGCGCCTGAACGCCATGTTCTTTAGACTGAACTGTCGCGCTTCTGATTGCGTCACACCTCAACCGCCTCAAAGCCAGCGCTGATTGGACGTTCGTTTGGTGAAGCGGCTCCAAATTTTCTTCAACAGAGAGTCTCCAGACTGATTAGCGAGTGAAATCTTGAAAGCTTCGCCAAGATCAGGATGGTCTCCACGAGGCTACGTTGGCATACCCCAATAAACTCTATCTCATGTGGAACAGTGTTTGTATCATCTCATGCATTTCGTTTAATTGCTATCAAACCTTCAGCATTAAACAAAGTCACATTCAATGAGGCTCACTTGTAAGAATAAATGTACTTTTTAGAAAAGAAAAAACTTAAGCAGGTATTTAACTTACATTTCAGCCTACTTTTCAATATTAAAAGTTGAGATGTAATATTCCAGGTTTATTTAGTAGTAGCTTTAAGCAGAAAACCAGCATAATTACCTAAAATATAGACTTTAAAAAACAGCCTCAATGTATTGAATCTGTATTATTGCTTTCCTTTTCTAACTGAGTTACCAAAATACAATAATCTAAGATATTATATTTTATGAAATAAAGCAATTAGAGATTGTATTGCTCCAATATTTTACCAGAAATATGCATAGAAACCTTAAGACTTATAGGTTAGTCTCCATTTTGTCAAAGTAAGTTTTTTCTCTTACAGGATGGAAAATATTTCATCCATAACAATGGGAGCTACAGAGTGTGTTTGGCTTCAAGGCATTTGTCATTTTGCAGAAAGCTTTTTCTCTATGCTCTACTACAAACAGTCTGGCTGTTTCCTGAAGCATGTGACTGAACCAGATGTGGCAGCTTTACATTACTGCTACAAGAGCTGCCCTAAAATGATTTCCCTTCCCAAACAAAAGAACCGAGGGTGGAGAATGGTAAAAAACTTGAAGAATATTATCATAAATAAGTGAAAAGGGTAAAAGACAAAGGAGCCAGCCATTTTTGACAAAGAAAATATCCCACAAAATATAAATTTAGTCCCCAAGCATAAAACGTCTGAAGGTGGTTGAAAAGAATTCAATCACTCCAATTTTTCTAGTCAAATAATAAAATATTAAAAATATTGTTGACTATATTATGTTTTGTTGGTAGAAAATAACAAATTCTTTATGGAAATATCACAAAATCGATTATATTTCTGTTTGTTTTGGGGTTGTTGTTTTTTTAGCAAGCGGTAAATCTGTTTAAAGTCCCAACATCTTGAAAAACAACCAACTGAACAAAAATTGTATGAAGGATTTCCTTCTCCATTTTCTACACATTGTATCTAAAACGTATTCAGCATAATCCCCTAGCAACCGGCACATAAATAAAGCAGGCAGGCGGCCATGGTTAAAACATAAAACTAAGTAACAGAGAGTTCAAATAAACACTACACAGAAGAACAAAATAAAACTAAACATAACAGCAAACAATTTAAAATAAAACCAATCAGACAGAGCAGCACCGCTCAAGATAGAGGTAATATCACTTTAATCAAACATAAACAAAATTCCTACATTTCAAAAACAAAAGAAAAACTAGATTTGTGAAAATAATGCCAAAAAAGAGAAACAAAGAATAATGATGGCAATAAAGAAGATTTCTGTAATAAGTAAGTCAGTCAAGAAGTGCTGTATAATTATTTTTATGTAGCATCTCAAATGAATAAAAACCACTATATAATATATAAAGAGAGCATAAGTATCAGCTAAGCTGCTCCATAGCCCATCTACAACAAAATCCATCAGAATATAGACTCATTTGAATCATTGTCCTTGATTAATTTAGTAGCTAGGAGTTTTACTGGAAAGGTAGCCATATATATTTTGTTGAAATTTCAGACAAATATTTTATCTTTATATTGCCTATAAAACCAGACCCATTTTGAATCTGAAATAATGTCGACCTTCCGCTGGAATTTAAGTCCAAACACTAAACTGCTCTTAAGAATACCAAATTGAATTATTATATTTTGAACCTGTTAAAATTTATAAAACAAATATTTACATACTATATTTTTGTTTCTAAGTTAAGTTATAACTTTTCTGTACCATTCTATATGTTCTTTAGATGTATTATATTTGAAAAAAATATTCACTATAGCTTTTCATATAACAGAAAGAAAAACAAAAAACTTAGGTCAACTTTTAATACACAAATTTTTTGCTACAGCTTTGTCTGGAGCCTTAGTTGACTCATTCAGCTTAATTTCAAATGTTGCACGTCTACGTTAATATCTTTGGCTGATTAAACTTAATGATGTAACTAAAAGGCTTAATTTCATTGTTACTCTAAAGAAACTATTAAGCTTCTTAATAAGGGTTCTTGAGAGTTTGTGACCCGTTTCTACTGGAAGAGTTGAGAAGAAAAGAGCTGCAAAAAAAAACTCAGGTTAATACCAGAAAGTAAGAAAAAGTAACAACTTTTAAATGGCAGATATTTTTTAGTGTAAATGTGATTTTGTTTCTCAGAAAAAGTTTGTTATTCCTAAGTATCAAAAATGTTAAAGACTAGACAGATATGTCTTTTTATGCCAACGATTAAACCACTTTGGGAGCCATATTGTAAGCAAGCAGAGTAAGCAAATAGAAATACCGTAAATCCTCTAATATTGGCCTGTATTCTATTAGCAGCCGGGTCTCTAATAATGGCCTGTCTGGCTGTCAGTGGAGGTAAAATAATGGCCGGACTCTTATACAGGCCGGGGCTATAATTAGAAACCAACGATGTTCCTGGGCAGTCCTCAACAACTTGTGATAGTAACATACAAGTACCACAGGAGGGCAATGTTTGCTAATGAATCCAAGCCATTAGCGTAAGAGGTCCCATCCTTGGCGCGAACGGTGCCTTAGACAGGAGGCTTGTTTGGTTTTACTTAGCGTGCGAGGAAAACAACTGAGTAGATTTGACCAGCTTAGAATAGCGAGGTCGCGAGTTTTATTTCCCATGGATCTCCGCTCTTTTACGCCGTATCAGTAGGTCCTAGCCATTGTCAGACTAAACTTGCCCCCACTTCCTCACCGCTTCTAGACCCACAGCGTATAAGCCGCAGACCATGCTTCAATATTGAGAATAAATCAAAAAAGTCTGCATCAAGCTCACTGCGACACACTGCTGCAGGAGTATAACCAGCCTCACAAACGTGTCTGATGTGAAAGACACATAGTGATTACCGGTGGGTCTGGTGGTAACCAGGTAGCGTTGACAGAATGACAGAATTTCGTTGGCCTGCGTTGTTCTGAATTTCTCTTAAAATATGTGATACTGGTAGCCTTCTTCAGCTTAGCGCTGCACTCCAAATAAAAATTCGCTGCGGCAGCAGAACAGTTTCCAAAAATTTTTTTTTTTTTATTTGTTTCGCATATCCAGTTTTTTGGGGGGGTTTTTTGCGTGTTGCGTGCAGAAAAGTTGCGGCTGCTGGAAGATGCGAATAATGTTCATGCCGCCGTTATGGTAACTGTACTTTTTCAATAAATAAATCTAGTATTTTAGCTGTTTAAAGAGACTCAAAATCCAGTTTTTATTCATTCCACTGCGCGCCTGCACGTTCACGACGCTACGGAAGCCAGCAGACCAAACCAGATGAAAGTGCGCATTCAGTGTCTGCTCTGCCAATAATGCAAGCGTAGAAGAAGAAATGTGCTGTTTACCTGTGCAAAGAAAGAAACAACGAAAGAAAAATGTCTGAGGACTTCAGTGTTGAGGAAGAGCATGAGTTCTTTGCAGAGCTGAATGCGCACTTTCATCTGGTTTGGTCTGCCGGCTTCCGTAGCGTCGTGAACGTGCAGGCGCGCGCTTTTAGGAAATCCTATACACTACTGTTTATGCTCTAAAAACATTCTAAATGACTTCGTTTCGAGTAAATTCTGGATGCTACCCACTCAGGACACTTGGAATACATTGGACGAGCAGTATGGAGGAATATTGACACGTTTTTTGTGGACTTTTATGGACCTTTCTGCCTCGGGCGCCATAGACCTCCATTATTTGAATGTCAGCAGACAGCAAGAAGCCTCCCAGATCTCCAGATGCATTTGAGATATCAAAAAAGTACTCCAGAGTGTTGTTCAGCATGGGGGTGAGTAGAAAATGAAGGCTAATCATGTTTTGGGTGTACTATTCCTTTAATTCAGTGACAGGATGGAGTCAGAGTGTAAAACTTGGGGACACCCAGGGGAGAGGCCAGTGGCTGGAAGTTGGAGGGGATATTGCTGCCGTTCGGCTGCCATTCGGCTGGCTTTTGACTGGGAAGGGACATTTTGAATGGCTTCAACTGTAATGGTACACAAAGCATGGAAAGGCTGTCCCTTCTTTAACACCTTCTCCTCCTGTTTAACACCAATAATTTGAGCAGATTTTGACGATGTTTTGCAGTTTATTTTTATCTTTCAAAGACAAACCCTTGAAACAGCAAACAAATGAAAATGTTAGGAGGCTCTAAAAGTTGCAGAGAATCCTTTTATTTAAATTCAAATAATTGACTCTCCTAAAAAGATAGATTCTCTGCTGACCACACAGAAAACATAATTTGCTGTCTATCAATACTCAGCTGCAATATTATTATGATATGGTAAATGAAAAAAATGTTGCAGTACATCCCTAAATCATCAGATATTAGTTTATTTAGCCACTTAAAGAAAATCAACAGTTATGGGGAGGACAATAACTCAAACAGCACTCTGGTATTGACAAAATATCAGGATCTACAAATATCTGAGGTCAAGTATCGGAATGGAACTGTGAAAATGTGGATTGGTGCGTTCGTATTTTCCCTCACAGGAATGAGAATAGAATCTGGACAAATCAGGCTGCAGATCCTGAAAACAAAACCATGTTCATCGTGTACAGTCAGTGCAAAGAAACACTAAATTAAAATATCAGTGGCAGTATTGGTTGACACAAAATTTCAATTAAAATCTTTTCCCTAAAATCAACCATTTTTTAAACTGATTCAAATTAAGACATTGTTGTTAATAATAATATTTCAGCATTTACAGCACCTGTTAGAAATACCTTTCCTACAATTTTAAGTATAAGACAACATGTCACCTTAAAAAGAGAGAGTGGGAAGAACTGAAACATTAAAATAATGACAGGATGCAGTGGTAGGAGAAGGGTTTCAACATCAGAAAAAGATAAAGATCAAGTACAAAACACAGATTTAAAGATGCTGTAGGGCAGGCATCCCCAAAGTTGCTAATCGAGAGCCGCTGTCCAGCAGGTTTTAGAGGTTTCCCTGCTCTCTAAAGTTATGCTCTCTGCTTTTTCTTTTTCTCATAGTAGCTTACGCTTGTCTGTTCCTGTTTGGCTGTGATTCCATCCTGGAGAGAAATATCAGCTGTGCTGCTGCCATCAACATCTTTGCTTATAGATGTCTGAGATCAGCCTGTTTTCAGTGTAGTCCTGTTTCTCTAACTGTGACTAGCTGCTTGGATGTGCTCTTTTCATCCTCTGACATGGGAGCTGGCTCTGAGCTCATCTGCCTGGCTGTGTGTTTCCTTGATGGGGCCGCCTTTTTAAAGTTGCCTTTTAGCGTATCTGGTTTTGTCTCATTGAACCCCAGTCTGCTGGAGGTTTCTTCCTGTTAAAAAGGGAGTTTTTTCTGCTCCACTGTCAGCAAGCAAGCATGCTTAGTGTGAGGGATTAAATTTCAGTCAATAAGTCGACGACGCATTTAATCAACTTGTTTCTCTTAGATAAAAACTTTGAATGAATTTGAACAACATATTCTCATTATCAGTTCGTATGAAATCGTACGAAAAGTTATACACAGTATTTAGTACGTTTTTGGGACGTTTTTCCTCGAAAATACAGATCAGTGCAGTGTTTTCGTATCTTAGGGTTAGGGTTAAAGGTGGGGTATGTGATGTTTTCTGGAGCATGTTTTACCATACTGATTGAAAACCTCTCCACGAGCCCATTAAGCCAACTGAGATAGAATGTTTTGGAAAAAACGCGAAATCTTTTAGTCCAGTGTAGAGGGGGTAGTCGAGGAAAAACGCAAACCAATAGAAGTAACTATCATCCCTACTTCTACTGGTTTCTGCAGCACGCCCATCAACCCGTCAGCTCTGAGCTCTCCCCACCCCTCCCCTCTTGGCGTTCACAGACTCGTGACACCCCAAGTGCCGGCGCAGGAGTCATTTCAGGTAACTCCACCCTACCGTGAACTTCAAATGCTACTAGAGAGCTAGCTAGCTAGCTATCAAGCCCAACTCCACAGATTTATCTCACACAGCCAGAGAGAATATTGACTATGGCAGAAAAGACGACAACAACGGGTTCGAAAAGAAAAGGCAAAACTGTGCTTGAAAAAGCAACAGCTAGGATAAAAGCAACAGAAGAACGAAACAGGACGAGAGTGGTAATCGGTACAGCTTTCCAACGTTGGCGTCAACTGAAAGAAGACAGGGGACTACAGACGGATGCTAAGGTGGCCTTGTTTCTACTCGATAGGTAAGACAACGTTATGTTTTCTTATATGTTGAGATAATACTTGGTTACTTCTTATTTACCACATTAGTGAGAAAGTCAAAGTTGTGGTTAGCTAGTAATAGACATGAGCTTCTCGCCTCATCCCGAGTCACGTGCACTCGCGAGGTCTCGGCCTGTTTCGTTCTCGTTCTCGGGAACATCCGAACATTCTCGACTGACAGCAGGCGCGTTCATGTAATTTGGAGGCGTGGTTTCGTGGGGTGGGCTGAAGGTGTGTATTTTCAAAAATGTAGCTGGCAGGAACCGTTTATCCAGGATCATATACCCCACCTTTAATTGTATGTTAAATTCTATGTTATTGAATGGTGCGTAAGATGCGCATGCACAAGGATATCTTGTCTCGAGGCAAGGCGTAAAAATATCGATGAAATGCGACGAAAAAATGCGTCTAAAACGTGCGAAATTACGGTGCATAACTTTTCGCATTTACGATTTCATACGAACTAATAATGAGAATACACTGATTTGAATGTATGATCAGGTGAACTGTAAAGTGCCTTGAGATCACATGTGTTATGAATTGGCGCTCTAGAAATAAACTGAATTTCTCCAGCACAGCTGATTTACATTGATAGTTGATTATCAGGCTTTTGCTGAAGTGCAATCATCAGAATCAGCTGTGCTAAAGCAGAGAAACCTCTAAAACCTGCAGAACAGCGGCTCTCGAGGACAGAATTTTGGGATGCCTGCTTTAGTGTGATGAAGAAGAAAGGTAGGGGGCGATGTTTTTCCTTTCCATGCCACATGATCTGAGTCTGCTCTCCAGCTTCGTGGCTGTTGCTGCAGCTTTCATCAGTGTTTCCTTCTATAAGAAGATGCAACTGTGGTTCCAGGAAGCAGAAAAACAATCTGTTCTTAGATGGTATTATTGTTCCATGCTCTACCGATGCACTTCTATTTTCACTCTGGTCATTTCTCATCCTCTCTTCCCCTTTGTGAGCCCAAAGGTGGAGCTGCCAGTATTACTTACAGTTCCTGTTGCTTACAATGCAGCAGTGAACTATTTATTGTAGTAATCAATATCAGCTATCTTTATTCTGCCTACACCTCTGACTGATATAGGAAAGGAATCAGAGAGAGTTGTTGCATATTGATCCTGGTTGAGCTTTAACTCATTGGAAGCTTTGAGGAAATTGAACAGATGCAAATGTTTCTTTCTGTGAAGGAAAAGAAAATTGTCCTTCAAAGAAATCTGTTGGTAAATATGACATACACTGGAAAAACATCTAGAAATAGGAACAAAACTTCTTAAAATAAGTGTATTTATCCTTCATTTGAGTAGTTAAATAAGATAATTTGCCAATGGGATGAGTATTTTTACTCTTAATATAAGATAATTAGATAATATGCACTTGAAATAAGTCAATGAAATTGTTTTTTCTTATTTGAAATGTAAATTGTCTTGTTCCGTTGGCAGTGTCTCACGCCTTTTCCTCAATTCAAGGCAAAATAAACTTATTTTGAGAAACCAGGACTTATTTTATATTTAAATTTTTTTTTTGCAATGTAGATTGGGTATTTACTTGAGTTACAATAATAAAAAAACTTTTATTAATATTAATGAAGCCTTTAGGGTTGATCAGCGTTTATTATATTCCCTGAGTTTAAATTGTTAAAATTAGATTTTTTTCTTATATTTTCAATCAATTATTTTCCCTTCATTTAACTCATTCTATTAAAGATGCATTTCCATAGTTCTGCTATTGATGTTCTGCGCTTTTCACAGGGCCATTTAAGGACATGTTGCTGCTTTCATTTAAATTGAACTTCCATGTCAGCCTCAAGTTTTTTACCTGGCCTGTCATTTGAAAAGACAATTGTTCTGGAACAAAATATACAAAAGTTCAAAAGATTTTTCATGACTTTAGCATACTCCTAAATCTTTTTTTATTCATTTTTCTACTCTTTCAGAATTCAGTCAAGCAGTGTTTTTAGTTTAAAATGTTAGTTTGTAATTGTAAATCCATCCATCTTGTGTAACGCTTATCCCTGCTGGGATCGCGAGGGGGGCCGGTGCCTATCTCCAGCTGTCTACGGGCAAGAGGCAGCTACAGCCTGGACAGGCCGCCAGTCTATTGCTGGGCAACTCGGAGTCAAACAGGACGAACAACCCCTCATTTACACACTCACACCTAAGGAGAATTTAGAGAAGCCAGTTACCTAACAGTCATTTTTTTTGGACAGTGAGAAAAAGCCGGAGTACCTGGAGAGAACCCACGGATTCACAGGGAGAACATGCAAACTCCATGCAGAAAGACTCCAGGCCGGGAATCGAACCTGGAACCTTCTTGCTGCAAGGCCTCTGCGGTGGTACCTCTGCGTCACTGTGCAGGCTAGTTGTAAATAAAAAACAAGCAAAAAAAAAAAAGCTAAATAAATAATAATAATAAAGACTTCATTTTAGACACTCTAGATTTTGTACTCCACAGCTGTGATGAACAGCTTACCTATATCAAAAAAGGGCTCAAGATAAAT
>JAGKQL010000025.1:5732849-5745490 GCA_018398635.1 Cyprinodon brontotheroides
AGTAGAAAATGAAGGCTAATCATGTTTTGGGTGTACTATTCCTTTAAAGGGTCTCTAGGAGATTATGTTTCTCTTTGGATCTTAATGTCGACAAATCATGACTGAGAGAATATTTTAGATATTTACAAAGGGTCCATCAAGGAAAGTGGGGAAATTTTGAATGGCCACTACTGTCGAAAACTAATTGTTTCCTAAACTCTTTGGTCACACGTAGATGGAAAAAAGTATTTAACTATTTGCTCCAGGTAAAAAACAGAGATTGATTGATTCCACTCAGTCGTCACTTTATTTTTATCTTTGCAAAGAGAGAACAGGTCTTTCTTAAGCCCTTATTGCTTGGTAATCAGCCCTGTTCTGCCTGGGCAGCGTTCGTCCCCCCTTACATACAATAATAGAAATTTATAAGAGTCAAAACAAATTACAGACACTTTGGTTAAACAGTAACATGTTATGAATAAACCTTGAGAAAGAATCTGGTTTGTTATGGGAAGAAGGAATGCCTTGTCCACAAACACGGGAATTTTGTTGCAGGGGAATTGTGTGGCTATAAAAAACTTTCATAGTGAGTAATAGCATAAATTAATACATAAAATAAGAGAAAATTTTCCAACCTGTCACATACTTGTCAGGAGGCCAAGCAGTCTGGAGGTGGGACCAAACTGGTTGAAGAAGAACATGCTTTGAGAGTTTCCAGCAGACAAAACTTTAATTTCTTCTTGTGCAGAACAATGGCAGACATGTTTCTTATATAGAGAAATAACTAAATTGGAAGAAACCATTTTTAAAAAGCTGCTCAGCTTCACAATAAGAAGAAAATGAAATTTTGGTTTAAACAACTACTTAAGAAATACTTTTACCAATAAATACAGAGACAAATATTTTAATTCAATCCAAACAAATACTCAAACTCAATAAAGAAAACACCATACATCAGATCAACCCTCCCTCTTCACACTATCCAATGCAGGCTGAAGTCCCCAGTACACACCTGCTTGGGAGAGTGAAAACAGCAGAGGTGAGTATTTCACTATATTTTAACCTTAAGCCATGAATGTCCCTTTTATGAAGAGTTTAACAA
The DNA here is from genome assembly GCA_018398635.1 of Cyprinodon brontotheroides. Classification (NCBI taxonomy): domain Eukaryota; kingdom Metazoa; phylum Chordata; class Actinopteri; order Cyprinodontiformes; family Cyprinodontidae; genus Cyprinodon; species Cyprinodon brontotheroides. The sequence goes on from JAGKQL010000025.1 coordinate 5,733,928, forward strand.
AAACAAAATATTTTAGAGTGAAATCAATTAACCTTTTTTACAAAAATGAAAACAAGATGTGGCCAACCAAAAGAACCACAACCAAACCGTCACTTCCTTTAAGAAACGGCAAAATAAACTAATGTAAGAAAACCAGATGTTGTGTTTAGCTGCACTTTGTATGCTCACATGTAACATAGGTCATTGTGCACAACACACTGAACTATAGCAAGATTGTGTGTTTGGTCGTCCTCAGACTTGCAGAAATTTGAACTTATTGGCTATTTGTTGGACCATTGCTCTTTTACTCTTTCTAAACTCTTGGGACTGACACACAGTGAGTGACTGTTATTGTTGCAATGTTCTGTTATGTGGTTTGCTACAAATTAATTGCCCTTTGGGACCGATAAAGTTTTCTGAATCTGAATCGAATGCATAGATCTGCTGTAACTCTCTCCCCCCTTATGTGTGGCGGCAAACCCACATAAAGACATATGTGGTGTTATCAACATCAACAAGCCTCTGTGATTGGAAAAAGCCCATCCCTAGTTTATGACCAATTTTATGCTTTTGGCAAATCCTTCCTTTAGCATACCAAGTCCTCTAAATTTCAGGTTATCATGATGAATTAGCCTCATCTACGACAACACATCTCAGTACTACATATCTAAAGAAATTGAATGCTGTCAGTGCTATTCTTGTTCGTTCTCCAAGTGTGTCAGGGCTTATTACACTGTTGGTAGAGCTCATGGCCATTACAAGAACCTCTATCAGAGAAGTAGAAATGGATAGCATTTATCGTGTCTGTAGTTGGTAGATGTCAAAGTAGCATAAATGCAGAACCCATTTAGCCAGAGTTCCTTTAATAACCTTATTTAAGAGAAGTGAGTGAAACAGCATGCATGTTTTCAGTTAAAACCATTACAGGACGATAAATGGTGTGGAGGAGCATGCGGCTTTTAAGGGGCTCACTGCTTCTTTCTACCATCTACTTAGTCCAATCAAACACTTCGAGGGTTCCTGCTGATTATCTGTTATTTCCACATTTTATCTTAATGTTTGCTACCAAACAGAAGCTGAACACGACGTTAGTCAAAGCAAACCTAATGAGTCTGCCTGAAAAGGCTTGAGGTGAAGAGGAGTGCACAATGATGTTTGATATTCAAGTTTAAAAGGAAATGAGCCTTTTGCTCCTTGCTAATAACTGCAATAAAACTGCAACCCTAGAAACATCTTTACCGCCTCCACAACTTTGGAGAGCTCAGTTAGACAGCAGAGGTGGAAAAAAAAAACATATTACTACCTCATTAATCTTCCTTTCTGTCTCTCCTGCACCCTAAGCAAAATTAAGTTCAGTAATAAATAGAGAACAGTACTTTGCTTTGCTCTGAAGTTTTTATTCAGCAACTATGATGTACTTCACTGTAAGAAGTATAAAAAAATATTTTAGATTTAGAGGTATTTGATAATGAGTTTTAAAAAAGGAAAGTAAAAGGCCTGAAAAAGTATTAAATACATGAAATGTTTTCTTGTTTTCAAGCACATTTCTACAGAAAGGTTGAACAAGCTTCAAATTTCCAACCCACAGTTCAGACGACAGGTAATCTATCCACCGAGCCAACTTTTTATGACACTCAACGTGACAGAAAATAAATTATTTTGGACATCGGGAAATAAACGACATCCTGTCTGACAGGAAATAAAAGTATCTTGACAGCTATGATGGAAGCTGAGGATGGAAGCGGTGTAACAGACAATTAAAGTGTAGCTGATTAACTGTGACTGAGCTTGACGGCTCAAGAGACTGACATAACGGAAAGTAGTGAGCACACTCATGTATCTGTATCCCACTTTGGTGCTGTCCCACCCCAATTACAATGTGACGTGTGGCTGTTTAAAAGTCTCTGCTGATTCTTCCTGAATCTGCAGGTGTTTAGTAAAACCAAACAATAAACATACAAGCAGCAAGAGAAAAACATGGAGTATTAATTGACCGATGTGTCCTGTTTTGTTGGTGACAGTGGCGTCGGATGTAGGAGTTTGCCCTAAAATCGGAGGGTTGCCGGCTAAAGCCCCAGTTCCAGCTTTCAGTGTTGTTATGTCCTTGGGCATTTCAGACACTTCACCTGCATTGTCTACTGATTATGGTCAGAGGGCCCGGTGGCGCCAGTGTATGGCAACCTTGCTTCTGTCAATGAGCACCAGGGCAATTGTGGCTACAATGTGGTTTGCCACTATCAGTGTGTGAGTGAATGACCAGGGGCGGGGCTTGTGGACAGGCAAGCCAGGCAGTTGCTTGGAGCCCCGGCCTCTAGGGGGCCCCCAATGGCTGACAAATTGTACTTCACAGCAACGACAAGACTTGGGATTTACTTTACAATGAAATGACACTGTAGTCAGAAACCCCCTTGTTGGGCCCCCACCCCATGCCTTCAGCCTGCATCTGACGCTGCTGGCGCGACTCTGCAAAAGGTGAACTTTTATGGTAAAGCTTCCCAACCTTCCCATGAGAGAGTCATGAAGAGGAGTTATCCCAGTGGGGCAGAAAAAAAGAGACAGAGAAAAGAAAAAGAGGAAAAAAGAAAGAAAGACAGTGGTAAGAGCATTTTACCTACTGACTTACTGTATTGTCACAGACTCCAAAGGGACATACAGTAGCTAACAATTAATCATGATGAATGCTGCTTAACAAGAAACATCAATATTAGCAGCTAACCTGCTAATATTGAGCCTCATTTTTAATTATTTATTTAATTTAGTATCATTTATCTCCACTGCATGTGTTAAGGCTATTACATTTTTTATATGGCTTCCTACATTGTTTAATTATTTACTAGATTTTACTTTTTATATTTGAAGTTTAACAATTTACAGTGCACTTTTGTAATAAACTAAAGTTCATATTTTATATATTTTGTTGGTGTCAGATTATTTACAATGATTATTGATAGGCCTGGGCTGTCATGGACTTCTGTTGGACCTCACTTTGAGAACCACTAATCTATTCTAGTCTATTTTTTTCAGTATACATCTTAAATGCTCTAATTGTGCATTTATTTCTCCCAAAACTTTTTTTTCTTTTGCGTGCAGAGGTGGGGTGGAGGCCCCAGAAATGTCTTGCTTGGAGCCCCATTAAACCCTAGCAACGCCACTGTGAATGACTGAATGAAGTGTAAAGAACTTTTTCAAGTCTCCTAAATTGAAAAAGCGCTGTATACGTACAGGCCAATTTACCATTTTGTTGTCCTGCTGGAAGGTGAAGCTCAACCTCAGTGTCTTATGTAGCCTTTAACATTTTCTTTTCCAGGACTGACCTGTAGCTCCATGCTGCCTGTTTCACTGTGGGAGGTTTAGGTAGCATTAAGAGTTCAAGAAGGCTTTTATCTAAACTCTGAATGTACTGTACCTACCACAACTACTACTACATCCAGAGTGCGAAATACGGGGGGTCCGGAGGGGCTCGAAACTGGGCAGATTTAGGCAGTTGAATGAAATGAGCATCAGGCCAGCTCTCAGTGATATTGATCACGCTTATCACAGCTTTTTTGCATAAACTAAAACTTATTGAAGACCACACAAGTCGAAACCATGTCATAGTGCTCTGTGCTCTGATAGCTAAGTTTCTTCAACTTCTCCAGCTTTTTGAGCAGGATATTAGGGAAAACCAACATTTGAAAAAACATTAATTTTACTAAAATGCTGTAACTCAACAATGCCTCTTACCGGCTTTGTTTTTACTAAACTTTCAGAGCTTCACAACTACTTTCAATGCCACTGCTGGTGCACAACACACTGAACTTGAACCTCTTTGTCAAAACAGTAGACCCTGTTCTCAGACAGGGTACATCGCACTTTCTATTAGGGATGCAGCGATATAATCGAGCCCCTAACCGATTATCGGCCTTAAAACTGAATATTGGACATCGGCCACCCACCGATATTTAACCCGATATTTGATCAGCTTCTGAGTTTCTAAAGTCTACAAAAAAATATATATATACTACTTCTTCTTCTTCCTCAAAAACTTCTTTTTTACAGACTTAAAAACTTCTACAAAGACGAGGGAAAAATATTGATACATTAAAATATCACAATATCTTCATATGCTGATATATTGCCATTTAAAAAAACACCATATCAATCTCTTTTACTAATGAAATATTGCTATATATGTCATCGTTATGCTACGAAATCCCCGAAAAATTCACGAAATTTTGCCATATTTTTATATGTTGATATATTGACGCGGTATCGATCTATTTTACTAACAAAATCTCACAAGAATTTGCAAAATATCACGAGAGTTTGTAACAGAATGATGAAATTTCACGCGAGATTTTGAAAGTAAAATAGATCGATACAGCGTTTTTAAAATCTTTTTGATATCAGCATATGAAAATATATTTGAGTTTTATTATTTTTCAAAGTGTCAGAAATGGTTAACAAAACTGCTATTTTCAATGACTACTTATTTTTTTTCCAGCTTTAACATCGGTATCGATACCGGTTATCGGCTACACGAGTTTTAAAAATATCGGCATATCGGATATCGGCCAAAATCCCAATATCGTGCATCCCTACTTTCTATAATACAGCAAGGCCTTTTTAATCTTTGTATTCAGTATGAGTGTCTTTTCTTGTAGAGTACCAGTGCATAAAAGCATCAACAGAAAGTGTTGTTCACTACACCTATCTGAGAGAAGGTGAATACACAACAGTTAAGTCAGATACTATGTGTGAAACAAAGCATTTGCAAAAGCCGTGTTTTTTTACCCTCATCTGTAGAGATTAAGTAAAGCTCTGCATGATATCATCAACAAAAGTCTGATCTAAAACTATTTACATTGAATTAAATCAAAATCTGTTGCAGGGTTTGCTTTTGTACAAAAAATAAAGAGATAATCCTTCCAGTTTATTGTGGTTTTGTTTACACTGATTCAAAGGAATAATCCCACCAACCGTCTTCTGATCGCTTGTTTTCTCAGAAACTTCAGAGAGGTGATTATTCTTGAGATCGACCCATACTGACTTTTGAAGGCTGAAGCTGATATCAATATTTTTCACATCAATCTAATGTGATGCCGTTTTTTTTTTTCTTTTTGCCACTATTGTCCTTCAACTTCCTCCATTTAAAGAATAAAAATAAGAAAATGAAAGAAAAACATTCAACGACTCAAAACTAAATAAAAAAGAATATCAGGAAATCAAACAAACAAATGGCTGCTGAATGTAAAAGGAATAATCAAATGCACGCACATATCAGCAGATACCATCACAAGAAAAAAAAAGAAAAAATATCAGTAGGCCAAATAGATCAGTATAGGTCTCAATCTCTGACAAGTGAACGAAAAGGAGATTCCAAACTAAAGCGTAGGGCCTTAAAGGTAAAATCATCTCCAAACAAAATGTTTTTAGAAATACTTGCAGGAGAACAGTCTTACAGTCACATTGTTGAGGAAGAATTTAAATAAATAAAGCAAAAAGTACATCCCCTTGGATTTACAGTAGAGAGCTCAGTCAGCACCATGGACAGCGACATCATACTCTCAGAAGAGGTAACATGAGAATGTGGTTACAGCCAGATGGTCTCAGTCCTTTGCATAGGCAGTTGATTGATCAAACCATTAAGTGGCTTTAGACTACTGACTATGTTGGGCCATAAACCATTATGACCTTGAGGGCCAATCTTCATGCCTTATATTAAACAGAAACATTGGGTCAGGAGTATTAAGGTCCGCCTGCTGTTAGGACACTTAATCTTTTGCAACCGTCCCCCAGCCCAAGAAAGTATCTCAAAAACTCCTACACAGGTGTGCCTTGAGGATAAACTAAGTGTCCCTAACTTTTTTCTTTCTCTTTTCCATGAGGCTCTGTGAGATCCAAATCAGAGAGACCATCATGGCCTCATGCCCAGGACCAGATACTCCAAAAAGACCACAGGCTAACCAGAGCAGTTAGCCTTTGGTCTTTTTGGAGACGGTTGAAACCAGACGGTTGAAATTGAGAATCGAATTGCGGCAAAACAGACTTTGGAACATTTCCCTTTGAGTTTCAAGCATCAAAATCTGACCTACCGTCATACAACATCATGGTTTTATAACATCAATAAGCAAGGTCAGAGGAATACATTTTTTCTGTATGTCATCTTGGAACAGCATTCACCATAAATAGATTTGAAGGTATTAGTTTGCCCCGTCCCCTGAGATCAGGAATTCCCATGTTTCACAGTTGGAAGCCCTTGATTTTCACTGTGCGCCCTATATGGAATAGGAAATGAGTGGAAATGCTGTCGGTAACAGAGGGTCAAGGCCACATTTGAGTACGCAGGAGGACAACGGGGTGCAGATCCCACAGTCGAGATAGGCCGAGCGTTAAAGCATATATGATTTTGAAACAAAATATAAATATACCCCCTCTTTCTCTCAGCAAAACATTTTTATATGCTCTCTGGTGGCTGTTGGTTTAAGTATTACAGTGATTTATCGTTCATTATAATAAATTACAGCTGCAGAACTTCTTTCTGCAACATCTGAATTAAAATAAATATCCCAAAATGCTGTTTTTGATTTTTTAGGGACCAATTACTGTATCCACCTCAGTGTGGAGCTACTTACCTTTAATCACTGAACTACGTCACAGGAGGTACAAAAGCAATATTTTACACGAAATGTTTCATATCATACATTTTGTTTCAGACTATTTTCACAATAATTCGTTATGATAAATGAGTATGAGAAAATGTAACAGAGCAGATGTCTTTTTTTAACTGAATTGGCCAGATCTACACTTGGGATAAACTACTATAATTTAGCTCAAAGGGAACCGGATTTAATAATGTGTGATTGATCCTCAAATCAAATATATATATATATTAAGATATGTAATTTGCTCCGTTGTTTCTCTGGAAAAAAAAAACAAATTAAGGGGAACTTCCCTGCTGCTGCAGGTGTTCATGTAAATAAATGATACAAAATGAAATAACAGATATGTTTTTGGGACAAACAACATCTTCTGCTGCTAAACTAAACTATTCTAATAAAAAGGCTGTGCACTTTAGAAAAAAAAGGGAGTGTGGTATTAATTTTATAATTTTTAATATACTTTAAGTTTCTTGTTTTTCAGATTACTCAGTAGATAATAGACCATTTTCAATACACAGTAGTGCTCAAAATGTTTTGCCCTGTTTGGTGTTTTTTCCCTTTGTAGTAGGAACTGCAAAAATAATTTAGCTCTGATAGCTATAATCTAGTATAAAGCATAGATTATTTAGAGAGTAATGTCGCATTACATGGTTCCTATTCCATAAACTTAAACAATCTGAGCAACTAACTCTTTAACCATGGCTAATACAGAAAATATGATTAATGCCTTTTACTAAAGTGAAATAAGAGATTTGAGTTTTATGCTTGCCTTGGCAGCAGTACAGCTGGAGACTATAAATCAATACATTTCATTTTCCTTCTTTTTAATGGAAAATATGTTGTTTCCACATAAAAATAGAATAATATGAACCAATTTGCAGGTTTCACTCTGGGTCTTATATCTTATTTCTAGTTCTTACATCCTTTAGGTACCTACATCAGCCTCCTCTTTCTGCGCCAGATTTCCATCTTCCCAGATTATGTGCATCTAAGCTTTAAAGGTTGTTTTTTTCTTCTAGATTTTAACTTATTCCCATATTCTATTTGACATGTAAGTTTAGATGACAGCATCTGAGCTGGCTCATTAACTACTTAGCAAACTATATTGTGCTTCTGCAATACCTGGAGCTTTGTGTTACGGTCACTGACCTCTAGGGGCTCTCTTCATGAGAGAGCTCTCTGTTTCAGTTCTACCTGGCTGCCACAGGTGCAAATGAGCTGAAGCTCTTCATTCACCCCATAAAGAGCTTCATACCAGAGATGTCAGATCCCTATTTTTTCTCTTTTTCCTGGGCCTTGATTTTTGTGATATTGTCTGTGAGCTCATTGTTTGTGAGGACTTAAATGGTTTTGCTGTGAGCATATTGTGAAGAATTACGTGTCTAACTAAAAATAAGTGTTTCTATTCACAGTGGAAGCTAGTATTGGTTCTCTGCCTTTGTTTTTAAATGTTTTCTCATGTTTTGAGGTTAGCCAAGGAGTTTAAGTTTTGCACCTTTTTTTCTCATTTAGAAAGTTGCTTTGGCCTTGGAGACCCTGAGGCTTAAAGTTTCCCTGTGTTTGTTGTCTCCTGTGATTGAACTCCTGCTAACTGTAACGGTTGTAACTAGTGATGGTGAGATGAAGCCTTCTGAGACATTGAACCGTTTGGCCAAATTGCTACAACAATCCCCACAGTTCACGAAGCCTGATGTGAACATGGACTGACCGACTTTTGGAAAGCAAAATTATAGTTAATAATTCAATCTGCAATTTTTGCAATAATTTTTCTTGTTATTTTTTCCCCATTTAAGATCCTTTAAAATTTTAATGATTGGTGTGTATAATAAATCTTTTGTAAACTTTTTTAGTGTAAAAGGTCTTAGAAGAGAACAATCATTTAAGGTTCCCTGTTTTTCTGCCATATTACTGAAAAAAGCTCAAGCAGACAGTGAAAGCGCTTGTGCAAATTGGGCGGTCATAAGCAAAATAAAGGGTGTTAGTCATTTTTATTCAAACATAATAGTATTTCCACAGTTTTTGGTTTTAATCTGTTTGAAAGTTATGTCTCCAACCAATCTCATTTGGCTGTGTTTTTACCCAATCTATATTTATACCAGGGAAGCCAATAAAGATTAGCAACATTAGCCAAAATACTTTTTGGCTAATTACTTTCAAAAGTCTAAGGTGGGTCTCAAACCAACAACCTCAGGACAGGAAGTCAACATCTTAAAGCTGATGCCAATAGCACTGATGACTGGAAAGCAATACTACTTAACACTAATGTTACAGCTGTGACCAGTGGCTTGCTCAGATTTTGATCATTATATTGTTTGATCTAACTAAAATAGTTTTAACCAACTAGATTGGTTGGGAAAAACAACCAATCTATTCTTAGAATCTATCCAAACTCTTTCCAACTGAAAGCAACTCTCCTACAAACTCCCACATCTTGGCTGAGTAGTCAGGCAGTTTAAATACCTGTTGAAGTTCTCACGCAGTCTGAACCACTTCCTTTCGCGGTATCAGGGTATAGAGAGGCTTCGGATGTCATTCATTTTGACCCCTCTACTAAATGAATCATGCCTCGACACATGCATGAGGGAAACGCCACCTCCATCACTCGACAACCACCTTGAAGCCTCGGCTCATCTCATAAAATCTCTAGTTGTAAAACTTTTCTGTAAATTAGAAACTCTGCTTTGCTGCTAACAGCAGTGACATTTTTAGGTTTCACGAATTAGATTTAAGCAGTAGTTTTTCTCAGAGGAAAAGATGTTTTTGCTCTTCTCTCCCGACTGGTTTCGGCAAGAGTAGCCTGGCTTGTGGTTGTGTTTTAAGTCGTCGCTCTGTTAGTAACGTCATATGCTTGAGTTGATCTGATTGGTTTTATTTGGCCCCGTCTATCACCAACATAGAGCCAATCAGCTAACAGTAGTATTTTCGCCCCTTCCCAAAATTACTTCCATCATGGAAGGTTTCCAGATGGATATCTGAGCAAATCCATCTGTCTAGAGTCAGGTTATAGGTAGACGGTAGAGGAAAAACTGCAATCTGCAGAGGTAATTTTTAATGATAATTTATATTGAGAGCAGTTTTTCAACAATAGTACTCTAAACTGTGAAGATGTAGTCCGTTTTATAACCCAACATTCCAAAAGAAGCTAAGTTATCCAGTCTCTTTTTAATAATGCAAAAAACATCTATCTATTTTAAGCTTTGAATTCCATTACATAATGTTCACAAATTATCTCATTTAACATTAACTATTTTTGCTTTATGTCAGTACAGAAACAAATTAAAAAGTGGTAATTAAATCAGCACATAAAGATGAGGATTCAGATTTACGATAAAAAAAAAAAAATGGTCCAGCCTGCTTGCTTGTTGGACTGAACGTTTTACTAAAACATGTTTTCTATGTTTGGTTCTGATTCTGGCTGCAGATCAGACTAGAGCCAAAAGACCTGAGAGGTCTGGTGGTTGGTACACTGACAAGTCTGTCGTGAAGATGCTGGCTCTGTGTGTGGGATACAAGTGCTGCAGTCTATGAAATAATGGAGCAATACGCTTGGATGGAGTGCTTCTGCCAGAGTGCTTACATTTCAGAGATTTTAGATGCAAGTCGATGTAATCTGATCTTTCTTTTTGTTGGATATTGGACAGATATCCAATGTTAATATCAGATTGGGATATCAAAGCATAATCTATGGCTCCCAGTCCTCTACTGAAGGCTCAACCACAAAACCTCTCTGATGTAAATTTTGCTATTTGACTCAACCTAGTTAGTGTTTTACAGTAACTGTGAATCCAAATAAAAGGATGATGCTAAACAAGAGGTAATTTTCTCTATCATTTATCTCTCATGAAGTACAAGAAGACAAAACTGGACAAAGCTGGATATAGATAAACGTTTTTGTTAATTTCTTGAGACCAGGGGTTGTAAAAAGCAGCTGCAGTAAAGCCCCATTTGTGGCTCTAGTGAAAAGTGTATCTCTCCTAGTAGAATGTCGGGGTTCAACTGCGCTGAAAATGATATGAATACAGGCGTTATTGACATCAGGGGAGCTCTAAGTGGCTGGTGTTAAGTGAGATATGCTCTAGCATTAAAACTCTAAGCGCAGCAGAGGGTAAATCCTCTGAGCACAGAAAATCACCTCTTTTTACTTAGTCTGAAGAGTAAACCTTAAAAATGCATCTTAAAGGCTAGTACTGCAAACAAAAAAATAGTGCCTTCATAACTGCTTATATAAAAAACTGATGTATAGATTTGTTTGGTCATTGCCTGATATGTTCACAGGGTACAAACAGCTCACAGAGTAATTTGGGGTCTTTAAAACTTGACGATGTCAACAGAATCACCTGTTCCAGAAAACCAACAAATTGGAGGGAAAAATAGAGACAATATAAGCTAATGATGCAATCAGATATTAATATCCATAATTGTGTCCGATGTTAAAAAAATTTGGCCTGCTCAGTGGCTAGCACTGCAGCCTTGCAGCGAGAAGGCTCTGGGTTCCATTCCCAACCTGAGGTCTTTCTGCATGGAGTTTGCATGTTCTCTCCTGGTAAGCATGCGTGGGTTCTCTCCAGGTACTCCGGCTTCCTCCCACAGTCCAAAAACATGACTGTTAGGTTAAATTGCTTCTCTGAATCCTCCTTAGGTGTGAAAGTGTGCGTGAATGTTTGTGTGTCCTTTGTGTCTCCAATAAAAAAAAGAAAAACAGGAGAATTTTTATCTTTTCGATAAATGGCCACTGGCCTTGAATAAATCCCTGCAAAGTTCAGTTGTGCTGTGGCCGCATGTAATCTGAATGCAGTCTGAAATGAAAAGGTGTTAAATTAAACTCTGAGGAACAACAGCAGCAGAAATATGATACTTTGTTCTCTTACCATTTTTTTCTACTACATAAATGAATTTATTTATCTTGAGCCCTTTTTTGATATAGGTAAGCTGTTCATCACAGC
>JAGKQL010000025.1:5750490-5786063 GCA_018398635.1 Cyprinodon brontotheroides
ACAGAATCAAAGCAAGTAGGAAAAAAAATAAAAAATAAATAAATAAAAAAAGCAGAAACAAAAATTAACATTAAAAAACAGTTGGACTAAAGAAAATAAAAAGCTAAACTGTTTAAATAGAACAGTCTAAAGGCAATCCTAAACAAATGTGTGTTTTTAGTCTTGATTTAAAGGAACTCAGGCTTTCAAGACTTTTACAGTTTTCTGGAAGTTTGTTCCAGATAAGTGGAGCATAGAACCAAATGCTGCTTCTCCATGTTTAGTTCTGGTTCTAGGTATGCAGAGCAGGCTGGAGCCAGAAGACCTGAGTGGTCTGGAGGGTTGATACACTGATAGCAAGTTTCGTAGCATTGAGCCCCTTTGGTTGATCAATTGATGACATCATTAAAGCCCTGCCCCTAGGGGAAATAAATCCCTTTTTTCCAGTTCCGAGGGTTACCAACCAAAAACCTGATGGCAGGAAGTAACTTATAAGCACCTTTGTAGAACTGAAAACCATTTTTTTATATTTTGTTTTCTTTCTAATGTTCCAGCTGCATCCATTGTAAACTAAATGGTATATTTTTAAGAACGTACTCTTGGGTGAGTCCTTCATGAAAACACTGCCCAAAAGTGAATACAGAATCAGGCAGACTCTTTGTCTACAGTAATCATTCCCAAACAGCTCACAGAGCCAACAGTCACTCTCACACAGAGACTGTGTCACAGCCACAGCCAGAGTGTCTGTGTGGGGATGAGCTGCTGCTCTGTGGAGGATCAAGAGGATTCAGAAGGAGGAAGCTGCAGTAAGTCACAGAATCCTTGAGTGACAGACCCAAGCTGCAGATTTCATCTTCTTATCATTTGAAAGGCTTTCTTAGCAATGAAGTGCATGACCAGCCAACACAGAAAGACATCTGTGTAGCATAGATGAAACAAGGTAATGGCATATTAGGGAGTATCTAAAGTACCAACTTTAATACAGACAAAAACATATAAAAGCCTTATAAAATCACTGTAGATTGTATTTCTAATCCTCTTAAAATTATCCCATTGGACCATAATGCTGTACAGAACACATTCAAACAGTAAAGCTACAAAATCATTGTTTAGAGACAAGATACAAAATAATTTAAATGACTAATATAGTAAACTGTAACTCACAAACATCCATATGACAAATGTTTATAAATTGCTTTCATATTATCTAGTCAAATTATCTAAAGGTGCATATTCTTGTTATTTGCAAGTACAAAAAACCCCCCACCTAAAACCAAGTGATCATGATAAAACAAGGATACTATATAAATAAAGCATTCTTTGTTAAAACGTAGCATCCTTTTTGAGCTTAAATAGAATTCCAGTTTCAGGTGGGATGAGCAGACATAAACAAAACGTTTGTTTATGCCTAACAGCAATATCAAAGGCTACGTTCACACTGAGGCCTGAAGTGACATAAATTCAAATTGTTTTGCCCATATGCGACCTGGATCTGATCTTTTCATGGCAGTCATGGCAAAATCAACAACGATTTTTTCCAATCTGACCCAGGCAACTTGGCTATGTGGTCCTGGATCCGATATGAATCTGATCTTTTCAAATGCCACCTTTGTGTGAACGGATTCGACTTGAACGTCATTAACACCCGACAAAGGTCACTATTCTGCATCTTCCTACGCAGAAGCGGCAAAGAAAAACAACAAACAATAATTCAATAGGGCTTGGTTGTCATGACGTAAGCACTTTGCGTAGCCGCCATCTTGAAGGCCTCTTTTACCGCTGCTCAGACTACTGCCTATGACTACCGCGCACGCGTACTCCCTCTCAGCCGTGTTTTTAATTTGGATTATTTTCACCTTTTAACTTGATTTCAACCATGGTAAACCGTTGCTGTATTGTGGGCTGTAACAGCGCAAACACATGATCGCCATGAGAAAACATAGAAAATGGGTTAACTTTCCATCGCTTTCTGCCCTGGAGGCGCAACTCAGGGGAGACCAAGCGTCAGAGATAACGATTCGTCGGCTAGCTTGGATCGCTAGGCTGTAAGACGACCGGACATAACTTTCCACAGTATTCCAATGTCAATGAGAGTGTGTTCCCTGCATTTTCATTCTGGTAAGTTAAAAATGCACGGTTTTATTTTATAGCCTACAGTATTTCTTTCCTTCAAAGTTGGGATCTTTTACGGGGAAAAGGCTCAAATACATTAGAAACCCGGAGGGTTTGGGGAGGGTTGGCAGTTAACGTTACTAACTACACTAGGGTGACCATATTTTCATTTGGGAAAACCAGGACACCTTGGAGCGGGGTTGATACATACATTGAAAGAACAAATCATCGGGATTTGCTCCGTGATCAGAGTGAAATGTTACTTGGCTCCAGAACAGTGGTGTGAAAATTGGAAGTTCAGTTTAATATAATACAACTCTGTGAATAGTTCCGGCCTGAAATGAATGAAAATAGTAGTTTTAATGGTTATTGTGGCTGTAATGTTTGGATTTATCTAAAGGTTTTAATCTGTTACTGTGTAAATGGGTTTGGTTGTAATTTAAGGACAGATTCTAATAGATCTGCAGATGGGGAACTATAAATCTGATAGGAGTTTAATTTTTGTATTGTTGTTTTGCACAATATGCTTAACTAAGTATTTTTTGTTGTTGAATAGGCTATTAGAGATTTTACAGATATATTTTTTATAAATACATTGTTTAGATTTACTTATGTATTTCTAACCCTTTTTATAGTATAGAAAATCTCTTTATTGTCCCACAATGGGCAAATTTACAGCAGCAGAAAGATTATTGAAAATGGTCACACAAATGAGGACCTTAGAAAAAATGTATAAGAATAAAATAATAGGGAAGAGTTAAAATATAAAAAATACAATAAGAATACTGTAAAGTGTTTTAACAATATAAAACTGGAGAATAAATAACCAATATGCAGCTATGGACATTTTACAGTAATGGATATTATTTGAAAAATAGCAGCAACATCAGAGATGTGCAGGATGGCGGCAGCAAGGTTATTTAACTGGACTAAGGTTTCTATCATTACATTTGATTTTTATTTGTTCCTGCTCCAGTGCTTGGAACATTTATTCCACTCCTGGATTCTTTGTGAGTGTTGTCTTTGTTTACACTTCACAACAAATAAGAAATAAATAAACAGTTTTGAAAACTTCTGTATTCATTCTTTTCCTGCTTTTGTGTGTCAGCGTTTCACGGTTGCTTAAGCAACAGAGAGCATGTACGGGATAAAACCAGCGAGGCTAAGGGTAGACCCTGGTCGAATATACAGCCAAACTCTTCACGTCTCCTTATTTTCGCGACTTCGGCGATTCAGTTCAGGTAGACCAGCGGCCCTGGAGGACCCCGCTCCTAGGTTTTCCTAACAGAGCCCCCAGTCTAGGTAGATCAAGGCTTTGTTCCGCACTGACGCTGCTCAGGGATTACGTCACACGGAGCGTCGCCGCGCAGTGAAATCAGGACATTTCCTCACTTTTCCTAAAAAAACTCGGGACGCTCGGGACAGGACGTGAAATACGGATATGTCCCGGAAATACGGACGTTTGGTCACCCTAAACTACACCTTTCAAATATGTTGCAGCTAGTTAAAAGTTCATTACATGCGTGAGTGGTTGTTAGCATTAGCGGTTAGCAGTTACTAAACTAGCAGGTTCCAGAGCCCGTCTGAGCACAGCTTACCTTTTGTATTGATTACTCTGTTCCCACTGTTTGCTAGCTTTATGATCTGCAGCTCCTGAACCCATCCATTCATGAACTGCACATGAGACTCCAAGGACTTGTAGCTTGGGAACTGTTTTGAAGTATAGGCGCTCACTCATTGGTGCTCCACTCATTGTTTGGAACTTCATATGGATCCAAATGATTAATAATGCTAATTTTGTCAACATACCGGTCCGTGGCTTCTCTATTTAACGCCGTCCCTCCGTAAATTCCAGATCCCTTTCGGGATTTTAACTTTTTTCTCTCTACTTCTACATCTCTTCTTTCAACAACAACGTTGTATCAGAGCTATGTTTATGTTACCACGCGTAGCCCTCAATATGGCCGCCATCGCCCCAGTAGAATGCAAACGCTGGATCCTGAGCCCTATTCCTTAATGAGAAAGAGTTGGAAAAAATTTATCCAAAAAAGTGAAGATTACTTTCAGTAAAAAAAAAAGAAGTTTTTTTACTTGGGACTTGTAGACATGAAGTTAACACTATATATAGTATAACAGAAATTAAAAGCCAACTCTCCTCTCCTCCCTTTAGTGTAGTGCACCAGGCAATCCAAGGTGATTAGCAGCATCCCAGCAGTTTAAAGTAAATCCATTATGCTTGCTCAGAGCTTCATCTTTTCCTGTTACCATCCTCAAGAGGTAGACAAAAGTAGTTTATTGATCCAGCTGTCAGCTTCCTGGGAGCAGCTGAATCTGCCCTATTAGTGCCGTCACTAGCTGATCATAAGGGAATCCGAGGTCAGGCGGTGTGAATCAAGAGAGATCCAGTTTAATTTTCAAAGGGAGTTGTTGACTTTAAAAGGCCCAGATGAATGTGTATCATGTTTTAAAATGATTTTATGGTGCATTCTTCCCTGTGCAAAGATGTAAAATAAGCAAAATGCCCAATAGATAGTTTTCTGTCTGTTAAGCAAACATCACAAACAACATCAGAAAGATACTAAAATATACATTTAAGGATCCCTGATGATATAAGAGAAAAAGAGGAGCAGCTGGTTTTCTATATATCCAACTCATAGCTTATTTGTTGGCATATGTCACCCACATCTTTTAATTTTTTATCTATTCTGTTGAAACCCCAGGTCAACACATTCAACACACTACAAATTTCCACTTCAAACATGTGTTCCAGAACCCAAACAAACATGCACTGCAAGATAATCTTTTTTCAATATAAAATATATGAGTTAATCAGTTTGCAAAGAGAAACACAAAGCAGGGGATCCAAACACTGTGTATCCAGAAGGTCTGCATGATGTCTTCTCCACAGAGCCAACAGCTTAGCCGTCCTCCAGAAGAAACTTGGCATCCTGTCCAGGTTTGTCAATATCCTGTCCTTCAGTTTGAAGAAGTTCCCATGAAACAAAGCTCACAGGGGAGCAGATCAGCAGCAAAGGGAAAGGATGCAAGGAGCAAACAGCAGAAGGGCTGCAGAAACACTGAGCCACGTCTGCCATAGAGCTGCAGCTGGGTGTGCAGTTATTTATTATCCTGCTGTGCCATCTAATGTTAAAATAAGGTTTCACACAAACAGAGGGACCAGGCTGCATTTATTAACGGTTGAGCTCGAGGTGTCTCCATGCACATTATTAGCAACCCGATGTGAAATTGGGGTTTTGAAGAGCGTGTCATGAATGAATCAGTGTTAACTGGGGTTATCATGGAAATGTCTTTTATGAATCCTGCTCTGACAAATCACATTCACCAACTGTGACAAGCTTATAATAACACTTCAGCAAAATAATGAAAAAAAAATGAAAACAACAACCTGTTAGATTCTGGATTTAGTAATTTATGTAAAATATCCTTGATCTGGAAACACATCATCAAATTCAAATGATCTAACTCATACATGTAGCTATTTTTTATGTAAATAATATTGCTTAAAGATCTAGTAGGAGATGAAAATAAAACAATAACCCATCCCTGGAGACTGATCAGGCCTCAGAAATGAAAAGAAAGAAATAGTAAAATAAAGTTAAAACTTCTGTTGGAGAAGTAATATGAAAAATGTAAAAATGCCATTTTGAGAATATTTAAATAATACGGATTTAGTGTGTACTATGGATTAGTTTTGGAAATCATATTCAATAAATCTAAAGGTATTTAAAACTCAACATAAAAATTAAGCATAAAAAGGTGCATAAGTAAATGTGATATAGAGAAGTATACAAAAGAGGCAGAGTCAGATTTTTCTAAATTAATTTGAAATAAACTCATTTATTTAAAATTATACTTATGAATTTTTTATTTACATTAGTTTTAAACATATGCTCATTGCAAGAACTCTTTTTGAACTTTACAAAGTTTTAAAATGTAATAGTTGGCATGGAAAGGGCAAACATTGGTCAACAAAGGTATACTATGCAACCGGGTGTTGATTTTCCATGGTGTTCCCCAGAGGGCTACTAGTAAAAGTGTGCACTGTCGTGAAATATGCTCAGCTGTTCTCTTGGTTTCTCCGTCAGCCAGGCGCTGTTGTTTTGAGCTTAGCAGACAGGCTTAACGCAACTAATCACCATGTCTACTGCGTGTAGAGAGCCCTTTTCTTCTTTCTTGACTGCTCACATTGGCTTTAGCTGTTTTCTCGCTGGTTCCTCCGGCGATAACTGCACAAATATCTCCACTGCGCTTAGCAACGAGCATGCCTTTCACTGGGGGCGTGTAGCAGTTCTCGCCGCAGTGCAAGTCCGACTCTTGCAATGCACAAGACTTCTGAGCCTGTGGGTGCGGGCCATGGCTCCTGCAATTGCAGGTATGGTATTTTCCCTACAGACCACCGGGCGGCCGAGAAAACCTTCGTTCTAACCTGAAATGACTCATTTAATCATCCAAAACGGCGGAACACATTAATTAACTGAAAAATGTTGCATAGTATGCCTCTCGAAAAACCTACATTGACCAAATTAACTTTTTAACTCAAATCAGAGAGCGAAAGCTATTCTCTGACCAATGGGATATTTTTCTTTTCTGTTCAACACCACAGAAGCATATTGTCCAATTAAAGCTATTGGTGTCTAGGAGTCTCTAAATACTGCTCTCGACACCAATAGAAACTGCAAAATCATCCAAAACTTTAAAATACAGTAAGATTTGGCAGACAGGAACGTAACAGGACCAGGAATGTAGAGCCATGCCAGTTAGACTTAACAACAAAAAAACTGTGTAGGCAATATTTGGCTAAACTGCACTTCCCCATGACGATGAATGACTATACGTGATTTGTTTTTGTTTATATCCTGGAAGCACTTATGCCCCAAAACCAGCCTGTTTTGCCCCTAATGTTTAACTGTTTGGGAACCCTCCTAAATCACAGTGAAGATACTCCATTGCAATTGATTGCCTGCTTCCTTTTTTCTATCTTTTATTATTTTCTAGATGCTGGTGGAAGGAGGCGGAATAAGGGGATGGCTAAACAGGATGAAAATATAGTATATTTTATTGCTGTTTTACTGTCGTACATGCTAAACAAACACCATTTATCCTAAAATCGAATTTAAAATTTAAAGGCATGTGGTACATGCATTGAGCATTTAAAGTAATGTCCTGAGATATCATTTGGATGTTTGGAACTTTTAGGTTTTATATAATTCTATTTGAATTTACAAGCTGAATAAGCTGAATAAATATCATAACATCATTAATGCTAAGAACAGTAGTTGTAAAAAGCAACCCAGGGTCATTCTTATTTCAATTTATTACCTTAAAAAAACCACACACATACAATGTCGCACTACACAATGAATCAACTGTTTATGTCATGAATTTTTCCAAAAACTGTAGCTGAGCTCTCTTCTTTTTATTTCCTCCAGTATGTAATTTTTGAAGTTGGAGAATGATTTAAAATGGATCATTTCTCTTTCACTTGAGGGGAACAAAGATCTGATTGTCACCGTCTCGGTTCTGTTAAGTTTTCTGTGAGTTTTCAGTTTCACAATGATCCATTATTTTTCTTCATTTTCTAGCTTAATTTGTGTTTTCTGGATCTATTAGTTCTTAGGTTTTTCTTTGCTTTACCTCTGGTGTTGGTGTCCTTTTCCTTAGCTCCTTCTAGAAGCCTCTGTTCACAC
Source organism: Cyprinodon brontotheroides (assembly GCA_018398635.1). Lineage (NCBI taxonomy): Eukaryota > Metazoa > Chordata > Actinopteri > Cyprinodontiformes > Cyprinodontidae > Cyprinodon > Cyprinodon brontotheroides. The sequence goes on from JAGKQL010000025.1 coordinate 5,758,290, forward strand.
CTGCTCCCAATCAGCTCATTAGTCCTGTCTTTGTTCAGTCTCCTATAAATACTCTCCTGTGCAGTTCCTCAGTGCTGTTTCCTTGTCTTTCCCCATCTTTCTATGGCTCATTGTGCATTTTTTCCCTTATGTCTCCATGGTTCTGTTTTTTTGTTTTGGATTTTTGGATTCCTGCCTCTGTTACCTGTTGAGAATTCCATTAAAACTACAAGAACTCACTTCTGCCTCACCGCATCTGCATTTGGGTCCTTAAAAACCTCTTCCAAACCCTGACACTGATATGAGCAACCATGGAAAAATGGAAAAATCTTGATTAAACGTATTTAATAGCTGCCTCTACAACTCTCTGTCTCAAGCCAAACATCATGTTATCTCATATTTTCTTCTGTTTCTATTATACTAAATGTTTTGTGTTTGCAAAAACATTAAAAGAAACAGATTCATACAGTTTATCAGCTACTTTCTGCATTCTTCCCTTAATACAGAACAGTACAGGATACGTATCTCTATATTGTATTTAAATATTTTCAAATATTGACAATTAAATGTGAATATTTGTGCTTTAAGGTACATAGGTATAGGAAGTCTATGTGACCATATATTGTCTCAATGCAAAGTGAATTAAATGCTGTATTTGTTTTGTTTGTAGCATTAAATACAAAATAAAAAATGTTTGTAAAGTAAATTAGACAAAGTTCTACAGGGATTAGATATTCTGCAGCATCAATGAAACCTACAGCATTTGAATTGAGGTGAGCTAAACTGCTCTAATGGATCAATGAACCTCTCATTAAGTACTAAATAATGACTCCATCCATTTCGGCATGCCTGGGCCACTTTGACTTTCACACCAAAGTAGATCTGTATTCTCAGCTGCCTCTACCTTTTGCTTTTTCTAAAATTGCTTTGTCTATGCATGTTCCTCCTCTCTTTTTTATGATGGACACCTTTGTGGTATCCATCCGCCCCACGACAAATATGCATTACTTTGTTGTTGTTCTCCTCTTTCTCTGCAAGGTAGGATTCTCACATCAAATATTTTAAGTAGTGTTTCTCACAGAAGGTTTTTATTGAATTTTTTAATATAAGTTTTAAAGAATTATAGATGCATGTTCTCCCTGAGCATGGGTCGGTTCTCTCTGGGTACTCCAGCTTCCTCTCACAGTCCAAAAACATGACTGTTCGGTTAATTGGCTTCTCTTAATTCACTTTAAGTGTGAGTGTGTGTGGATGGTTGTTTGTCCTGTTTGTCTCTGTGTTGCCCTGTGATAGAATGGCGACCTTATCAGGGTGGACCCTGCCTCTCACCCATAGACAGCTGGAGATAGGCACCAGCACCCCTAGTGACCCCAGCAGGGATAACCATGTCTGAAAATGGATGGAAGAAATTATACATTTGTCTTTGAAGCCTTAAATTATAAATTTTTCCATTCTAAAATCTAAAGTGTTTTTTGAAGTAGAGAAAAACAATCGTTTTGTATATAGACAATTTCCTGATTCACATATTTTATAGAACACCTGAACTGAACAAACTGTTTATTTTATCTCTTTTTTTTTGGCTTAATGAGAGCAGTGGGCTTTAGGCTGCCCTGCAAGGCTTTAAACCTGGGTTTAAATGGCGACAAAGCCATTCTCAAGCACATATCATGGTGCTCATTCGTGAGCCTGGATCCAGATTTATTTTTGATTCTGTTCATGGTAGGAGAATGCTGCTTCACAGCAGTAGGTTGAGCCAAACATACTTAAAATGTGCAGGGTCATCTTTGAGCACGCTATTGCACTTTTCTGTCACCGGTTTACCGCACCTCTTTCAGCAGTCCACACTTTCTTTCACATTTTCTCATCATCGTTATCCATCGCCCTGCTTGCCGCAGGTTTACCTGCTGTGTCTAAAAGTAGCTAGCAGCAACAGCCCTGACTGACAGCTCATTGGCTAATATGCATCACATGTAGCCTGGTCCCAAAGAGCTTTGCCGTACAAACAGGAGAAGCGGAGCAAGTGAAAGTAGACACTGCCGTCGGACAACATGAGGTAAATTATAAATGTCTGAAATCAGGTTGTGTCCGGATTAGCCAACAGGTGGGTCCTAATCCGTGTCCTCTGTCCTAGATATACAGTACATAAAGTATCATTTGGTGCAACACCAAATGAAGAAAATAAAAAGGAACCAATTCAACAAGTGTTAAACTGGAACAGAAAGTTAGCTTATGAGCTTTAAGGACCGGAGCGTGTCGCTGTCTTCCTTATTTGCCAGCTTTTTCTCCTGGCCCTGCTTCTGAAACACTGTGTGGTTCTCCTGTGGTCCCTCCACTGCAAAAACAATCTAAAAAATGAGTAAAAATGTCTTAAATTAAGTGTATTTACCCTTAATTTGAGTAGATAAATAAGATGATTTGCCAATGAAATTAGTATTTTTAATCTTCAATTAAATAAGATAATTAGATAATATGAATCTTGGAAATAAGACAAATGCAATTGTATTTTCTTATTTTAAATATAAATTGTCTTGTTCCATTGGCAAAAAATGTTCCTTTTTATCTCCTCAATTCAAGAACAAATGCAATCTAATTTTAAGAAGAAATCACTTTTATCTAGATTTTTGTTTTTTCCTGTGTCTTTAGTGTCAGAAACTACAGTTTGATCAACTAAAACAATAACCATTCAACCATGTCATGGCTTCTCGCAGTCTCACACTGCAAAAACGATCTAGAAATGAGTAAAAATTTCTTAAATTAAGTGTATTCACCCTTATTTGGAGTAGGTAAATGAGATAGTTTGCCAATGGAATGAGTAGTTTTAGTCTTAAAATAAGATAATTAGATAATATGCACTTGAAAATAAGACAATGGAATTGTGTTTTCTTATTTTAAGTGTAAATTGTCTTGTTCCATTGGCAAAATGTCTCTTTTACCTCCTCAATTCAATTTAGAAGAAAATGCACTTACTTTAAGAAAAAATTACAGGACTACATGACTCTTTTTTTTTTTTCTCTCTAAAAAGTGTATTGACCACAGAAATATCAAGGCAGTTTCATTATGTCTACAGAAAAATGAGTCCTGTTTCACCATCAACAAAAAGAAAAAAAGCTCCAAATTGACCTGATCTGCAGGTTGTGGTTTTGATTTTGTTTTGGGTTTTGTCTGACTATGTCTTATTTTCCTTGTTTTGCTGTTCGGGTTTGCATGCATGTTCTGTTTGGTTATTTTTTCCTGATGTTTTCTAGATTATTTATTTCTCAGTGCCCTCAGATAGTTTTCTCATTACTTTCTCAATCAGTTCTTTTATATTTTTGGTGGAGGTTCTGTTAGGGGAGTTTTTCCCCTGTTTATCCCCTCTAAGTAATTGCTCCTTCAGCCAGACTCTTCCGTTATTTAATAGATTAATTTCACCTGTCTCTCCTCATTAAGTGCATTGTCTGCACTTGTTCCCTGATCTTCTTAAGCCTTCCGTTTGCTTAATTTGTCACCTGGTCTTTGTCTTAATGCCTGCTTGTGTCCTTCAGCAGTCTCTGTGAGTTTGTCATTTTTAGATCATTAAAAAAATCCTTCAACTCAACATTTTTCTACAGGTAACAAATCAGCATTTTGGTCTCAAAGTCCAATTTTATGACACAAATGCAAAACAAAAGTCAAATAACAGACTAAGATTACTTGAGGGAAAAAAGGTCCTTAATTGTTTAGACACATTTAGTGGTTTGAAACAAACAAAATAAAGTGATTAAAGCCCCATTTACACTACCCTCTAAAAACCGATCCATGCCGAGACCGGTCCGAGCTCGGTTCTGACGACCGTTTACGCATCACGCTATCTCTGTTCATTGACTCCTCGCCTCCTAGTGACGATCTGCAGTATTACTGCCAATATTGAAGGAGGAAATCAAGCAGTTGGTGGCGGTAATGCACCAAAAGTTGTTTGCCAACCGCCATAAAACACAAGAAGAAAGAAGACAAAGAAGGAGGTGGAATCAAGCTAATCAAAATGGCGGCGCCTGTCACATTTAGAAAGTTATGCTTCATCATTATTGCTGTACTTCGGTGTTATTATTTAAAATGCCATTATTTAAAATGTTGCGTGGAGAAGAATTTCCATTGTTTATAGTTGAAGAAGAAGTTGTTCTTCTTCTTCTGTTTCTGGAGGGGCATTACCGCCAACTACTGGAATGGAGTGTGAATCGCGTGATGTGCAGCCAGACGGAGATGACGCTGCTTCTGCTTTTGTTATCGGGAGAAACTTGTGCCAGGGGAAAAACCGGTGCCGAGCCCACCCTCTGGACTACTGGTCTGCAGTTAGCCTTTCGGCGTTCGGTTGTGTCTAGCTCGGTTCAGTTCAGTTTGCTTTCCATTTACACATGATAAGTTATCTCAGTTACTGAGCTCGGACTGGTTTTTCAAGGGTAGTGTAAATGGGGTATAAAACGGTCATCATTACATTTGGAAGAAAGCGAGAAAAGCTGCAATCATCAGGCCACCATTTCAGAATATGGTGACGTGGTAAGCTTTTGAGACTGTCGTAAAAAACGAGTTGTTTGACGAAAGACCATTAGGTGAAATATCAAAACTACATTCCGTAAAAAATTCAAAAATATCCACTGGACTTGGTTTCCAAGATTTGTTGACGTTTTCCACCCTCTCCAGGAAGCTTTCTCAATTCAAACGCCTGGATCTGCAGTGAGTTTGAGTCTTATATATAGACAAAGCCTTGGATCGCTTGGAAACATGCAAATGGTAACCTATGAATGGGTCGCTTTTGTTCCATCAACAAGTAGCCTGTAATACCTGAAACCCGTCTGATTCTGAGTGTCAATCGCTAAAAGGGGGGATTGCTGTTAAGGGGGAGATTGCCTCCTATAATACCTGAAACCTGGCTATGATTGTTTGTTAAGAGTATAGTTAAGTAATAATTTGAATTGGAGAAAGCTCTCCTGAGAGGTGGAGAAACGCTCTTCAAATCTTTGGAAACCAAGTCCAGTGGATATTTTTTGAATTTTTACGGAATGACTATGACCTGGATGACTGAGAACCCTTCATCAGCATATATATATAGATAGATAGACTCCTATATCAGGAAGAAAGTAGTTTAATTTGGAGATTCTGTGCTACATTTTCCAAGCTAAGCATTTAAAGATTTTAGGAATATCATTACTGACCTCAGATGCTCCTGCTGAGCAAACCCCCCCCTCCACCCCCCACCCCCTTATTTCTTTTCACGTATTTAATTTAGGCAAAGCCTCTACAATAGATGACTCTGTATCACCTTTGTTTGAAGATTTAAAGCTACATTTGTCACTTTATGCCCTGTCTTCTACGCTTGTTAAAAAAGCGTTGAAAAGTCGTTTCTATCCCAGATTAACTCTTGCAGAAAATTAAATGTCAGGATTTATAAATTTACAACTTTCAACTCTTTCCTTTGACTGTTGTCTTTGACTTTGGTATATTAGGAGTTACAAAATACACAAGCTGGTCTCACATCCACGAATGTTATGTGACTGCATCAAAATACAGTGTGGTTTTTTTCTTTCCAGGCAATAAAAGTTTTATACTTCTGCGAAAGATTTTTTTTTCAATTACTGTCACTAAACAAAGTTCAATGGTTCACTCCTTCGAAGTCCAAATTGTTTTTTTTCCAAGACTTTCTTGTTCTTTGAACTTTAATCCATTATTGTACTGAATCTGTCTTCACCTTTTGCCTCTCTATCCGATTCTCCACTGATCCTCTCCAAGATGGACTCCTCTGACCTCAGACTCAAAAGGTTAACAGCATCTATTGAACTTCTGCAATGAGACCACGGGGCAATAAACCGGGCAAGAACAAACTCCATTTTGTTTGTTTTTCTTTTCATTCGGTTTAAAAAAAACAATTACCCTTACTAAATAGAAAGGAAGACAGAAATTCTGTTTCTTTTATGTTAAAAAATAATCTTTATTACATATTCTTAAGAAATGATGCTTCACCGACTGAACATGCATATAGATATAGATAAAAAAGATGCAGAAAGAAAGATTCTTAGTTTTTTCCTTCCTTTTCCCCTCATCCCTTTCTCTAAAAAAAATCTCTAAATTGTGCAATAAATGCGTTAGGCCAGGGGTCTTCAACGTTTTCCAGGCCAAGAACCCCCAAACTGATGGCGAGATGGAGTGGGGACCCCCTAATTATATATATTGCATGAAATTGTGTTCTATCAAACTGGTCCTATAGTCACTCTATTACAGATGGAGTAATGTAACTAAAGTAATTTCTCCCTGAGATTATTAAAGTATTTCTGATTCTGATTCCTGGTTGATGGGACTGGTGTTGTGAATGAAACGGTGCCCAGCTTGAAAGAGCTGCTGTGTGGCGCTGAATGTGAGCATTGATGACTGAAAGACATCTTCTGCCTCCATTTATCTGTTTACTACAGTGTGTTGAATTCATGTTAATGTGGATTTAAAGACATTTCAATAAGTGGAAAAAAATTGCAGGGGAGGATATAAAAAAAGTCTAATCAACCAAAACTTTCGCAACCCCCCCATTGCAGTACCTACGTAGACCCCTAGGGGTCGCGGATCCCCTGTCAAAGACCTCCGTGTTAGGCTATGTTTACCATGAAACATTTCATTAACTTGGTTAATTGGGCTCAGTTATGATTGCCTTTGTTTGGAAAGAGTGTGATTTATGATACATCATCTACTGAATGAATGATCACTATGGATTTACCTGCCAAACATAAAGATTGATTTCTCTGACCTTGACAAAAGACAAATGTTTCGTTTGGGCAGACCATGTTCAGAAGATTCGCTCATTGATTCGCTTTAAAAAAAATTCTTGAATCTGATTTCAAAATTGTTTGTAAAGTCAAGGATTGTTGAATTTCATCGAAATGACCGATGCGGAAGTTCAACTGAATAAACGGTTTGCTCTCCTACATCCACCTGCGACACAGCCAATCAGCTTTGACCCACACCTCCACGAAATCCAATCACCATCCAAAGTTCAGCTTAAAAGGCCTCCAATCCTCAACTCGTCTGCTGCTGTGACTTCATTCCGATGACCCCGTTTCAACCCACCACCTGCCCCTCCTCCACCTTTGTAGCCAAGCTTCATCGGACTGTCATTCCTCCCGGACACACAAGCTAATCTGCTTTGAACCACCCGTCCGGCAGAAGACCACCATGTTGGGCCTGGTTCTGCCAGAAGTTCTTCCTAATGGGAGTTTTTCCTCCACCGTCGCTTCATGCTTTCATCATGGACAGGTTTTCTCAACCTGTGTTATCCGAGCTACTTCCATCTTCCAGGTCCCAGAGTGAAGCTCTACTTCTAGCATCAGCTCACACAGTCCACTGGACTTCCCTACAAAGCTAGCAGACCGCTCGGCTAAATCCTCAGCAGCTACAGACTGACCTAACCCTAAGGTTATTAATTTCCCCCCCGTGGAAATAATTAAACTATTTGCCCATCTGAAAAATAATTTCAGTAGCTCTTCATGTACTGTAAATACAACTAAATAAAAATAAAATGATCTGCATCTCGGCCATATAAAAATAAACCAAAACAACTAATCTCAAGCTCTTACCAAATCGAGTTGTAGAATCCTCCCCTTATAAATATTTAATTCTCTGTGAAAAAGAGCTGATCATTCTTTAATAAGATCCTCGTCAAACTGACATACAATGTTTGTTTTTAACACACAATGTGTGTAATGGTACTAGTAAATGATCTATTTCTGCATAAAAGTACGACAAAAATCGGACTAAATCAGGAAATAAAACAACGTGAGCGGAGACAAAACACACTGAGTTTACTGAAGAAAACCTGCTACTAACCAGGTTAGCTCTGGGGAGAATGTTACTATGGCGACTGAAACAGAAGTTAAATAAACTCTCTTTGTGAACCGGAAAAGTCTGTTTTCAGGTTGAACCAACTTAAGAGTTTTGGGTAAACCTGCTTCACACTGGAAAAAATCGAAATTCAGATAAGTCATTTTTTCTTAGAATAAGTGCATTTTGTTTCCATTCATAAGTATATTACATTTTTGCCAATGGAATAAAGACAATTTACACTTCAAATAAGGAAACACAATCGCATTGTTTATTATTTCAAGTGCATGTTATTTAATTATCTTATTTTAAAAATGCTAATTCCATTGGCAAACTATCTCATTTACCTACTCAAATTAAGGGTAAATACACTTAATGTAAGACATTTTTACTTATTTCTAGGTCGCCAGTTGTAGAGGACTGCAAGCTGTTCATGCACAGTTATGATACTGTGGTGGTAGCTGCATTGAGCAAAACTGCTTCGAGAACATGAATGAGGAAACCAGATGGCAGCCATGGGGGACGTGGCAGGATGCCAAGAGAGACAGAAGTATATGATTTTTAAAGTTTTATCTCATTTGGATAAAATACCTTGTGCTGACCGGGCAGGAGAACGCAGAAAATTTCAAATGTAATATTCAGCCACTTCATCTATTTAGACACTGCTTTCAAAATACTTATAAGCGTAGAAAGTAACTTTAGTTTGAAATAAAGGCATTTTTATTTGTTTCTGTTGCTTTACTTTGAAATCTAATAAAAATAATAGTTATATTATTGTCGTATTATTATTATTGGCTTTATCATTGTTCAGTTGTTATTGAAACAATATCCACAAAATACTCTTTGAAACTTTACAGACTAAAGACCAGCAATCTCTGACTTTTGGATAGAAACACAATATGTCTGGGACGTATCACCTTGCTTTAAAATAACACCTATGGCACCAAGTCTGTGTACTTATTTCTGGAGCTTCTCTTCTTTTAGAAAAAGAGACCATATCATTATTTTGCAAATAAAATAATTCTCATTCCTGGAGCCAAAGCTTTTATATTCTTTTTAAGTAAGATGAGACAATGAGCAGAGAAATGCTGATTGGAATTCTGATGAGACAACATGCTCTAAAGATTAATGCCATTCCCATGTAATGATTGCACCTGCATTAGGATGAGTGTTCCGCCATCTTTCTCACCTATTTAACTGGATTTAAATAGCACCATTCGCGTTGAATGCATTATCAGTTAATACCATTTGACTTTTGTAATGAATGGCTACGATTTTTTTTTTGTCTAGAACCAATAGGCTGAAAATGTGTGACTGAACTAGGAATTTCCTTTCAGGCAGCAGGTGGGTGGGTGTTTAAACAGTGCCCCCAAGGTGGTGGCATTGGAAACAGTCGGGAATGTGACTCTACTTTTTTATGCTGAGTTTGTAAGAAAATAAAAAGAGTGCAATTGTCAGCACAGAACACAACGTGCACAAATGCACATAAACCCTTATGCAGCATGTTGTAATTAACTATGGAACTTTGAACTTTTAGATAGAGAGTAAGGCCTTTTTTCTTTTACACATTTCATATTGAATAATAAAAAACTGAAGCATTTGAAGGAACTAGAATGTTAAAATTTTTTCATGCATGTATTATGTACAGATTCTCTTTTCACGATTCTTTTCAAACAAAGTGGTGCTGAAGGACCCAAGTTTCCATAAATGAGCCTAAATAATGTAACAGTTTGTTCTCCAGTTTGTCTAATATGTGAAATTATATATACTTTATATTTAATGCAGCTTCTGTATCTCTGTTTTTATTGTACAGGGGATTATTTTTATTTATATTTCTTCTTTGTTTTTATTTGAGGTTTTATTCAAATGAAAGACTAGTACATATTCATAGTCCCAAAGCTGTTTTATATTAACCTGACTCCAGCCAGATGGATTTGCTCTCGCATATGCATCTGGAAACCTTCCTAAGAAGTAATTTTGGGAAGGAGGCGAAAATACTGGTTAGCTGATTGGCCTGTTGGTGATAGGCGGGCCAAATAAAACAATCAGATCAACGAGAAGCATATGACGTACTAACAGAGGCGGCAACAGAGAGGAGCCAATTGATAGATCAAACTCTTGCCGAAACCAGTCGGAGAAGAGCAAAACATCTTTTCCTCTAGAGAAAGCCTCCAGAGCAGTTTTTGCTCTTCTTTCAGGTGGAAAGAAATACTCTGTAATTCCGATAAAACTTGCTCGAGCAGCCACGCGCTAACGCTAGTTTCATCGGCTGAAGCCGCCATGTTCTTTTGACTGAACTGTTGGCGCTTTCGCTATGCGTCACACCTCAACCCGCCTCAAAGTTAACGCTGATTGGACGCTCGTTTAGTGAGCGGCTCCAAATTTTCTTTAACGGAGAGTCTCCAGGACTGATCTGCGAAAGTGAAACCTTGAAAGCTTTAAGCTAGATCAGGATGGTCTCACTAATTTTATATGAGGTGCACCTCCAGGGACATAAATCAGAATTAACTTCCATACATACATATTAAATTAAACTCTTCCATATAATATACTGAAAAACTTGCATAAATACTAGTGAAAAGCTTTATAGATTACCTCTTATATAACCTACTGAAAAGCGCACATACAAAGTAGTGAGAACTGTTCATATAAACTGGTGAAAAGCTTAACCTTTAATACACACGACTAAAAAGCTTTCATTTCATACTGAAAAGCATGGTGGTCACTAACCTGTGTTCCCTTTTACAGTTTCCTGTGATAGACACCCTAGCCGCTGCTGCTACGATCATCAGTTGTTTTAATAAACGCTTTTGAATTATCCCACTCTCTGTCTTGCTTCGACACTGCTTTGACAGCCCCAAACAAAAATCAGATGGTCAAAGAAAAATGAACAAGCATGATGCTGGCTGGAATGTATTAATTATTCATATTTATTTACTACAAGTCCAATGTTTTTATTATTATTTTATTCTCTCACACCATGTCAGCTGGTTAGGACATACGTTATTTTTTGCTTTGCATGTCTTTACATATTTACACATTTAAAGTGGTTTTACTGTCGGCAACATATCACATTTTTCTGTATACACAAGCCAAACCTCACCTTCTACACTGGAGTCCATCTTTATAGCTGAGGCAAAAGACGACATGATCCATAAGTCTGGAATAAAGATTCCCATAATTCTCCATATTCTACAAAATAACAGCAGATTACAAATAGAATAAGCTAAATTTAGCTTTTTTAATACTGCCATACTCTCAGAGATGTATAAAGCCAAAAAACCTTTTGAAGGAAAAGGAGTTACTTTCAGCAATGGGAGCTGGAGTTTAGTCCATGAACAGTGGGAGAAAATAAATTACAAAATATTCAAAACATGTGTATTTGAAAAATCGGTTGTCAAAAAAAAAAAAAAAATCCATAAAAACAACAAAAAAAAAACAGATTACTTTTAGACCCTTTTAGCCATTAGAAGCAATTGCATACAGATGTATCATCTCAATAAATAAGAACAATTAAAAAAAAATAATAATATTAATCAACTGAGTAAGACATATTATGCATGTATTTATTGTATTTTATGATTTAGCTTACAGCTAATATACAATAATTTGCATATAAAACATTAAAGGCCTCCCAAATACTGGGCCTACTTTTAAATTACAGATGCATCGATTGAGTTGTTTAGGAAGTTTAGATGAGCCTTTACCTCATCTGCTATGTTGTGTCTGGTCTGACTCTTCTAGATCTAGGTCAAAGAGTTTGCAAAATAAAAACTAAGATAATTAAAGTAGTCATTTGCATTTTGGCAGTGTGGGCAGGTGCAAAGTCCTCCTGTAAGATAAAATGGCATACAGCCTGTCACAGCAACAAGAAGGGCTTTAAAGTTTCCCACTAGATGGCAGCATTGGCTTTGAATCTTGTAGCACCTTCAGGAATGTACCAGCAGAAAACACATCTCCTTCTATGCTTTTATGTTTCTCTGAGTTCAGATCATTGCAGCAAATATCTACATCTATTTTCCCAATGAGATGTAGCTCATCTCCTGGATTTGTTTGTTAAGAGTGGATGAAAATTCCCTCATTTCCTCTCATTTCTCTTAGGCTGTGGATATCCATGTAGCTGGAACAATTCTTCTTTTGCTCTCTATTTAGACATTAATATAGCTGGAAGGAGCATCATCCAGGAACTCCTTTAGCACAGTGTTAGTGAAGAAGTTCACATCCTAGGACAGTTGTATAATTAACTTAATGAAATATTACAGTTTTGATATTGTAACTTATTGAGTTGCATTTGTGTAAAATAACAAGTGCAAATTCTGCAGCTTTACCTTAACTAATTCATGGAGTTGAGAAGAGGATAAACTAAGAGATGTGAGACGTGGAAAATTGAACAAACAACAACAGAAAGAAACATACCTCACCAATGCATGAAACTGGTTATGTTAAACAACTTCACTGCAAAAAATGAAATATAACGTTTTTTTTTAGAAATAAGTGTAGTTTCCCTTGGATTGAGCAGGTATGCAGGATGATTAACTGATGGAATAACATGTTTAAGATAAAAAAAAAACAACTCCAACATCGTTGGAGTATAATTCATTCAATTCAATTCAGAGTATAATTTCAAATGAATTGAGAAAGCTTCCTGGAGGGGAAGCGAAACGTCTTCAAACCTGGAAACCAAGTCCAGTGGATTTTTTTTAAACTTTTACGGAAAGCGCTGGAGCATATTTAAAGAAGTTACTATCTAATGATCAGCTGGTGAAGATTTTCAGTCCTCCAGGTCATAGTCATTCCAAAAAGTAAAAAAAAAAACTGCGGTTCATCTACACCAGGCATCCCCAATAGTCGGTCCTTGAGGGTCGCTGCCCTGCAGGTTTTAGAGGTTTCTCTGCTTTTAGCACAGCTGATTCTGATGATTGCAGTTCAGCAAAAAGCCTGTTAATCAACTATCAATGTAAATCAGCTGTGCTGGAGCAGGGAGATCTCTAAAACCTGCAGGACAGCTGGCCCTCGAGGACTGACTTTGGGTATGCTTGATCTACACCTTATGGACAAAGGACATTCTTTTGAGGGACCAGAATGTTCACACTTTGGACAAAGAGTGGACAAAGAGACAGGTGGTTTAAGAGTAGCATTAACAAAGCCATTTCTGTTAAGAAAGAAAAACCAACCTCAGGACTCAGATTTAAGCTTTCAAAAACCTTCAATGCAGCAATTGAGTTGATCCCTTATCGCTATCATCGCAGCCCCAACCCCTTTACAGGGGAAAAAAAGACCTTGCCTATTCAGCAAGGCCAACAATTCCCTTTAATGACCCCCCTTTCAGAGAAAATGAAAGGTATGGGGCATTGCAGGCTAACAAAAGAAGCCAAATGACCCCCATTCCTTCCAAAGGGATGGACCAGTTCGTCCGTTTCAATTAGCATGTTTTCCAAATCAAGGTTTTGTTGGCAGAGATGGCAAAAGTACTCACCTCTTCCGTAATTTTGAGTAAAAGTACAGAGATATCGTGTTAAAAAATACCTGGTAAAAGTGGAAGGTACTGGATTAAGCTTCTTTTATTTCAAGTAAAAGTAACAAAGTACAGAAGTTTCTTGTAAATTTACTTAAAGTATAAAAAGTAAAAGTAGAAACCACTTTTTCATGCCAAGCTGCCTACATTTTAAATGGATGTCTGCCAATAGGACTAGATCTGTTGTGTCATTTTCAAATCATCTCGGCCGTCCATGCTACTATGCTAACGCCACCGCCACTGCTGCAATGACGTCAGCCAATAGAATACCGAATCTGTCGATTCATCTTAGTAGTGGTGCGTCAAATGCAACGTGTAGATTCCCATCCAATTAGATTGAATTTGGTATTGATGACGCAAAAATAATAACGGTAACTCCATTGGAAATGATTCAAAAACTAAAGTAAAGAGCTAATTTAAAAAATGTAAGGAGTAGAAAGTACAGATTTGTGTAAAAATGTAAGGAGTAGAAGTAAGAAGTCACCATGAAAAAAGGTAGTAAGAGTAAAAGTAAAAATATCAGAAAAATCTACTTCAGTACAGTAACAAAGTATTTGTACTTCGTTACTTCCAATCTCTGTTTGTTGGGCTACTGTATAAAGCCTCGAACTCAACGCTATTTCTGACATTTGGAATTGAAAAAGTTTCCTGGATGGGAAGCAAAACGTCTTAAAACTTGACAAAGTCCAGTGGATTTTTTTTTCTTTTTTTACTTTTTTGGAATCGAATAATCTCCTTTTAATGACACAAATACTCATCCCATTTGCAGATCATCTTATTAACTTGCCAAATAAGGTCAAAGAAAGTTAATTTAAGAAATGTTTACTGTCCTTTAGATTAGTTTTCGCTGTGTAAAAACTTGTTACTCTAACTGCGTCATGAAGACTTGACAACTTTATTTTTTATCTCTCCAATACAATTAATATTTGGTAGAAACAAATTGCAGTGTGCTTACCTGTATTCCTTTAAAACACAGTAAAACAGCTAAAACAATTATTTTCTTATTAAAAGGAACAACATTTTGAATGAATTGAGTGATTTAATGAAAACGAAAGTCATATAGAATTTCAAATTACATAAAAGATAAGCTATGAAGATGCTTGCTTCGTAAGACGATTCATAACCAAGGGTACCGTTTTAGAGATGCTGAGTGCAGAACAAAAATGAGAATAGTCAGATCTGTAAACCCTGTGAGATTTGATTAAATACAATTACAGACAGTCAGAAACATGGGTCTAAAACACAAACCAAAGTTGTCAGTTGTTCATACATGTGGCCACTCATGTAGAAATACATCGTGTTAGATAAAGACTTTTGTATGAAATAACACAATGAGGCAGAATTGGAGATAGCCTTCTGTTAAAGAACAAAGAAAAACCTCAAACAACAGTTTTCATATCAGGACGGGTAAAATGTAACGTGTATCAGGAGACAAAAAGATCTTTGCTTCACAATCTAGCCTACTGTTTTATTTATGTACAGTAGAAAACACTAAGTTTGAGCCTCAGTTGAGAAAAAAATACTGTAGAAAATCCTCAGGCTCTCTTATAAAGCATGTATGAAATAAGACATCTTTTTTTCATTATAAAGCAGCACTAATGTTGTGTGAGTCAAAGATGTTATGGCTAAGGAAAGATTATTGAGCAGTAAAGGGGGTGGTCTTGTTTGCCACCTTAGAACCATTTTTTAGTTTGAATGAGAAGATTTTAAGTATTTTGGATCATAAAGTATATTAAGAATAAGACTTTTTTCATAAAGCAAAGATTTGGATATTGTATTATTTGCTCTAAAAGTGCATTAAAATAATTACATTTGCATTCACTCACTTATACTATGCAGTTTATTGCACCAAATAACCCCCCTACCCATCCACTCCAAGCTTCTAAGGCCATTTAAACTCATCTTTCTATTCCTTACACTTTGTTTGTTTTCAGGAACTCAAAATAATTTCTTTCAACATTCACTTTTTTCCTACTTTTAACGACAAAACTTAAAGCAGCACTGTGTAACTTCCTTGCCACTAGGGGCGCTAGACCTCTAACCTCCAGGTTTAGCTAACCTTGCCTGCAAGCTGAATTCTTGGTGTTCACGAACATACGAAAATCCCCCTAGTATCAATTCAGCTGAAATAGTTTTAGGTTAAGCCAAAATGGGTTGGCCAATCATGATGCAGCATGATGGTTTAAGGTGGGACATATTGGTGTAATTGAAACAAGAGTTGCAGATTCCACAGCTGAACTAAAATAAACATGTAACAGCCCAGGAGGGACGTAAACTTAGCTGCAATAGCACGCACAGTGAGAGAGCAAAAAAGTGGTTAGTTGTTGTGGTTTTGCATGGCATCAGCTGCTATTTCATTTGTATCGGTGATTTGATGCATACGGTAGCAGCCATTCAAAGTGGTCCTTCCGAGTCCAAACTTCCAGCAGAATAGCTCCCTCCAACTTCCAGCCACAGGCAGCTTCTCATGGGCATTTTTTTTTTACTCTGACTCCACTGCGGCACTTGCACGCCAGCCGTCTCCCAGCTTTAATTAGGAACGGTGCGGGGGGCAGCAGACTGGGCAGAGACTCCCAGACTTCCCTCTCCGCTGACACACTCCTCCATTTCTGTTTGGGAAGCCCTAGCGCCTCCCAGGCCAGTCAGGGCAGACATAGTTCCTCCAGCGTGTCCTGGGTCAGGCCCCTGGGCCTCCTCCCCGGTGGGGACATGCCTGGAACACACTCCCGGAGGGAGTAAGCGTCAGGGGGTATCCAAGAAGATGTCCGGAAAGCCACCTCAACTGACTCCTCTCAATGTGGAGGAGAACTGGCTGTACACTGAGCCTCTCGAATGACCAAGCTCCT
The DNA here is from genome assembly GCA_018398635.1 of Cyprinodon brontotheroides. NCBI lineage: Eukaryota > Metazoa > Chordata > Actinopteri > Cyprinodontiformes > Cyprinodontidae > Cyprinodon > Cyprinodon brontotheroides. The sequence goes on from JAGKQL010000025.1 coordinate 5,774,445, forward strand.
CACCCTCATCTCTGAGGGAGAGCCCAGCCACCCTGGCGGAGAAAGCTCATTTCAGCCGCTTGTATCCGGAGGATCTCGTTCTTCGGTCATGATCCCAGATTTTCTACGCACCATAGGTGAGGGTACCGAGGAACGTAGACCGAACGGTAAATTGAGATTTTTTGCCTTTTTAGCTCAGCTCTCTCTTCACTACCTACAGAACGAGTGCGGCGTCCGCATTATTGCAGCTTGGCGCGCGACCGATCACCGTTAATGCGATCTCGGCTTCCATCTCTTCCCTCGCTTTCATTGAACGGGACCCCCAAGAATAGCTTGGAACTCCTCCCCTTGAGGCAGGGACTCTCCTCCAACCTGAAGGGACAAGCCACCTTTTTCTACGTCGAGAACCATGGCCTTGGACTTGGAGGAGCTGATTCTCATCCCAGCCGCTTCACACTCACTCGGGACCAACCTTCACTGGATTTACAGGGTCTCGACCAGGAGATGACGCTTCTTTAGATCTTAATGTCCACAAATTATATGAATATTTTAGTAAAAAGATTGATGTTTCAAAAGGAAATGTAGGGAACCAGCCAAGGGCCGATCAAGAAATGTTGGAAAATTTTGAATGGCTACTACTGTAGGCAGGTACAAGATGTTGCTTCACCCAATCAGCTGAAAGAGTTCTTCTGCATGTCTCTTCTTTCTTAGAAGAAAATCAATGTTCTAGATTAATAACATGTTGAACTAAACCTAAGTGCAACACATTATCAATCTGGTTAGCCAGGTTAGGTTTTAATGTGCCAGAAAGGAACTAGCATCACTGCACTTTTTCTAAATGCTTAGCAGACCAATTAACCAGGGGATTTAGAAGCCATGGGGTTACCAGTAAAGGCAAGGCTGCACTTACCCGTCTAGATTAAATCCTACATCAGAGAACCTGAAATATGTCTGATCGGTTACGGTCCTATCTGGATTATAACAGCTTTTAGCTTTGTTAGCTGTCAAGAGAAGTGCCGCTCTGGGTCACATGATCTATTCAGTGACAAATTTGACCCTTTCAAGTTACACAGAGTGGTTTTTGAGAAGAGGAATAGCAAAATGTGGCCAGTGTTAGACTAGTGCTTGGGTCAAAACTTGCACAGTGTTGCTTTAAGAGAGAGAAAAACCAATGGAAAATAAAATTAAAGGAGACATGCGTTGTAATTCAGAGTTCAAAGCTGGCTTCTGTTTGCTGATGCACACTGACACAATGAGACAATGTCTGGTTTGGGTCATAAAAAAAACAAAACACAATCATAAAAGGCCTGGGATTCTGGGTTTGCAGACCTTAAACTCCAGGCTAGGGAAATCATCCATGGGGTTGGAAAAAAAAAAGATCCCACTGTGCACTGACAGAAAATCCATAAAACTCCCCATCATGTCTTTCAAAGAATTGGCATCGATTGAATTCTGCACTGTAAAACCAAAACTACCTAATAACTCTGTGTTTAAAAAATAGTCTTACTGAAAGACACAACTGTAAAGGGTTGTGAGCTGCTTCAGCCCATATAAGTCTGTTTTTCTTTATTTTTTTTAAATCAGATGTCAAACACCCCAACCAAACACTACTTTAGTCTTATTAGCAGAGTCTTACATCAGGTTTCTAAACAAGTGAACCTGCTCTGCTTTGGGCGGGCACCATAACCGGCACCGCCCCCATCCGCTCCAGCGTTGCCTGGCTAACAGCATACGAGTGCGTGTGGTGCCCGTGCGCCGATGTCACCACTGGCTTGAGGCTCACTGTGCCGTTGCTGCGCACCATGGCGGGAGGGGATGGGGCAGAGTTTGTTGTGACTACCAAAGTCTTGGGTGGGGAGAGCATATGGCCGCCGTTGGCAAACGATGTTGTCGTGGTTGTTGCCGTAGTGGGTGGCGGGTGTCGGGGTAGGGGGGTGGAGCCTGGAGCCGTGACCGCTGTTTCGCGGGCCTGCGTAGTGTTCTGAGCTTGCCCGTGACTGTGAGCGCCATGGGGTCCACCGGGAGCAGCCGTGAAGGTCTGACGGGTGTCTCCGTTGTAGCGCGTGTAGGAGTTGGTTTCGTAGTTGGTTTTAGGGTTGTGCCAGTAGCGACTGTTGTACGTGTTTGTTGATGTCAGTGTGTCATTCTCTGAGGAAGAGGCATCTGCATGGAACGCCTTCACCGATGACGACCGCTTAGGAGGTAAATCATCTTCTCTGTTGAGAAACAAACATCAAAGCAAGGTCAGTCGTTTAGGCTGGAAAATTATCTACATCTATAAAACATTTCAGCTCATTCACTATAGCACTCCTTTACTTGTTAATGCGCCTGTGAAGCAATACTCTGGAACAAAAGACATTAGCATGAAGTAAATGGTAAATGGCATGGTACTTATATAGCTTTTTCAAGTTATGAGACTTGACCAAAGCACTTTACACTACATTCATTCACCCATTTCCCACGACACACTGATGGTGGCTAGCTACATTTGTAGCCAGGCTGCCCTGGGGCTCACTGCGACAGAAGCGGGGCTGCAGTACACTGGCGCCACCGGGTCCTCTGACCGCCATCAGTAGACAATGCAGTTGAAGTGTCTTGCCCAAGGACACACCGACAATGAAAGTCAGAGCAGGGGCTTGAACCGTCAATCCTTCGCCACTGTCTCCCCCCTAAAGTACCTCCCTAAAGTCCTTTTTTGGGAAAATGTCATCAATTTACTACCATGAACTTCAATATATTTAACATAATGTTGTGTTGTGACCATTTGTATTCAACTCTGAGTTAAAAGTTAGACCTTTCACCAAAAAATAAGATGTAATTCTTTGAGCTAGAATGTCTTTACCTGTTGAACATCACCTCATTTTTTTCTTTACAAGAAAAGATTGAGCTCAGTTGGATCGGAAAAGGAGAGTCTTACCAGAGAGTCCTAGTTGGGGATACCATGAAGTTTTGGATCATACAACTAAAGACTCAGTTATGCTTGACGCATGTATACGCTCTGCCAGGAAATGAGACTCACAGGCAACGATGTCTGCAGCTTTTATACACAGTGTAGCTTTTTCCCTAGTACCTAATATTTTGGCCAACTTTTTTAAGGTCTGACTACGCCCAAATACATGTAGAAGTGGAAAGCTGTTTCAAATATATAATCAAAGCCTCTCCATGTCATTCAAGAGCGATTTCTTTCCAAGACTTGTTCACAATTTGCTGATCGTCTCTAATATTTTAAATCTGCAAGCCTTGTTATTCCATGATGAGCTGTCTACATACCGTATTTTCACGAGTATAGGGCGCATATAAATGTCCTTTTTTTTCCCTCAAAATGTGCGGCGCGCCCTATGTGTGTTGTTACTGCGGACGTTGTTGAGACCACCATGAGAACGTAGATACACGTTTTTCTAGGTGGAATATATGAAAAATCGAGCCACTGAAATGCCTCGATGGGGTGTAGGTTGTAAAAAGACTTAAAAGTAATAGTACACCCAAACATGATTATCCTTCATTTTCTACTCACCCCAATGCTGAACAACACTCTGGAGTACTTTTTTGATATCTCAAATGCAGCCTGGAGATCTGGGAGGCTTTCTTGCTGTCTGCTGACATTCAAATAATGGAGGTCTATGGTGACCGAGGCAGAAAGGTCCATAAAGTCCACCAAAAACATGTCAATATTCCTCCATACTGCTCGAGTTCAATATATTCCAAGTGTCCTGAGTGGGAAGCATCCAGAATTTACTCGAAACGAAGTCATTTTAGAATGTTTTAGAGCATAAACAGTAGTGTATAAGATTTCCTGAAAGCTGGCTCTCACGAAGCTCTACGGAAACCGCGCGCAGACCAAAACCAGATGAAAGATGCGCATTCAGCTCGACAAAGAACTCATGCTCTTCCTCAACAATGAAGTCCTCAGACATTTTTCTTTTCGTTGTTTCTTTTCTTTGCACAGGTAAAACAGCACATTCCCTTCTTCTACGCTTGCATTATCGGCAGAGCAGGCGCTGAATCGACTTTCATCTGGTTTGGTCTGTCGCGGTTTCCGCAGTTTGCATTGTTTCAGGAAATCCTATAAACTACTGTTTATGCTCTAAAACATTCTAAATGACTTCGTTTCGAGTAAATTCTGGACGCCACCACTCAGGACACTTGGAATACATTGGACGAGCGGTATGGAGGAATATTGACACGTTTTTGTGGACTTTTATGGACCTTTCTGCCTCCGCCATAGACCTCCATTATTTGAATGTCAGCAGACAGCAGCAAGAAGCCTCCCAGATCTCCAGATGCATTTGAGATATCAAAAAGTACTCCAGAGTGGTGTTCAGCATGGGGGTGAGTAGAAAATGAAGGCTAATCATGTTTTTGGGTGTACTATTCCCTTTAATGCTTGCCCCGTTCGAGAGCGTCAACCATAAACCAGGCTTAATTGTTGTCTGGTTGAAAAATTCTACGACCTGAGACCTAAAGTTCCATTAAAGCCACCAAGGCTCTTTGGCTGCTTCTTCAAATGAAGCACAGCTTATCTGCCTGGTCAATAGTCATGAAACAAATGTCCATCAAATGTACAGTTTAGTGCCAGTTTTAATCCCTCTAGGCATAAAATCAAATAGAATGAAATGTAGATATTCTACCCAATATGTCTGTTTATTCAGTGTCGAGTTTTATGCAAAATCAAGATTATTTCATCGACAGTAAAACAATTTATTTTAAAACATGTACAATTTATTATCTTTAATAAGAAGTTGATCATATACATCTATATCCACAGCCATAGCAATAATAATAATAATGCATTTTATTTCTAGAGCAATTTACATTTCTAAAATAATAATCTCTTAGTAGTAAAACAGATTTTTTCTAAAAGCTTTATAAAGATTTCACAGATTGGGAATCTTTCATTATAATAAAAACTGTCATAAACTTCAAAAGCAACATTAAGATAAACTGTAAAATATTTATTTGATTCCCCACTTTATATTTCCATAATTTTGTTAAATTCAGGTGTCGGAGAGACACTTGTTAGATGGATTAAAGGTGTTCAGATATTCAGCTGCATGATCTGCAGGGCTGTAACCTGAATATATCTGAACCTAAAACAAGTCTGATGCAACCAAAGACAGACAAAACTCCTAAAATCTGAATTATTCCCCCTAAAATGATTCTTGGAATAATTACAGTTGGAAACAGAAGCCCTGGGTAAACAGCCGACGAAGATTTATGGACAGTCTGGGAAGACAAATTAGTCTGTAATGATGAAATAAGTTGCTGCTAGGAGATTCAATAAAAGGTGAGCGTCCCAAACCTGAAATCCAATTTACTGGCTTTGGTTTACTGAGGAAAGGCTTTGAGTAAACATATGCTCATCGTCAGAAAAACGCAGCAGCAACCTCTTTTTAATGCAGAAGGTGGAGCTGAGAGGCCCTGTCTAAGATACTAAGGATGCATTTTGAGTAAATAAAATCTGCACGGCTACAACAGCGTCCTGAAAATACATTATTTTTTAAATAAGTTTATACATAAAATACACCAGATGAGTCAAAAGAAATCAAGACTGGTGAAACTGAAAGTATCCACTGAGCTCCTTCTCTAAAGTAAAAATACAAAGGTTCTACAAAGGTAAAAGGAAGTTTTTGCCCTAAATGGTTAAAAAAAACTTTAAAAAACTATTCTTAAAAAAATAATAATAATAAAAAATTATAGGCACAGAAAATATATTAATTGTAATTTTTTACCCAATTTGTCAGTTGAGAGAACATGGAAAAAAACTGACTTGGTTTAGTTTTGTTCCAAGTTAAAAATGTCACTCCTGCATGAACAGCTAAATACTTTTAGAGTTCTGAAATTCACAGCATTAAAGTTGCTTTTTTAAAATTGAAACAGAACTTTAAACAGAACATACATTTATAAATTTATAAGGGAGAAATGGATGGTAAGAGTGATGATCTCTTATCTGCAATGTTTCATTTTACATTATATTTGTCCTAAAGGCAATTTAAATGGCAGTAAACTGGTAAATAGCATATTTAGAGCAAACCTGATCTCATTAGGAATCTCCTCTTCTTCATACTTGTTCTTATTCCTCCAGTAGAAGAGCGTGACCACCACTAGCAGCGAACAGATGATTACAGCCAGGATTCCAGTAGCAATGGTCCCTGCGATCAGACCGACACTCTGGGGCTGAGCTGCAGGGTGAACAGAGGAGAGTCTGAATAAGTGCAACAAAACCAGCCAAGAAACTGATCACCAGCTCCTGTTTATTCTGTAAATAACAATAGGCGTGTGGCATCCATTAGCGATCAGTCGAAACAGGTTAAATGCAGAGATGGGAAGTAACAAAGTACAAATACTTCGTTACTGTACACAAGTAGATTTTTCTGATATTTTTACTTTTACTTTACTACTTATTTTATGGCGACTTTTTACTTCTACTCCTTACATTTTTACACAAATATCTGTACTTTCTACTCCTTACATTTTAAAAATTGGCTCGTTACTTTAGTTTTGAATCATTTCAATGGAGATTACCGTTATTATTTTTTCACGCCATCAATACCAAATTCAATCTAATTGGATGGGAATCTACGCTGCATTTGGCTAATCCACTGCAACAAAGATGAATCCACAGACTGCGGCGGTATTCATTGGCTGACAAATCGTTGCAGCTTGGTGGCGGTGGCGTTAGCCTATGGTAGCATACCTGATCGAGATGATTGAAAAATGAACACAACGGAGATCTAGTCCTATTGGCAGACATCCATTTTAAAATGTAGGCAACGGCATGAAAAAAAAGTGGTTTCTACTTTTACTTTTATACTTCAAGTGAAATTTACAAGCCTGTACTTTGTTACTTTTACTTGAGTAAAGAAGTTTAATCAGTACTTCCACTTTTACCAGAGTATTTTTAACACAAGTATCTGTACTTTTACTCAAGTACGGAAAGTGAGTACTTTTGCCATCTCTGGTTAAATGCTATGTCAAAACAAGATGTTCAACAATGCGATATTAAATTTCACGTAGACCTAGACAACTTTTATTGGAAAGACATAAAGACATTTATTACAGCTTTCAGTCATAACATAAAAAAAATAAAAAATCAGATCAGATATATTTAAATATAGACCTGATATCATTTAATTTGCCACAAACAAGAAAAAAATCATGAGGTCAAATGTGGTCTTAAAGCTGAGTGTAACTGCTTCATAGAATACCACCAGTATATGCGGGTGATATGTTACCTACTGTAAATTAAATTAAAAAAAGCTAATAAGTGAAGGTTAAAACTTTTTGTGGAGTTAAAAAAGTGGAAAAGTTTATTGCAACTTATTTGGAAAGTTAATAATCTGCATCAAAAAGGTAAAAATGTAGGTTTATGATTGAAGAGAAGCTACACAGTTTCTGAGGACACTGCCAACTGTGGCTAAATCCAAGAACTGCAGCTTTCTTCTGCTAATTCTGATAGCATGAGCTTGTACTTAACAAGTTGATTTTTTTTACTTTTTTGAACTCCCATGTCTGAGTTGAGCTGGATGCAGGTCACTTCTGAGTATCGACAAAATCCATCTTGTATATAACACTTCAATTGTTTGCTAGGTTGGACCCATTCAACATGGAGACGCTTAACGTCACATCCGCTGAACAGCGCAGGAACTTCTGACCCCAGGTAAACTCAGGAAAATACGCCGCAGGCTTATAGATGCATCGGGCTGAACTACTGAGGTGCCAGGCCGCTCATCAAATTATGTTTTGGTCGTAAAGGGTCCAAAAAAAGGCTGTTTTAAATATATTTCTCAATTAAAACTAACATAATGTCTCTTTAATTTCTGAGAGTTGTCAGTTCCTTTCCCTTTAAGTGTTTTTCTCAAACTTATTATAGAAGTACTCTCAATTTTTTTTACCATATTAGGGCAAGGGACTGTTTTTGGTAATTAGTTTACCTTATTTTTTTAATATCACAAAGATAAAAAGGTTTGGTAAATCAAATAGTTTAATTTTCACATTTTGGTATCGCCGTTATCTAGCAGTGGAGGGGTTGATCAGCAGACACTACTGGAAGGATATAAAATGATTAAAGCTAAAGCAAAATGCAGACAGATCCTATAGATAGATCAGATCAATGACCTATACTGGCCTTGTTTTTGTTTTTTTCTGCTGTTGCTGTCAAAAGTGTCAATATCTGCTCTGAAAAAACTTCTGACTCTTTCTTTTTTGCTTGCATTGCTGATCTTTTCTGACATGTGTCGCTGACTTTATCCCCTATTGTCATCCTCGTAACTCTCATATCACTTCAACTCTTGAAAATATATGCTTACTTAAATACAAAATAACAGACACAATCAAATATATTCTGTAGATATTATATATATATATATTGGTGGCCCCGCCCCCCTGGGGCCCCACACAGTGGCTCTGGCTGTGAGACATCTCACTGTCTGACAGTGCAGCACAACTTCTGGTGTTTATTTTATAGTTATTTATTTTTATTAAATTACATTAGTACGCACACATATTATGGATTCAAATTATCGATTGATGTATTAATCTAAGCTTAATTAATCTTATTGGTGAACTAATTAATTATTAAGCTGCGTTTTTGACAACAAAAAGCTACATTTTCTCTTGTATCAAGAGGATCTTGCCACAGTATGAAAGCTTAAATACTTTTTTACAAAATGCTGAGTTTGCTGAGGCGTGTCGTCTTGCTAACGATTGTTGATATTATTATAATAACTGCTGTTTATTATATTTTAATTCTGAACAAAGCATACATTTTTATAATCACTTATTGATCCCTCTGTGGGTTTTTTATTTTTCCTTTTCCCCTCCTTTATATCAGTGTAACATTTCACATTCCTCCACCTTCTGTAATCTCTTATTGTTTTTTTATTTAAACCTCATCCTTAAAATAGAGACATTTATTACAGTGGGTGAAGAAGGATTATTTCCACTCTATTTTCTAAACATAGTAAAGTTAATAATCTAAGAATAAAAACCTGCTTGTTGCCATATTTCCCAAATTTAAGGACATTTATGACCAAATATATTTCATTTTCTTTATAGAAGCCGTGGTTTCTGTCTTTTGCTGCATTTATTTTACTTACGCGCTACAACCTCCAGGTTTAGCACACATGTGCTCTTGCCAATAGCATTGCTGGAGGTGCACTGGTAGAATCCTGAGGTGCTGGTGCTTATATTTCTTAGCGTGACCGTGCCCTGCATCTGGTCTGAAGGGACACACACATACACAGAGAAAAATATATACTTAACTGACAACAACACAAATGCATAAACTCTTTTCCCTGAAAAGTTTGGTACATTAATTCAGACTTATTTTTAACACTTTAAATGCAAAATAAAGACATGTTCTACTAACGACCTATAGGGGGAGCTGATTGCCTGCTAAAGCTAAGCAGGAAACAGAATGTTTTGCAGCTAATCAGTTAGGCTGCTGTTTCTGCATGATGAAAGATGAATGGATTGAGGTGGATGATAAAGTTCACACATCTGCACCCTCCTGGTATTATATAGTGTATGTGGGATTGACATCTAAATATTTAGCGTGACATATGTATGCTTTACAGTAAACAAACATTGATTAAAGTGTGAAATCCCAGAATCTCACATTTATATGAAAATGCAAAGAGCAGAAGGATGTTAAGAAAGTTCAAAATCAAGACAGCAGGAACATTTACATTAAGATTTCCTTTCATTATTGGTATCATTTCTCAAATCTTTAACAGTTTCTGGTGTCACTATTGAACATTCTTCTTGCAGGAAATTGATGAGCTCATTATAGAATTAGGTAGCTGTTTCCTGCAGCATAGGCTACTCTGTATAGATGAAGGCCTGTAGAAAAGTTCATACCAATTAAAATAAAACAGTTTTGATGAGTGTTTTGGACGGCTGTTGATTCACGAGCACCAAGTGGGACGTTGTAAGATGGTTTTTACAGTCATGAGGACAGGATCCATGAAAGCAAGAAGGGCCAAAATCAGAGATAGATTGAAACATTGGCAGGCAGATATTATAGGGTATATATAGCAAAATATATATATTCTTTACTTGTATTGGTATCAGCCCAGTACATCCGATTCAGTGATTTGCAGTCATTAGTTGCATTTTTTCAGCAGCTGTGCATTCCTGCTCCCTTCATTTGCTACTAACTGTTAAAGTTTTCTTAGATTTTTCTTTTTCTTTGTTTTAACTTGACCTGTGTAACATTTATAGTCATTGTGTCATTTTTTTTTTCAAATGGAGGAAGATAAACCTGAAGATTGGTCCAAATAAAACAGCAGAAAATTTTGGGGATCAGTTAAACTGATATAAAAAAAAAACAAAAACAAAAGGCATCAGCCATTAAAAAAACTTGTATTGGTTAATTTCTAGCCAACTTCCAATCAAATAAGTAAATGTACTATGAAATAAGTATATTTACTATTTATGTATTAGTGTAATAGATAATAGAAATGTTACATATACCATTAAAATGCTAAATTAAACATTTAATAATAAAATGTACAATTAATAATTAAGAATTCAATTAAAATGCTTGTTTATGTTGTTGAATGTCATCTTTAAAGAATAAATTGATTTAAAAATTAAAATAATGCTTCACTTTATCATTGAGATCACAGGCTAAAATATTTTGGAACCCCATGTTTAAGCTAAGGTGAGAAATATGTAGGAATCTTGCTTTTCTTATACTGAAACCTCGGCATGATAGAACCTCCACCATGCTTGGGCCTTATTTTGACCTTGTCTGGAGGAGAAAATCTACTCGAATCAAAATACTCAATTTCAAAATCCATTACAATTATTTGTTGTTAGATCATTTAATCCTTGCAAAAGTAAAGCTATACTGCTCAATGTGGTCTGATTTTATTGGTGATAATTAGAGCATATATTCTTCTGGTGCCAAAGTTTCTTAAAATATGACGTATTGGGTAAAAGAGGTAGATTAGGTAGATTTTATTGTGGGTTTTTTTCAATTCACAATTAGTGAAAAACATTTATAGAAGCAGTTTTTAGCCCCAAGGCTATTAGCCGCTATGTTTTCAAAGAGCTCGTTGCCAAACAAGAAACTAGTCAATGACTAATGATGATACCTGACGTTGCTTTAACAAAGACATCATGTTTTTATTTTCTGGTTGTTGAAATATGATCACTTTTAGCTATACAGCATGTATAGGTCACTACTGCGTTTCTGGAACAGTGGTCTGTTCTCTGCATTTTATGAACTCGGTGGGTAGAAAATCCTTTTTTTTTTTGTTTACCAGTAGGGTACAGGCATGTTTTTCTTTTTTCTGGAATACAAACTTGGAAAAGAAAGGAAGGTCCACTCTACTGATCAGATGCTGAAAACCATCCTGATAACACTTTTTAAGATTTAATAGAATTTAGTGTTGGCAGAGATGGTGGCCAGCATGAAGTAAATAAGGAACCATGTAGAGGAATTCCACCCATCCATCCATCTATTCCATCCATCCATCCATCCATCCATCCATCCATCCATCCACCCATCCATCCATCCATCCATCCATCCATCCATCCATCCACCCATCCATCCATCCATCCATCCATCCATCCATCCATCCATCCATCATCCATCCATTCATCCATCCATCCATCATCCATCCATCCATCCAT
>JAGKQL010000025.1:5786563-5820639 GCA_018398635.1 Cyprinodon brontotheroides
ACTGCTCTGGAGGCTTTTCTCAGAGGAAAAGATGTTTTTGCTCTTCTCCCGACTGGTTTCGGCAAGAGTAGCCTGGCTTGTGGTTGTGTTTTCGTCGTCGCTCTGTTAGTACATCATATGCTTCGTTCTGATTGGTTTATTTGGCCCGTCTATCACCAACATAGGCCAATCAGCTAACCAGTATTTTCGCCCCTTCCCTAAATTACTTCAACGGAAGGTTTCCAGATGGAAATGCGGAGCAAATCCATCTGGCGGAGTCAGGTTATCTTTATAGAGTGGACCAAAAACAAAGCCCTGTTTTGGCTTAGAAAACATGCAAATTGAACCGGACGATTGGATCTGCCCCTTTTCCTGCATTACCGATACCTGTCTATGTCTCTGAAAGGAGGGGCGTAATTGCGTAATTGCAAACCTTGTAGATAGCCTGACTTAAAAAATGTTATCCAGCCCCGTCATATATATATAAATATGTTTATATTTGTAATTAAGTTTTGTCCTCATCTCTGCTGTCTGTGGTTTAATTTTTTTTAGCAAAAAGCATATTTCATATTCTAGCTAAGAATTAGATTCTATTACCAAATTAGCAGAAGATGATTGGAAAAAAATCCATTAATCAAAATAAATCTCAACTATAGCCTTAATGCCTAGCCTTAACTTCACAAAACTTTAACTTTTTTGAAACTATAGAGTCTCATTAACTATTTGGAGAAAAGAAAAAAGTATGAAATATCAAGCTTTACTTCATCATTTGTGATACATTAGACATTTGCATGCAGCTGATTTTTCTTATGTGCCTGAATATAAAACCAGACACAAAATTAAAGCAAATCAAAATAATAATGTAGAGGACTCAAACAACAAAATAGTGATATCAAGTCCATATGTTTGATGTGTTAACCTCCTTCATCCTTTCAGAGAGGTTCTGATGTAATGTCTCCAATCCGTGGAGCTTTTCAAAAAATGTTTTTATTTACCCAGGCGTTTTTTGTTTGATTCCAGATTTCAGTGAGACAATCATTAACATTTAAAGTTTAACAGAAAAAAACAAAACCAGAAGGAATCTATAAAGGGAAAATACAAAGCACTTTGAAATGCTAGTAAAAGTTTAAAGAAAGAGAATACATTTCTTAACAACTCGCTATAGATCTCTCAGCCTAGATGGGGACCTATTTCTACTGTAAGCACAAAAACACACAGACTAAATAAAGCACCGAAACTGACTTTTATTTCTGTACAACAAACAGACAAACTGAAAACCTTTCATTTGTGAGTGGTGTTTTTCTGGCTTGCATGGTTGATTTAGGGGGAAAGGGTAGACACTAAAAGTATGCTTTCATGTTACTATAAGGTTTTTCAGATGAAAGGATTTCCTAAATGGAATACATAATTGAAAACATTTTATCTTGGAAACATCAAAACTAGAAACATCAAGATTTCTAAAAGAGAAATGAAGCCAATCTGCTGGATGAGAGAAAAATCTCAACGTTCTTTGGTCCCATCTGATAATGATGGCGCCAAAACCCTTCAGTAGATAAGGTTACAGCCGTTCAGGTGGAGTTAAACGGTAGCCTCGTGAGACCATCCTGATCTCGCGAGGAAGCTTTCAAGGTTTCACTCGCTAATCAGTCTGGAGACTCTCCGTTGAAGAAAATTTAGAGCCGTTCACCAAAACGAACGTCCAATCAGCGTTAGCTTTGAGGCGGGTTGAGGTGTGGCGCAGCGAGAAGCCACAGTTCCGCTCTAAAGAACATGGCGGCTTCAGCCCCGTGAAACTAGCGTTAAGCGTGTGGCTATAGAGCAAGTTTTTATCGGAATTACAGAGTATTTCTTCACTGAAAGAAGAGCAAAACACACTGCTCTGGAGGCTTTTCTCAGAGGAAAGATGTTTTGCTCTTCTCCCCAACTGGTTTCGGCAAGAGTAGCCTGGCTGTTAGTATGTCATATGCTTTGTTGATCTGATTGGTTTTATTTTGCCCGTCTATCACCAACATAGCCAATCAGCTAACCAGTATTTTTCGCCTTTCCCAAAAATTACTTCAACCTAATTAGGAATTTTGATTTGCCCGCATATCCATCTGGGCTGAGGCCCGTCGCCCACACGGTCAAACCCTACCTAAAGCCTAAATGTGCAAATTTTTAACCAAACCAGCCTCTCTCATCCATATGAAGCCGGCGTTTCGGGAGTCTGTAAACAATCTTTTTTTATTAAGCCTTCAGAGTGGGAAGATTTTTGAAACGCCGTTTTCGCGTTTCCATCTTTAAGCTCTAACCGCATTTTTTTACTTACACGCGTATGCGTCATAGCGTCGCCTCTAAACATCTTCATGCGCGACACAGTATCACAACAACAATGGCGCCGTGCTGTGTTGAATGGTTGCTTTGCTCATGCTACTCACCCTGCTGTCGGGCTTACAACAGAATCTTCTTCTTCTGGAATATCTCCAGGAAGAGAACAGAGCAATATCGGCGACATAGTTCATCACCTCAATTTGACTGAACCATGAAAATGGACCCACAGGGCAACCATATATATAAATATTAGTGCGCAACATTTCGTCGGCCTATTTTTGCTTTTGGCACCACAGCAGCCACTTACAGGCCTGGCATACATTTTGCAGCGCTTAATGCACATTAGGTGTGGATCGATCACATTTATTTTACGCTCTCCCGCCTTTACGACAAACGCTCTGGAAAATATTAGCGTTTCGTGTTCGCTTTTGACTTCGTGTGGACGGGCCTGAGTCAGGTTAGCTAAACGGAGCTTCGGTCCTAAAATTGAAGAGCAGTAAAGGGTTAGTTGTGGAAATGCCTCAAGCTGGGTTTTCGAAACAGCCAGATGCAAAACAGCTCTCTCCCCTCAGCTGGGCCCACACAAAAGATAAAAGACCCCTGCAAACACTTGTGCACAGAACTGTGCGGGTCGCACACATGCCACCTTACACACAGGCCGCACACACAAGAAGGGGGGAAATCAGAGGGGCTTTTCACTTTGCTGAAAAGAGTCCTCATTGAACTGTTCAAAGAACCAGGCAGGAAACAACCAGCACCAGTGTGTTCTTCTGTGAACGTACATAAGTGTGAGTTTGCAGGCGAGTGATGGTTCTGATGAAAGTGTGGGATTGTGTATGTGACCGTGTCCTCCGCCGCTGCCTAACGATTGTAAATTGCGTGGCTGCAATTTCCTGAGTGCTGCGCGCTCGCTTTGTCCTCTTATGTGCAGATGAATAGGCAGCTCCTCCGCTGTGATGAGAGCCTGTAACTGCATCTCTTTTTTGCTCGTGTGTTTCACTGGAGATTCATTTACTAACAAGAAGTGCATCCCTATTGGGCTGCTGGTGTGTGAGACACTGAGATGTGTCTGCTACAGTAATAATGCTCCTTTATCTAGTTATTGTATGTTTTTTTTTTTCTGTCCACTGTACTGTATTGCTTTCTTTTTGTTTCTCTGTCTAATAGAGGGCTTGTGCTGTTTTTAGTCTCTGGTGACCTCCCAATATTATCTGAACCAAGGGATTCATTCTTTTGGCCTCACACGTCAAATTAAGCTTTTATTTGTTTAATGATCTCAGGAGATCAGCTTTTAATGGGACATATTTAACCCATTTATCTTCTTTTTGTCTGTCTGATAAGTTGATCCTTCCTCGTCTAAATGTATGTATAAGCCACCTCATTTGATCGCGTGACCCGGTTGGCTTTGTAGCGCCGTGCTGACAGAAAAGAGGCCATGGCTGGCGCTCAGATGGCAGGCGGCCCGTAAGAACTCTAGCTGGACTAGCTGGACGCCCCACTGCAGGCCCAGCGGTAAAACCCGTTTCATCCTTTCTCTTGGAAAAATCCTGCACACAGACGAGGGACGAGCATCTGCTCTCATTGCCCTACTTCTCGGTTTTCCTCTCGTCTCAACAACTGGAAGGACACACATACAAAAAAAAATCCTATCCATATTCGCTGTCATTGCACCGATTGTATGAACATATCCTTCTTCCAGCCGACCCTATAAGGACCCCTTTGGCAGCAGGAATGAGGAATCCTGCCATGTTCTCTGTAAAGCCTGAATAAACCTCTAAACCCCCCATAGCTTCTTTAATTTACTGACTAAACACTGACACTGTCATCTCCTTCAATCCCACGAGGCATTCTAAAACAATATAGACTCATTTACCCAAGGATCATCACTTTATTGCTAAATACTTCATGCTGTAAAATGCACACACTATATACTGTATAATAGAATGGTTTGCCAGTTTATTTTTTTGTTTTTTTCCAAAGCAGTTTTTGCACTCTCTGTGTTTCATCGCTTCGTATGTTGAGTGTTTTAGGTGTTTTCTCTCAGTGTCTTTGTTGCAAACAAGGAATTTCAACAGTTTATTCATTTTTTCAGTTCCTTTTAACAGATCCCAGACTTTTAACTTATACACATCAGTTTGATGCTCCATAGGGTTTTGTCTTGGGACCAGTTGTTGTTTTGCTTTTAAACCTCTTTCCCACTTGTTCCAAAAATGTATGTCAACGTAATAACAAGAAACGCCAACTCTGCCCTAATATATTAAGAAAAATAACAAAAGTGCTTCTATAAAAATCTCTGAGAGTAAAAGAAACATTTTTTTTTTTCTGGTACAACATAACCTTACAGGCATAAATGCTGATATTGGCACTTAAAATGTTTTGAGATTATAAACCTAAATATAATTTTTGTCTAGGCTTAGTTAAGGAATAGTACACCCAAAACATGGTTAGCCTTCATTTTTCTACTCACCCCATGCTGAACAACACTCTGGAGTACTTTTTGATATCTCAAATGCATCTGGAGATCTGGGAGGCTTCTTGCTGTCTGCTGACATTCAAATAATGGAGGTGCCATGGCTACCTGAGGCAGAAAGGTCCATAAAAGTCCACAAAAACGTGTCAATATTCCTCCATACTGCTCGTTCCAATGTATTCCAAGTGTCCTGAGTGGGTAGCATCCAGAATTTACTCGAAAACGGTCATTTAGAATGTCTTTAGAGCATAAACAGTAGTGTATAGGATTTCCTGAAAGAGCTCACGCCGCGACGCTACGGAAGCCGCAGACCAAACCAGATGAAAGTGCGCATTTAGCGTCTGCTCTGCCAATAATGCAAGCGTAGAAGAAGAAAATGTGATGTTTACCTGTGCAAAAGAAAGAAACAACGAAAGAAAAATGTCTGAGGACTTTTAGTGTTGAGGAAGAGAATGAGTTCTTTGCCGAGCTGAATGCGCACTTTCCTCCGGGGTTTGGTCTGAGGCTCAGAAGGCCGGAACTTGCAGGCTACGCTTTCAGGAAATCCTATACACTACTGTTTATGCTCTTAAAAACATTCTAAATGACTTCGCTTCTGAGTAAATTATGGACGCTACCCACTCAGGACACTTGGAACACATTGGACGCAGCAGTATGGAGGAATATTGACACGCTTTTTGTGGACTTTATGGACCTTTCTGCCTCGGGCGCCATAGACCTCCATTATTTCAATGTCAGCAGACAGCAAGCAGCCTCCCAGATCTCCAGATGCATTTGAGATATCAAAAAAGTACTCCAGGGTGTTGCTCAGCATGGGGGTGAGTAGAAAATGAAGGCTAATGACGTTTTGGGTGTACTATTCCTTTAACCTTTTAACTTTACTTTTTTAACTTTTGAGTTACTCACCCCGAACTTTGGCAGGCATTTAAACAGCCACAGTATTAAGTCAAGATGTGCGAGTTAGTAGGAGAGTTGCGGTCGGCTGGATAGAGTGTTGATATATTCTAAGAACAGATTGGCTGGAAAAACAAACTAGTTGGTTAAAACTATTTTTAGAGGTGTGAATACTTTTGCAAAACATTAGAGATTTAATAAAAAAAATTGGCCATAAATAAGCTGCAGAAACATGTTAAATGGAAAAAAGGAGCTGTTTGTTAACATACATGAGCCTCTGTTGAAGACCCTCTAAATGTAATTTTATGCTGCAGTGGAGATGATGACACTACTTCCTCAACTGGCCAATTTGGACCAGGGAAATGAACGGAGGGTGTTTTAGTTTCCATGACTACCATAGTACACAGAATGTGTATTGTCCAGTGCTGTGCTTCCAGCCTGTTATCGGATGTAATAGGTGACATTTGGATACCTGCAGAGGAAGTCTGGAGAATTCCTGAAGGAAGAAGCGATGAAGTGGAACCGGTGAGACTGATTGCTTTGAGCAGAGGTGAAGCGGTCACCTTTACACTTTAACATATTTGCTGGCAAAGCTATAATACGAGATAAAATCAGTCTTTATGTTTTATTTTTATTGTTTGTTTTTTTTAGTTCAGAATTCAACCAAAGGAGTGAATAGTGTGGATTTAGACCAGCTTATGAAAGGAATCACGGCTTTTAATGAAAACAAAAGCTCCCCATTGCAAACACAACTAATATCCAACCAGCTAAAACCTAACATTAACCTTGGAGCTATTGTTTTGTTCTGACTGATAAATAGTGTGAAAGTTTAGAGTCTCAGTTAGGGCTACAACTAACAATTATTTTTCAAATTGATTAATTTGTTGATTATCACTTCATTAATCAATTATTAATTGGAAAGCAAAAGGTTCCTTAAAGTAGATTGTTGTAACTGTAAGTCCCTTTATTGTCCCACAGTGGGGAAATTCACTCTCTGCATTTAACCCCTCCCCTTGGGGAGCAGTGGGCTGCCTTTGTGCGGCGCCCAGGGAGCAGTGTGGGGTTAAGTGTTTTGCTCAGGAACCCAGAGTGCAGGCTGTGGTGATAAAACTTTTCCATTTGAGGATTTCTGGATAGAGCATATTGACAGATATTAGTCTTGAATGCAAAATGTTTACATCTTTTTTTTTTACAATCTTGGTATAATTACTGCTCTGAATAGGTTGCTTTGTAAGGAAAAGACATGTTTTACAGTCTTTACACTCCAGTTAACGGTTAATGATCACTAAAATAGTTGACATCACAGACACTGGTTACCCTGAAACTTTTAGAATTACTATGTTGTTTTTGACAGCCATCTTAGAATTAGTCTTACCGTAGTTTTCAGGACTAAAACCTATTATTAGTTTTCGCCACATTTTAGTCATAACAATATGTGATTGTCAGGACTCCTCTCTGTGTGTTTGCGCTTTCTGTGTTTGTCTCCCTTCCTCCACCAGGAGGCTTCTGGTTCTGCTCCTCGCCTCACACACGTGCTGATGGTTTCCTCGCTAACAGAGCCGCTCTTAAGCTGCTGACTGCCACTACCTCGATGCCAGAGTGTTTGCCAGTTTTGGGAAGTCATCCTGCAAACTGAATTCTGACCTTCTCCCTGGAAGGATCAACAGAGCTTCAAGAAGCTGAGCTGTGGTTACAAACAGGAGGTTTGGACCCACTTTCCCCAAGAGATCGTTTGAGCCTCACACTGAGAAAGGGATTCATCTCCACCACAACCCGTTCAAGTACCGCAGAAAATCTGAGTTGCAGTCAGCTTCTACGTTCACCTACAAAAAACCGCATTCTGGGTAAACCCTGTTCCGCCCTCAACCGAATCAGACAAACACGGGAGCAACGGCATACAGACTGGAGTCAAAGATTCAACAACTTCTCTGTAAACCTCTGGTTGAGCAGTGTTCAGAGCAACACTTCTCTTTGTATTATCTCTTCAATAAAACCTGTTAAACCTTTTAAAACAAAAATAAAAATAGTTGACAATTATTCAAATAATCGATTAATCCGATTAATTATTTCAGCCCTAGTCTCAGCGAGATCACACATTATTTATTTCTGCAGAATAACTTGTTTGATCTGGCAGGTCGCCACGCGTAAGGAACTGAACCCATTTGTATTTGACTGCTTGCCCAGCTTTTATTTTTAAAAGTCTCTTTTGGCCTTTCCTACTTGAAATAAAGCTCGTTAGTGGCATCAGAATTTTAAAAAACATAAAAAAGGTCACAGACTCATTTCTTTGATCAAAAAAATAATTCATCTATATTTCGAGGTCAAGGGAACGGATCATCTATGTAAGCCATCTAAGGCAGATTTACTGGGATCAATGTGGTTATCCGAAACCCCACTGAAAACCTTCTCACCAACAGATTAACATCATTTCTGCAATGAGGACTCACATCAGCATTAATTTTAAAGTATATCCAAAGATATATGTATGAATGTTTTATAGTTGATTTACATCATCTTGGCAACCCTTCAAGGCAGCAACCAGGAACAGCTCTCAACAGTTGGAAAAACTTCAATCATATCTCAGTCTTATGTTTACATTTGATCACCATGTTTACATTTTATCACTGCTGCACTTAAGAAATTGAAATGATTTGAGAGCTGAACTGAGAGAAATTTCGTTTTGTATATGGTTTGTGTTTACAAAATGACAATAAAGTTTATCTAATCTAGTCTAGGCTTTTTTTTTCGAATTCACTGTAAAAAATGTAAATCTAAATAAGTCATTTGTTCTTAAAATAAGTACATTTTTTCTTGAATTGAGGAGGTAAGTGAGACACTTTGCCAATGGAACAAGACAATTTACATTTGAAATAAGAAAAAATATTGCATTATCTTATTTCAAGTGCATATTATCTAATTATCTTATTTTAAATTTAAAAATACTAATTTAATTGGCAAACTATCTTATTTACCTGCTCAAATTAAGGGTAAATACACTTGATTTAAGAAATATTACTTAATTTCAGATCATTTTTGCAGTGTTGTAAGTAAATCAACATTATTTTAGATTTTCAAACTGAGTTGGATTCCAACATTTTCTAACTAATTGATTCCTGTTAATAAAACAAAACATTTCCTTTGTTAAATTTTTTCCAAGACAAGGAGACTTCCCAGTAGGGCTAGTCAAATAATCTATTTATTGATTAATCAGATTTTGTGTTTATGAAGATTTCTTTTTTTTTCTTTTATTGTGGTATTTATTTATTTTTTTTAACTAATCTACTCATTGGGCTTCCATGGTTCAGAGTGACATCAATTTATAACCTTTTGTTCTTAGATGTCTACGGTGGCCCTGAAGTGCAAACTGCAACTACAAATCTAAAAGCGCTTAACTACATTAAGGAAATCGCAACTACATAAAAGTTAAAGTAAGTTAAAGGAATAGTACACCCAAAACATGATTAGCCTTCATTTTCTACTCACCCCCATGCTGAACAACACTCTGGAGTACTTTTTGATATCTCAAATGCATCTGTAGGAGATCTGGGAGGCTTCTTGCTGTCTGCTGACATTCAAATAATGGAGGTCTATGGCGCCCGAGGCAGAAAGGTCCATAAAAGTCCACAAAAAACGTGTCAATATTCCTCCATACTGCTCGTCCAATGTATTCCAAGTGTCCTGAGTGGGTAGCATCCAGAATTTACTCGAACGAAGTCATTTAGAATGTTTTTAGAGCATAAACAGTAGTGTAGAGGATTTCCTAAAAGCGCGTTTCACGAGTTGAAAGTGCGCATTCAGCTCGCAAAGAACTCATGCTCTTCCTCAACACTGAAGTCCTGAGACATTTTTCTTTCGTTGTTTCTTTGCTGCAGGTGTAAACAGCACATTTCTTCTTCTACGCTTTGCATTTATGGGCAGAGCAGACGCTGAATGCGACTTTCATCTGGTTTGGTCTGCCGCTGTTTCCGTAGACTCGTGAAACCAGCTTTTAGGGAAATCCTATACACTACTGTTTATGCTCTCAAAAACATTATAAATGACTTCGTTTCGTAAAATTATGGACGCTACCCACTCAGGACACTTTGGAATACATTGACTAGAAAGCAGTATGGAGGAATATTGACACGCTTTTTTTGTGGACTTTTATGGACCTTTCTGTCTCAAGCCATAGACCTCCATTATTTGAATGTCAGCAGACAGCAAGAAGCCTCCCAGATCTCCAGGATGCATTTGAGATATCAAAAAGTACTCCAGAGTGTTGTTCAGCATGGGGTGAGTAGAAAATGAAGGCTAATCATGTTTTGGGTGTACTATTCCTTTAATGTAATTGTGTTTTCCCTTAATGTAGTTGGGTTCATTCAAAAGCTTATTTCATTGGCTATAAAGCCCAACACCCCACATGGTCTTAACCAATAACAACAGAGTTTAAAACGTCAATCATATGACCTGTCACTGGCTGACAAGCAAGATGCCGAGAATAAGCTATGACCAGCTAACCTTTCTGATGTCAACAACCGGATGTTATGGGCGATTTTCTTATTATGGAATATTTTTATTACTAATATGCTGGATTACATGCAATAGTGTGAAACCTGTTTAAATATTATTATTTCCTTTCTTTTATTCTGTGATTTTTAAAAATAATTTTTATATATGTAGGCCTCAACTAATAATCAGTGCTTAATGTTACCTAATCAAAACAATTCCTTGTATTAGTTATTTAAAAGATTAAAGCAATCACAGTGGAATGGATTTACACTGAAGCCCAGGGTTTATGGAGCTGATGTTTAATGGATAAGTTATGACACGAGTAAAGGAGGTGTATTAAAGTATCTCAGCATTTCTCTGATCCTATAAAATGTGTTATGCTGTGTCATCTGAAAAGCTGTTGGTACATCAATAATGCCACTGCTAAAACTTCAAAACAATAAAAGCCTAATTGAAAGTCATGCTAGGTGAGATGCATGAAAGAAGGAATTATTTTAGTAATTTTTCTTCTACAATAACCGTGAGTCATTTACGACAGAGCTATCTGAACATAGCACTCAAGTTAGAGCATGCAGAGTCCTGAGAGCGCTCGCTAAAGTGCAAATGCAGCTTAGGCAAGAGTTCTGTTCAGTAATTGTTAATGGCTTTTAGCATCAACTATAATCATTTATGACACTCTCTCTACTTCCAAAATGACCTTGTACTTGTACTTCTCAGAAGAGGTGGTTCTGTCACCTCACATGGCACTTTTACTTCATCAGATACTTTTTCCAGCAGGTCTTATATTTCCTAATGCATAGACTGTGCCACCGATTATAAGGAAGGTTTTAGTTTGTTGCTTTGAGTATCTCTATGTGATATATCAGTCATTTTCCCCCTTGATTTAAATCAGACTGAGATTTTGCTGCCTAAACTCTGCCATACCAAAACTTATTTTTTTGCTAAATTTATAGGTGTACTGTATAATCATTGGTGACATCACACAAGGTGTGAAGTGATTAACATTTGCAGACGTGTACACACCTTTTTTCTTTTTTTCTTTACAAGTGTGCCTCTGTCAGTGTGCAGATCATATTCTAATGACCAAACTGCACAAAGTCACAGATGTAAACATTTATCATGTGCAAAGAAATCAGAAACGTAGATACATCCACAGTTTATGCATCTTTTTAGTACTTCTGAAAGTGCAAACTGACACACAAAAGAAAGACGCAAAGAAGGCATTGCTAAAATACCAGAGCATGGAGAGATCCGGTGTGCATGATAACATATTTGTCTGTCATAAAAATCTATGGTGGAATAATGTTAGAAGAAAAAGACGTTTAAACAAGCCAGCACAAATTCATAGAGCAGAACGGCAGGCAATGAAATATTGGGATTTCTTTTTTTTCAACAAAGCACTTCGATAAATTTGTGCCTGTTTAAAGACACACAAACCTTTCTAAGCGGTGGGGGCTTTCAACAGAGAGAGAGGTTAATTTTTTCACTTTTATTCAAAGCTTTTAGAGACAGGTTGCCTAAGTAAAGAGCTTTATAAGTATCGTTTAGTAATATTCAATATTCAAAATATTTAAACTGTACGGCTTAGGTCCTCATCTTTCTTTTAGGGACAATCTCAAACTATCTATAGAACACACAAAATGCTAATCTTAAAAGGGGAAAAACAAACCAACATCCACTTTTTGCATGTAAGAACTGCATGTGCATTCTAAAAAAGTAAAAAAAAAAATCCACTGGACTTGGTTTCCAAGTTTGAGGATGTTTCCTTACCCATCCGGGAAGCTCAAGAAGACTCTTAGTCCACTGCTAAGTCAAAACGAACACGCAAACGCCTAATATTTTCCAGCAGAACATTTGTCTTAAAGACGGAGACGTAAAATAAATGTGATCGCCCACACGTAATGCATGAAAAACGCTGCAAAATGTATGCCAGGCCTGTAAGTGGCGCTGTTGTGCCAAAGCAAAAATAGGCTTAATAAATGTTGGGCATGACACTAATATTTATACATGGTTGCCCTGTGGGTCAATTTTCGGTTCCAGTCCAATTCAGGTGGTGCTGAACTATGTGGTCGATATTGCTCTGTTCTTCCTGGAGATATTCTAGAAGAAGAAGATTCTGTTGTAAGCCCGACAACAGGGTGAGTAGCATGAGCAGCAACCATTCAACACAGTACGGCCATTGTTGTTGTGATACTGTGTCACGCATGCGTTTAGACGCTGACGCTATGATGCATGCATTATAAGAAAAAAAAATGCGGTTAGAGTAAAGATGGAAACACCTAAAACGCGCTTTCAAAATCTCTACTCTGAAGTAGGGATGGGGAATCGAAAACCGGTTCCTCTTAAGAACCGGTTCGTGATTTTCCGCCATTCCATGGCATCGCTTGGCAGCTCGCTGAACGATTCTTTTTCGATTCTGCGCAGCACTAGAGCCTAGAGCCGCTCTGGGGAGCACGACTTACGTCACGTTTTTACGTAAGTTACGCCAACTTACGCAAGTTACGCAAGTTGGAAGAACTATTCGAGGAGGAAGACAACGAGCTGCGGTCACTTTGTGAATCAAAGCCCCGTCTTTCCTTAGCCCAGAGGGTAGATCAGGGAAATCCAGCTCTATAAAAGCTTGCCCTCCATCCCCTGCGGGGATAGCCACACTGTGGTGGTGGAAGAAGCAAGATACGCTGCTGTCCTTGCTATCTGGACTGGCTGAAAACTACCTCTGTGTGCAGGCTTCCTCCACCCCATCTGAGAGGGTGTTCTCCACGGCTGGAGACACCATAAGCCCTGAAAGATCCCGTGAGTATCCTTCCAGAAAAAGCAGATATGCTCATCTTTCTGCAAAAGAACTGTTAATTTTCCCTACTACTGTTTTATAATTAGTATTTTTGTTATTTAAAATAGGTTATTATCCCATCATTTGTTATTAGACATTGTTGGTTATTAAGTTTGTTCTTGTATTAATTTTTTTCATTTAAACACAGATGTTACTCAGTTTCACATTTCCTGTGGACATCTTGATCTTGTTGAGTTTGTAAGATTGTGCAATAGTTAAGTAAAACAAAGTTGATGCTGATAATCAAACTTGTTCTCCTTTTCCCCAAATTGGAATCGAAAAAAGAATCGATAAAGAATCTAATCGCTTCATAGAATCGAAAAGGGAATCGGACCGGAATCGGAAAATCTTTTCAATTCCCAACCCTACTCTGAAGGCTGAATAAAAGAAGATCGTTTACAGACCCCTCTCAAACGCCGCTTCGTGGTGGTGGGATGAGAGGCTGGTTTGGTGAAAAAATTTGTGAATTTAGGCCAGGGTTTGACTTCGATGTGGACGGGGCCTTAATTCACAGAAGACTTGTAATCGTAACATATTTAAAATAGCTTATGTCTGTATTTTTTTTTTTTTTTATATTTGAATACCAAGTTGGTAATTACAGATCATTAGGTACAAATCAATGCTTAAGGTGCTATTAAATTCTGCCCGGAAATGATCCAGTGTTGTCCCATTTCAAATGCTTCTGAAACTAGTGGTATATTTTATTGATTTCAGCTTCTTTTTTTTTTTTTCTCAAGCTGCATCTGTTTAGTGTTATTTGTGCAATATCCCGATATAATACTTCTACTATAAAAACATTTTTTTTAAAGCTGTCATATATGGATGTACTGTATATACTGTATATATATCCCATGCACCTTTTTATTCCTTTTGTCAGGGGCAGTCCTGATTAGATTGTCACTTTTATTACCTTGTCTTTTCACTTCCTGTTTTATTTTGGTACTCATTTCCTCTCTCGTTTTAGGCAGCTTCACTTCCTGAGTTCCTTCCTGCAATCAGGATCTGCCACAGCCTAATGCAATTCACCTGGTGTATGTGCTCCTATTTTGTTTGTTAGAGTATTTAGTTCCCACCCTTGCAGCTTCCCTTTGCCAATTCGTCTTAGTCCTTTGAGCTTAGCGTTCCAGCCTTTTGGCCTGTTAGATTTAGCTTTCTAGTGTTTTGACCCCTACTTGGATTTGGACCTGCTTTTGCCTCTGTTTTTGATATTTCTGTTTCTGCTGGATTTTTTGGTGTTCAACCCTGGACTGAATTAAAAGAACTTTGAGTTTTAATCCACTGTGTCAGGTCTTGCATTTGAGTCCTTCATTTCTGAGCCTTGTGACACCTTTGGCACCTTTTTCTTCTCCTTTGACTATTTGAACTGATATAAAGACAACATTTCTCAGCTGTGAGATCAATAAAATCAATCAATCAATTTTCCATCAACTGATTGGTTAAGTGAAGGTTAGGTTGAAATACCATAATCACTAAGCTATGTCTTGTTATATATGTGCCAGGGAGGAACTTACTCTATTCTAACCTATGTAGTTCTACATAAATTGCTTTAGGTTTTGACTTCATAAGTTTTATCGTAAAAGTATATTCTGAAAAGTGCTTATTCCTACTGAAGCTGTTACTGAGTATGTATATATATGAGTACTTTACCCACCTCTGGCTAAATACTAAGGTAATGAAAAAGAGAATTTTCCTGAAATTTAGAACAGAATGTCTTCAAACATTTTGGGGAAACGCAGATGATGAGATGAAAGCATTAAAAGCGTTAAATTGATTAACTCAAAAGGTTTTAATTAAGTGGAAGCAAACCTATCAGATGAATAAAGTATTCTTGGCAAATTAACAAGAAGACATTTTTGGTCCTCATGTGTCCAATGCCAAATAAATGAATGCAAAGTTTGCTAATTCACTTGACTGTTGCTGTATTCAGAGAGGAAACGAGGAACACTGTGAGTTACAACTTCTAGCCTGAGAATGTCATTCCAACTGTTGAATACAGAAGCGGCAGTACCATGTTGAAGGACTAGTGAACTTCAAACACCATTTTAATCCTACAGCAGCCACATCTAAAGACACACATAAGGAACTTAGAGACTTTCTGATTGGATTAGCATATTGCTCATAATTTGAACTTAATGATAATTTCATAGTAGCACAAATAACATATACGAATGTAGATATTAGCAAATTAGTTATACATTTTGGTACCACTCTAACCACTAGATAGCAGTAAGGTGCCTCTGATGTGACCTTTTTTCTTTGTATTTTTTTGGTTGTAAAATTCTCCCTTACCTTCAGCTGAAAAGCCTGAAACCCCACTCTGTGGGACAATAAAGGACTATGCTATTCTCTTCTATAATTGTTGTATAAGTTGAGAATTTTTTAATTTTTGTTATAATTTTATTATTTTTATTAGGTAAATGGAGGAAAAGAAATAAAAGAAATCCACCCAGAAATGTGGACAACATATTGTGGATTAGACCTGCATAAAGAAAAAAAAAAACCTCAGTACTGGTACTGCCTTTAATAAACCATTATGGTCGATCTCTACTTTTGGACGGTTCTCAATTTTTTTTGTAGAACTAAACCCTCAAAGTTTTATCCAAGTCTAACAGTTTTAAAAGGTAATCAGACTTATTATTTAATAAATGTTAACAAATATTTATCTTATTATTGAAAGATATACTGTAGTCTGTATGCGTGTTTTAGACAGGGGGCAACAGGAGCAGTGCCCCTTTACAACTGGTCCTGGCCCCTTCTATGGCTCCTGTAATGAAGTTTGTTTGACATGTGCTGGCACAGAAACTTCAACTGATCAGACATAAAAACAGTTTCATCTGTTACCTACATTTTTAATCATTAAGCTGTAATGCTGAGCGTCTTTTACAATTTTTAAGTCCCAGGACTTATTTTTTCAAGATCATTAAAGACCTCAGCTGCGATATCATTTTAATATTTCTCGCCGTCATCTCCCCGCTTTATCCAGAACCGGTTCCTGGGGGCAGCAGACTAAGCAGAGAATCCCAGGCTTCCCTATCCGCAGACACCTCCTCCAGCTCTGTTGGGGGAAGCCCTAGGCGCTCCCAGGCCAGCCGAGAGACATAGTCTCTCCAGCGTGTCCTGGGTCGCCCCTGGGCCTCTCCCAGTGGGACGTGCCTAGGAACATCTCCCCGAGGGAGGCGCCCAGGGGACATCGAAGAAGTTGTCCGAAGCCACCTCAACTGACTCCTCTCGATGTGGAGGAGAACCGCTCTACACTGAGCCTCTCGAATGACCGAAGCTCCTCACCCTATCTCTGAGGGAGAGCCCAGCCACCCTAAAAGAAAGCTCATTTCAGCCGCTGTATCCGGGATCATCGTTCTTTTCGTCATGATCCAGATTTCCACGCGACCATAGGTGAGGTTAGAACGTAGACGAGCGGTAAATTGAGAGCTTTGCCTTTTAAGCTCAGCTCTCTTCTTTCACCACGACAGACCGATTGCAGCATCCGCGTATTGCAGCAGCCGCGCCGATCCGTCTATCGATCTCCGCTCCATTCTTCCCTCACTTTCGTGAACAGGACCCCAAGATACTTGAACTCCCTCCACTTGAGGCAGGGGACTCTCCTCCAACCTGAAGGAGACAAACCACCTTTTCCGTCGAGAACCATGGCCTCGGACTTGGAGGGAGCTGATTCTCATCCCGCCGCTTCACACTTCCTCGCTGCGAACCGCACCCAGCGCGACGCTGTAGGTCTTGGCAGGAGGGAGCCAGCAGTATTTTGTATTTTTTCATTTGTTTTCGTATATTTTCATAAAACTAATACAGGGGTCTGCAACCAGCAGCTGCAAAGTAGCAAAACAGAAAATATCTAAACCAAGAATAGGCTCTGTTTGTCCACCTTAAAGTTTTTTCTCTCTCATTTTTTTTTTTTTCTGAAAAAATCATCTCTAGGACGAATTCTTTCATAACGTATATATATGTTAGGGATGGAACGGTTTATGAAAACTGTCGAACCGTTCGGTTCGACTGCGCATGTGTTAGGGTTTCGGTTCATGCGCTGCCTCGTTTTTCTCATAGGGCGTAAGCGGCGTGTACACTCCAGAGCAGAAGGTAGCCCGGTACTGCGCGACCAAAGCCAACCACCAGCAGTAAACAAGAAGAAGAAGCGAAGCAGCGTAGTAGCCGGGTGTAGCAGAAAAAAATCTGTTGTTGTGGAGAATTGTGTGGGTATGGCGAGTGGGAAAGAACAGGAGTTGGAGAAGACGGCGCCAGCAGCACTTTATAGGTCTGCTGTATGGGGACCACTTTGCATTTAAAGTGACCCTACGATGAGGGCGGAAAGAAAGTTGTGGATAAAAGTGCAACAGTGTGCACAAGCATTGTGCAACACGTTTTGTGTATGCTAACAGCAACACCACCAACATGTCAGGCTAACAATCAACATATACCGAACCGAACCGAAAACCGCGAACACGAGTTAGAGTTCCAGAAGGCAGCTGCTTACCAACCGGACTCACTTATGATTGAAGTGGTCCCGATTAACATTTAAAGAAGCATTTTATACAACTCCAGTCTGCAACATCATCACATTTTACATCATACACGTTTGCAGATGAGGAGACATCCTTGGCTCCAGCCTTATCAAAATATCACACTTTGTTCTTAGCTGCAGGACACCGCTCTCATTCCATTCCCAAATATTTGCCACAAGCAAGATTATAACTGTATATAGCCGGACCGAGGAACTGGCCTAGTTAAATAAACTACTGGGGAAAGCATCAGTTCTGACACGCAACAGGCAGCTAATGTTAAGGTGTAATAAAGTCAAACATAATCAGTGATAATTATCCTAACGTAGTTCAATTAAGCATACCATGAGGAATGGAGGAAAACAGCCATACTCTAATCGCAGGTTAAAAATTTGAAAAAAAATCATTGTAATACATCATTGGCCAATCTGACTTTTTATTATCTGCAATTTCTAAGTTAAAACTGAAAGCAAGGTTTTCATTTCTGTCTTTTTTAATAACATTTTGCTCAGTATGTGGAAGGGTCTACAATGTATTTGGATCAGCAATCTGTTCAAGGCCGTTTTCAGTTTGTGTGTATATGAATATGCCAGTATTTGTGTGTGTGTGTCTGTGCAGTGAGAACAGCTGCGATACAGAGCCTGTCGTGGGCGTGAGTTAATTAGTGCAGAAGATGATTGTGTTATTTGGGCGGCCGACCGGCACCGGGGTTCAAAGTGAAGAGAGGCAGGTGAGCTTGTACGGCCTGCAGCTGCATGTTAAACAACCGAAATGGAATCACAGAAAGGCCCGCGAGGGGGAGGAAACATCGACTGAGAGGGAAGCAAATGAGAGAAAGGTGAGAGAGAAAAATTACAGGGAAGGGCTATTAGGAGGGATGGCAGAGACGCTAATTAAAATTAGGGCATGAAACTACATATGGGCCGATGGAAAATACAAAAAAAAGAGTCTAACTAGACAGACATTAAGAACATGAGGCCTTTTACAAACTTCAGATAAACATTTTACAGCAATAGCCTCTGGCATTGACTATAACTTACAGACATCTTTTTCTAAAAAGTTCAAAAGTTTTCTAAATGATCACAAAATCTTTTGAAACTCATTTAGAAAAAATGTAACCTGACCAATGTGTCACATAGAAAACCTTGGAACTTTTTTATCAATGAAGCTCGTTAACTATTGTACTGCAGTCAGATGCACCGAAAAGAGAAGTATTGTGTGATTTGTTTTTTATTCCTACTAATATGCATTAGTATCATATTTAAACAGAATCCTTGTGGGTTATTGACACTTTGACTGTATTCAAGACTCCCAGCATACTAATGCCTACTGGAACCATACTTTCCTTAAGAACAGGAAGCCTTTAATGCAGGCGGTAATAAAAAATCAACATTCAAGGGTTATTTGAAGTAGAACAAAATATCACAGTGTCACCTAACATAATATCCCGAACCTCAAACAGTTCACCAAGCACAGTTGGATTTTTATCTGGAATTAGAGTATTATACACATTCATTCCTGCCAGGATGTGACCAAGGAGGAAAAAAAAAAAAAAAAAAAACTTTTGAGAAGTAAAAATCACAATAATCATGTGACTGGTCTTCTACTGGAACTTGTGCTTTAAAAAACTGTCCCAAATTGAAGAATGTTGAAATTGCTGAATTGTTTAAACAAAGGAAGAAGAAGGACATTGTCTATTTTGACACCATATAAGGGACACGAAAGGTTGATGAAATAAGCTGCTCTGGCCAGACTGGAACAAAAGTACATTTTTATGGACTACATTTGAAACAACATATGTGGATAAAAAGTAGTGTTGGCGCCGATGCCATTTTGGCCCCGATACCTGGCTGTGCAGTATCGGCCGATACCGATACCATAATAATGTTAAATAATTGCCATCATGGCTTTGTC
The DNA here is from genome assembly GCA_018398635.1 of Cyprinodon brontotheroides. Taxonomy (NCBI): domain Eukaryota; kingdom Metazoa; phylum Chordata; class Actinopteri; order Cyprinodontiformes; family Cyprinodontidae; genus Cyprinodon; species Cyprinodon brontotheroides. The sequence goes on from JAGKQL010000025.1 coordinate 5,805,957, forward strand.
AAGCTGCTGCCTCCCTTTGTGAAGCAGGAAAAAATCTACTACAAAGTGAATCCAGTAGGACTTTTTATTGCCTACCAGGAGTGGGTGACAATAGTTGAATAAACTTTTGATTGTCAAAATGGTATCGGTGCCCTATTTGTTGGTACTTCGCCGATACCCGATAGCACCATTTTTAGGGCAGTATGCGGTATGAGGCCCGTCCGATACTGGTATCGGTATCGGTGCAACACTAATAAAAAGCTAACAACCTAAACACTCCATCCCGACCTTGTCCCATGGAAATGGCAGCATCCTTGGAATAAAACTTGTAAAGTCGGGCATACACTGTACGATTTTTTGCTCTTTTCGGGCCAATTCTCCAGTCGTGCAAGAATTTTTTCGAGCGGGCCGACTTTCAGCCTGATCGTGCATTGTGTAGTGTAGAGGGGGTAACAAGGGGCAATCAGCCTCTCAATACCACCCCCCGATCAGGAATAGTAAGGTCGGGAGAAAATCAAACATGTTTGAAATTCAGTCGGCCGTCGTAAGGTCGCATCAGAGCAACTTTTAAAGCCTGCAGTTTCGTCTTACAGTTTGAGCTGTAGCTACGTGCAACGATTGAAAATGTGTGTATGCCCGACTTTAGAGGCTGAAGGGACTTGAAGTGCGGCCGGGGATGACAAGGAGTACAGAAACCTAGTTCATTCAACCACAGGTACAAGTTGAGGACTTAAGTCAGCGACAAAACAAAATTCCAGGCCAAGAAAATAATAGTTTACATCAAAGGATGATAATCTGTTGCCTGAGTTGAAAGTGATGCCACACAGATTAGATCTTGTTTGTGTTAGACATTTCATTTAAGTCTTGGCTTGTAAAACAGATAACCATGAGCTCCTGCTGAACTTATCTTTAACCTTCTTTTACTAAAGTAAACGTTGGACTGTGTGCTTGTTTTATCAATCTTCAAGAGCCTCAGTGCTGATTCTGAGCCAATTTCTCTATCCTTTTTCGATTAAAGTATTCAATCTGTTTGCTCTCCCTTAATTGGTAATTTCTTTCACCTGCCGTTTTCCTTCCCTGCCTCAATTATAATTTATTCCTCTCACCTGTTTCTTCTGTTTATATTCAGTTCAGCCTGAGCTTTCAGTGCCAGATCATTATTTGTTTTCGTTGAGTCTGTCTTTTCAGTTTGATTTCATGGTTCATGTCCTGGATCCTGGCGGCCAGTGGAAAGAGGTTTTAGTGTTTGTCTCGTCTCCTGATTGTCCACTGAGTCCTCTGGGTTTTGGCTCTATATGTGGGGAGGTTCAGTTTTTATCCAGAAAGCCTGGCTCCGGGAGGAGACCAGTTTAAAGTCCTGCATCAAGTTCTGGTTCCACGTCCTGTCTCGGCTACCCTCTTCCACTGAGCCTGTTCATCTGCACCTGATCCTGTCTGCTCCTGTGCGTGACCACCTGGTCATGCTTTCGGACCCTGTCAGACTGAACCCTCCTGGGAGCTTGTGGATGCCTGGAAGTCTGGATCCTGCCACCTGTTCTGTTCCTGCCTGACCTGGATCCTGTTCCTGTCTGTTCTGGATCCCTGACCAGGATCGGCTTCCAGCATGTCCTCTGGGACTGCAGCACTTGGGGACATTCTAGGACAGGACTGTTATACCAGAGAGTGTCTGAGATTGGGCGGTGCCCCGCCCCCCTCCTGCAGTGTCTGATAGCCTCAGCTCCACTTTAGTTTTCTTTATTTAATAAATGTTTTGAACTTTCCTACTGGCTGTCTCTCCTTGAATACAGGGTCCATCTGTTCTCGGTTAATGACAAATTCTGCTTTAATGTAGATCCACTGAAAGAATTAACGGACGGTGAGAGTTTAAGCGGAATTATTGTTGTAAAAACTATTACATTTGGCAAAAAGTCAAATATAATTTTTCTAGCATTTAATAATGGTGAACATTTTAATGTTAGATTTTCACTTTAAACTCCTTTTTGTAATTTTGGTTGCAGTGTGAAAAATTTAAACTGTGTGGTACTTTTTGAGCAAGCAAGAGATAACGGATGTAACCTTTAAGTTCTGCTATGGAATTCCAGTGATGCCACAGGACCACTTAGCTTTATGTAAACTGATTGTGGTTTAATTCACAAAGGAAACTTTTTTTTCTATGATGTGCCGCAAAAAGTACAGAGAGTACTTCTTCTGTATGTTTGCTTCTGTCTCCTAGAAACCCAGTCGGCCTCGGCAGATGGCCGCTCACTACTGAACCTAGTTCTGCTGGAGGTTTCTTCCTGTTCAAAGGGAGTTTTTCCTCTCCACTGTCGCTTCTAAGCATGCTTAGTGTGAGGGATTGTATTTGGAGTCAATGAGTCAATGCAATCAACTGGTTTTCCTTAGATAGAAAACTTTGAATCAATGGATGATCTGGTGAACTTGAGGTGCCTTGAGGTGACATGTGTTGTGAATTGGCGCTGTATAAATAAACAGAATTTAAATAAATATAGATAAGAAAAGGCCTTGTTTGTTTGATCAGCATTATGGCTTTGAATACAGCCAAGGATGTGTCATGATCCTCACAATGATCCTGAGTAAGGCTGAAAGTTCATGATCCAAGTTTATGACTTGTAGCTCAAAGATTTTGGTGGTTTGGGATGTTTGTGTCTGTGAAGTCTCTATATCCTTTGTGCTAATCCTGATGTTCTCTTTGCGTTGTATCTGAGCATACATACAAAAAAATAAAGTGTTGTATACCTGCTTTGACTGTGAAGATGAGGGAGAAGCAAAATAATCATTATGCATATGTGACTAATTCCAGGTAGGATTATTGATTTCTGACCTTTTTAGAGCTGCTGGTGTAGAGCTCATTCTAAAAGGATGGGTGTATCATTCATACCTGCTCCGGCTGGTTGGCGTTGGACAACGGGATAACCATCCAGATTATGTTGAGGTTGGTGAGAGCAGCGCTGGTGGTAAAGGAGCAGGGCAGGATGGCTGCCTGGCCCCGAGCCACCTGGATGCTGCTCTGGGACACAGTTACTTCCAGGGCCCGGACACTCACTGCGGAAAGAAGCAGGAAGTTGTAAGTATCTTGGTTCAAAAGAATGAACAAAACTTGTAGTTTAAGTATACAATAACTCATAATTGTTTACATCAGTTCAGGTTAAAATGTGCTTGGATGATTACATCAATGCGAAGATGGACAGTTAATGTCTAAACAGTAAAAGTACTGTACAGAGATTTGATGCCACCAGATAACGTTCAGCTCAACAACCCCTTGATTCCTACTGTTATAGATATGCAACAAACCAGTTTTACTACGAAGACAGCCAAGATAACGTGAATGTACACCAATGCCAGCTATTATGGTGCTTCCACACCAAATACAATTCAAGCTCTTTAACCAACATTTTGCATGACCAACAGCAACAATACTTCACTCACTTCACCACATCATTTTCAACCAATTCTATCTCTATTCTCCCACTCTGCAGAATCTGTTAGTTCAATCTCTAACGCTCTGCTCTCTCTGCTGTTTCTCATACTAGCTTCATCTGGTCTGTTCCTGTTTTGCTGTTACTCCATCCTGGAGAGAAATATCAGCTGTGCTGATATTCCAAAAGTGCGAAAATCTTAGCGCAGATATTATTTGTGATTTACAAATGTTATAAAAACTTGAGTTGTTGCCATTAAGCGCACTTGTCCAGTAGGAGGAATTCTCAAAGCAGAGTTGCAGCTCTTCTTTTGGTAATAGATTTGACCTTAAAGGAATAGTACACCAAAACATGATTAGCCTTCATTTTCTACTCACTTTACATGCTGAACAACACTCTGGATTACTTTTTTGATATCTCAAATGCATCTGGAGATCTGGGAGGCTTCTTGCTATCTGCTGACATTCAAATAATGGAGGTCTATGGGCCGAGGCAGAAAGGTCCATAAAGTCCATCAAAAACGTTTCAATATTCACTCCATACTGCTCCGTCCAATGTATTCCAAGTTTTCATGAGTGGGTAGCATCCAGAATTTACTCGAAGCGAAGTCATTTAGAATGTTTTTTAGAGCATAAACAGTAGTGTGTATGGGTTTTCCTGGTGGCGCACCTGCGCTTTCCGCGGCAGAACCTTCTGAGGAAACCGGCAGACCAAACCAGCACATTCAGCTCGGCAAAGAACTCATGCTTTTCCTCAACGCACTGAAGTCCTCAGACATTTTCTTTAAGTTGTTTCTTTCTTTTGCACAGGTAAGCGGCACATTTCTTCTTGGCTGAATCACGAACTTTTCATCTGGTTTGGTCTGCGGCTTCCGTGATGAGCGATCGAATGCGCGGAGTGCGTGCTGAAATCCTATACACTACATGTTTATGCTCTAAAACATTCTAAACTGTTTACTGTTTCCAAATTCTGGGCGCTACACTCCAGGACGGAATACATTAGTGAAAGCAGTATGGAGGAATGCTGACTTGTGGCTGACCTTTTATGAACGACATAGACTTCCATGCGAATGATGTCAGCAGACGCTAAACGATCCCAGATCTCCATCAAAGATACTCAAATGACTCCAGTTCAGCATGAAATGGGCATGAAGGCTGCTAATCATGCTTTTGTACTATTCAACACAAACCTAAAGATAAGATAAGATGAGATAGACTTCCTGGAGAGAAATATCAGCTGTGCTGCTTTGCCATCAGCATCTTTGTTTATAGATGACACACAGTGATCCGGCCTGTTTTCCAGTGCAGTCCTGTTTCTCTGACTGACTGCGACTGGCTGGATGTGCTTCGCTCCATCATCATCTAACTTGGGAGCTGGCTCCAAAATAGAGCTGCGTCTACCTGGCTGTGTGTTTTCCTGGACTGGGCTTCCTTTTTTACATTTTTTATCTCTTGCTTCTGCCTCAGTAGATGGCCGCTCACACTGAGCCTGGTTCTGCTGGAGGTTTCTTCCTGTTAAAAGGAGTTTTTTCCTCTCCACTGTCGCTACAAGCATGCTTAGTGAGAGGGATGGCATTGAGTCAATGAGTCGATGCAATCAACTGGTTTTCCTCAGATAGAAACTTTTGAATCAATTTGACTGGATGATCTGGTGAACTGTGTAAAAGTGCCTTGAGATGAGATACTGTCCCACTAAGCAGCCTACATCTACACTTCATTCATTGTCCAAATCTGTTTTATCTGGGGGGGGCAAAGCATGTTCCCTCCACCCACTGAGTGTCAAAGAACAACCAGACAGCTGATGAGCTGCTGTACATGTTACATATTTTAAAAGTAAACACTACTTTTCACCCTCTCAGCACATGATTTCTTGGTCTCCATTTAATGTATACCACAAAACAAACAGGATGTGCGAAGAACAAAGTGTCTCTTTTGTAACGCTCTGAGCAGAACAAACAGACATCTACACCGCGCGCTAGAGGATCACATGAAATATGAATCAGCTGGATGAGGAGAGACGACACTTCATCTCATGACTTACTGTACTTGTATTATTCATCCTTTTCAAAGAATTGCATCTTTGTTACCTCTAATATCACTATGTCTTCAATAAACTTAACAAACTGAGAATAATCTATTGTTTTTATATTTAATTTGGCATTTCATGTTAGCATACAGCTCATAAATCACTATCAAAACATATTTTTTTATGCACCAAAGTGGTCCATCTTCTCTTACTATGATGCTCTGGAAAAGCTCCACATCTGTGCTCGGCTGTCAGTCGTTACGGAGCCAAGAAGACAAATTTATACATATTGCATCTATTCTTAGACAGGCTAAAGACATTATAAACAAAATTGAGTTAGATCAGCCCCGCGAGCATGCATCCATGTCCAAAAAACCCAGATGGGAAGTAATCTTATCTCGACATGGTGAGGGGAATGATGCACTGATATGATTACAAATAATTGATCATGTCCTGTGAATGGTCCCTGTTATTGATATTGTTAGATGATGACCCCACCGCAAGTCAGTCAGAGAAACTTGGGTTGTGGTTGAGATTTTTGCATTAAATGTGAATCTTAATTTGCAGAAATGCTAAGCCTGTATGGGGTGACTCTTGTTCCATTTCTTTTTGTAAGCAAAAGGAAATATTGGAAATTTAAATTAAAAAAAATGCAATCCAGAAATGTAACTTTGAAAAGCTTCTTAATCAAAAAGATTTGTCCATAACCTTGCCTATATTAGACCCACTGCGGAAGAGGATTAGGGCCACTGAAAAAAAAAAAAAGTAAACTGATTTTTTAAATTTTATTTCAGTTTAACATGGGGAAAAAGTCAGAATTCTGAGATTAAAAAGTCAGAATTCTGACTTTTTTCTCCTGACTTTTAATCTCAGAATTCTGAGAATAAAGTCAGAATTCTGAGATTAAAGTCAGAAATTCTGACATTAAAGTCAGAATTCTGACATTAAAAGTCAGAATTCTGACATTAAATGTCTTTTTCCCATACTATACTGAAATAAAATAAAAAAATCAGTAAACTTTTTTTTTTTCCAGTGGCCCTAATCCTCTTCCCGTATTCCTGCCTTTTTTTCTTCAAAATTTTTGTCTGTTTTTTTTTTTTATCTTCTATTTTTTTTTTTTTTTATTTTTTTTTTTTTTTTTGCAGATTTTTATATTTTCGATCCTTTTAAATGTTATTATTCTTTTCTACTTGTATTTTACAGATCATGTTCTCCTCACATCTGGGAATGGGCTTTCCTGTGGAGTGAGGGGCAAAGATGCATTTCTATGGGCTTGCATGGATGTCAGCAACTATGGAAGAAAAACAGTCTCGTTGGAATCTGACCTTTTTTTCTACACTGAATTTTTTTAACACAGTATTTTAAACAGCATTTTTTTTACACATTGAATTCCTTACACTGAATTTTTAACTGGACAAAATTTTGCCTGCATAAAATTCCCCTGCAAAATGTGTTGACCTTTTGGTGAACTCAAGCCAAAGCAATCTACACTCGACGCAGTCAAGCTGCTTCTAGCCAATGCAATTAGCTAATTTGGTCATGTGACACAACAGTTGGGCATAGCTATGTCAGATTCAAATGACAATGTTTTTCTTCCATAAGCAACAGCATTTGTTGAGAATGTGATTGTAATACATAATTTGAGAAGAATGCAACTCTTTCAACTTAATATGAAAAATAGAAATTTAAAAAATGTAAATTCTGCAAAAAAAATTATTGAAAAATGACATTTAGAAGACAAAATACAGGGTTCCTACAGCATAAGGCAAGTTAAATTCAAGACTTTTTAAGACTTTTAATGCCACTTGAAATAAAATTTAAGACCAAATTCACAAGAAACACAAGAAAAACCAGCTTGCGACAACTTAACCCAAAGGTTTATTTTAACATAAACCACTGCACTAATGTTTCAAATTTTTGAAAAGCTTCCCATACAGGAAGAAAGCTAAAACACACAAATGACAGATATATTTTAACAATTATTTAACTGAATTCACAAACTTTGTTTTAGCAGGGAACAAAACAAATCAGTTTTAAAACCCCAACATAACCAGTCCTAAGTCTTTTTGCAGCTATTTTTTTCTTTGTATCGTTTTCTTAGTATGTTTGATTTGGTGATAAGTGGAGGCGTTGCAGGAGACAAGAGGGTGGAACTAAACTGAGAAATACCGGTTGTTTCTCTGTAACTCAATTTTGACGCTTTGTGTTTCGCGTTTCGCATATGCGACTCCACTGCCTTAATTCCCATCGTTCTGAGCTTGAATGACTTCTTGCACTAAATCCACTGAGCCTCATGTATGTTCCCTGGTTTTAGCCATGGAGAAAACTCTTGGCTGGAGACAATTTTGGTTACATTTACACTTGCTCACATTTTTCCAGACAAAAAGTTAATGGCGCATCTTCCAAATGTCCCACGGCTGCAACAAGCGCTTTTATTGGTTCCGCTATCGGGGACGGAACCAATAATGAGGTGAGCCGTTCTTTTTTAAAATAAAAAAAAGGTCAATTTAATGTTTTATTTAGATTACAAAAATAAATCATGATAAAAATAATCCCTATTTATGATGTTTTAAAATTAAGACCTACAAAAGACTGATTTAAGACATTTTAATGCCAATTAAGGCCTTAGTTTTATTTTAAAGAATTCAATGCCTTTTAAGACTTTTTAAGGACCCGCGGGAACCCTGAAATATGACAAAATTCAATAAAAAATAGATTTGAAAAATAAAATCGAAGAAAACAGCAAAGTTACTTTCAAAACCTTTTTTTCTATTTTAAGAAGCTTTTCAAAGTTTATTTTCTGGATTGCATTTTTTTAAGTTACCGTTGATATTTTTATGGTTTAACAATGGAACAAACTTAACTCCATCAGCCTGCTTATAAAGAATTTAAAGCTTATAAGATTATTTTTAGGAGATTTTGGCTTTGAATAAAGTTGGCCTGCTCTGTCTGTTCTACTGCCTGTTGATCCCTGCTTGCCTGTCTGCCTGAACCCCCCCCTCCGTACTTCCTACTCTTTCCTTCTGCTGCCAGACTTCACAAGCCCTACAGCCTCAGTGATGGGCCAATGGGAGATAGGCTCCCGGGCACAGGAGACTTGTCCATGAAGAAGACTCCCTATGAATAATGCAGCCAATTTCACTTAGAGGCATTATATTTCCCTGTAATGCCAATATGTATCATTTACAACAGCTTGATTCTCCTCTTTAGTGTAATCGCTCGGTGAAAGAAGTGCGACGTGACCTGCTCACGGCTTGTGTGCATCACTACGTTGCTAATGAGGCCCCATTACCTGTTCTGACAAACACAATGTGAGGCCGTCGTTATAAATGCAACAAATGTCTTCAGTCACTAAACTAATCTGATCTTCTTATGTCATCTGTGTGCAGTGTTCACTTCCTGCTCCGAATCAATCTATGTTCTTATTCTGGGATTAACAGAAGCGAGGAAAAAGTTTATATTTAGAATTTAAAAGTAAAAGACTGTCCTAATATGGCTGCAGACTTACAAGTAGAAGGCATTAGAGAAATAAAGATCTAAAAAGAGTGAAGATAGAAGCATCTCATCATCTCTAAGCCTCCTCCAAGGCTGCAGTCTCTCAAGCCCACAACAGCTGGAGGGCTCATTTCAAAACACTGGATTAGAGAACCTCTGCGCTCCGAGCGTCTAAGCTCCCACGACCAAAGGACGACGCTCAAACGCTCACACATGCGTTTAGAATAAGAACTCACAAACAAGCAAACACATAGGGTTCACACACTGCGTACACTGTTCCTTTTGAACTCAAAAACATGCAGATGAAATGCTACCCACTGCCATGAGCGCACATCCAAACTCATCGGTCCATGTCATTGGCGACATGTATGGTGGGCCTGTAGGGACACATCTAAGAGAGAGAAAGCAGCAGGAATTGCTTGGCATTGCCTCATTATAGTGCACACTTCTGCCAAAGCTTGTTGCCAATTCTTCAGCTTCACGCTTAAAGCATGTTTAGTGCACAGCTGCTTCTCAAGAGTTCATCCATAAAGACTTAGATAGACAAAATGAAGGGAACTTTAATCACTCCAAAAAATGGACTCCTACATACACACACATTCTGTGTATTATTGGGCTGTAACAAAAAAACAAAAAAAAACCCCAGCATGGCTTAATGATGGTCAAACAAAAATGACATATTATGATCTAAATGTTTAAATTATTGTTGCTATTGCTGAATCAATGTATAACTCAACTAGGTTTTAACCCTTTAAAGACTGATCCAAAAATTTAAAAACACAGAAAATTACTTTTTTTTGGTTTGAATTCCTTATTTGGCCTTTTAACAAAATATGTAAAAAGAAAAACCAAAAGAGAATTTTTGATATTAATAATTTATTACTATGCGATAAGTCAAAATTATTTTTGTGTAGTCTTCTACTGGCTGTTATCAGGTATATCTGATTGTGTACAATAGGATTTTGAGCAAAGTTTTTACCATTAAATTATGCAATATGTGTCAGAAGCAAAACATTTCAGAAAACCGTATGTATCAAATACGATACATTTGGCATTATAGGGTTAATAATGTTTATACAATTAGCCATTGTAGGTTTTAATGACATCAAACCCTTATAATTTAGTATGGAGTAAACTTTGTTCCATTATTTTTGTGAGCAAAGAATAAAAGTTATAAAAAAAAACGCAATTCGTGAATTAAAACTCTGAAAAACATCTTTATGAAAAAAAGTTTTGAAAGTAACTTTGCTCATTTCTCAGTTTTTTGGTTTTTACGTTATAATACTTTGTCTTTTTTTTCTTCAGACTTTATATATTCAATTTTCTAAACGTTCTCTGTTTAGATTGACTTTTACAAATTGTATTGTTTTTAAAATGCATTTTATGCATCACTTCCTCTTTACCTCAAGCTCAATGCAAACACTCCTCTTTGACGCACACATAAAACCAATAAAAATATTGTTACTATGTAGTTGAAGACCAATAGGAATATCTTTGCTTCTCACTTTAAAAGAAATCCTACACATAGAAATTAAGAGAAATTCTTCTGTAAAACACAATTTGAAATGAATGCAATTCCCTAAACACAATCATAAAATTATACATGTGTGATTAGAAAAGATGAAATATTAAGAAAATTATTGATAAGATTAAATTTGAAGAAGAAAAAATAAAACTTGAGAATAGCAAAGCAATAGCAAAGTTGCTCAAAAAAACTTAGTTTGATTAAGAAGTGTGTTCTGATCTACTAACAACAATGGAACAATGTCATTCTCAATGTATTCAACTGCTTTTTTTTTTCGGTTTCCAGCTTTTTTTTTATTCAACAATTGCATAGTTTACATGAATACATGAATGTTCGTCTCCATTGTGAAACTATTACACTGCAGTATCCAACATTGCTGGTGTTTAAACATAAAACAAAAAACAAAAATGACAATCATCACATTTTGCCAGGGAAAGTACAAATTTACAAAAAGATATTAAAGTGTTTACGCACATTTACAGTTTTTGTTGCCTTTTGATTAAGAGAATACTTAATCGTGTTGACATATTGCTTGACCTCATTGTTAAAAGCAATAAAAGATTTTTTGGACAGTGCAAACTTACATTTTTGAATGTAGAATTTTGCCAAGAGAATAATCAGATTAATAATGAAAGTTCCATTTGGTCTCGTCTTAGTACTGTTGAGGTCATAAAGTCCAAAAAGGACATCCTTCCAGAATAACTTAAAGTCTTTCTCAATTTTTTCTGCAATAAACTTACAAATGTCAGACCAGAGATTTTGGACAAAAGTGCAATGCCAAAACAAATGGGTTACTGTTTCAACACTCATAGAACAAAAAGTGCACAATACATCAATGTCTTTTTAAAATTTTTTGACAATATGATCATTAGACGGGTAAAACTTATGAATTATTTTAAATGATATTTCTTTAATTTTGTTGGTCAGCAAATATCGGTTGGGTAAGAGCCCGACCGTCTTCCAGTCAATGTTTTGCACAAATTTATTCCAGTATGGAACCACATATGGGACTGTAATGAAGTCTGCTTTGAACAGGGATCTAATTATTTTATTGTTCTTACCATTATTACAAGAAAAACTATTCTTACCAACTGGAGTGTCAGTCAGTACTGATAAGGTTTGTTGTTGTCTGTCCAATCTTGGTTGAGCTTTAAATAACATGCAAATACCAGAAGAAATTGCTCCAAACACTTTGGCACAATTCGCAGGAGACACAGGAATTTTGTATTCTTCTAGAAACTCTTTATAAGAGTAAAGAAAACCCTCTTTGTTAAATAATTGGTCAACCAAAATAATGTTATTATTAAACCAATAATCAATAAATAAAGATTTATGTTTAAACAATATGTCTTTATTGTTCCAAATGAAACATTTGTTGGGTGAAAAGTTGTGTTTGAAAATAAGAAACCATGAAAGAAGGCTTGGCGGTGAAAGGCGGACATTTTTTGTATTCAACTGCTAGCGGAAGCATCAACCAACCCTGTGATGTCACAGCTTGCAGTACTGCAACATGGCGGCGCCCTTACCAAAACTTCGAATCTACTTTTTTTTTCTTTTACATTTATATTTTTCACATCTCTAATATAATTATTACAGTAGCTGCCTTTCAAAATGGCCTTTCCCAGTCAAATGCCAGCCTTCTCCTGGGCGTGCAGATTTTTTTTACTCTGACTTCACCCTTTCACTAAATTACAGGGAGATTTCTTTAGATCTTAATGTCCACAAATCATGACAGAAAGAATATTTTAGTAGATATATTGATGTTTAAAAAGAAATTGTAGGGGAGCTGCCAAGGACCCATCAAGGCAAGTGGGGAAATTTTGAATGGCAACTACTGTAATAATATTAAGACACAATCTAGTGAAATAGGTTAGTTAACAGTTTCATTTCCACTTCAATGTCATTTAAATTAAGCTAACACTTGGGTCATTTATTCTAGTGAATCTCTTCCTGTCCACATACAGATGTATGGAAGGTTATTAAGATAGTTATACCATCCAGACCTTCCCATTATCCTTTAAGAAAATCTCCTTTTTCTGTTTTTCTCCTACTGTAGCCCTGAGCTGCCCTGAGGCGTCGCTCAGCAGGGCTTGGGCCAATCAGACTAAAAGTAAACTCAAAAGAACTAAGCCCATATGTTGACCATCTCCTTCCCACAGCAATGTTTGTAACCCAGTGACATCTTTTACAGGGTATTTCTTTTTAAATACTATAAGTTATAATAGATTGTCTATTTTATACCTTCTTTATAGTGACATCTGTAATTAATTTTGATTTATTTTTGTCATACTTCTTCTGAAAGAGGTGCAAATATGTGCAATTAAGGAGAGGGAGGGAGAAAGGATACAAGGATGCTGCTGTTTCCAGAGAGGACTAATTGCTAAGCTGACCTGAGGCAACAACAGAGGCAGTGAAAAAGAGACCATGAGCTCTGTTAAAAAAAAGAAAAACAGCGCTTCCTCGTCTTTTTGGAATCCAAGTGTCAAAGCTGCTGTTAAGTAATGCATGATATACCCACAGATGTCAGAGAGGTGGATGTGAGCTCACTCGCACTCAGGCTAAGGTGGGGCCATGATGGGATGGAGAACTACTGCATACTCTGCCTCTCCTACACACACACACACACACACACACACACACACACACATTCACCAAAATCCCTGCCTTGCAACTCATTTGCATCCTTTTTTTTATTTTATTCATGTGGCCTTTTTTCTTCATAGGCTTCACTTTAATTTCAGTTTCAAACAGATGCCTCTGATGCTGAGATGGAAAGTGATGAGCTTCTGGCAAAAGCTTAAGTGGTAGACCAGGACCCCCCCCCCCCTGCACACACCCAAAATATGAGCAGATACATGGGTGAGAAGATTGATTAGGATGCAAAGATAAGGTATAGAGAAATTGCAGTCTTTAATACATGTGTAGACGTGATTTGAATTTAACATTTCATCTTCGTAAGCTTTTTTAATATATTATTTTTCTAAGACCTTGAGTGTTCATCCATTAACTACAATTCTGAGCCACCTTGAGCAATGTAAATTTCTCTGCAATCTAGGTCTGTTCCCTGCTTTAGGCTTAGATTTTTGGACCCAAACCACTTTTTTTTGCCCCCGTTAAGTAGCCTCCAATTTTTAAATACATTTTCTAAATAATAAAAAAAGACTCCAGATAATGAAATGAACCACCCTCACATTTAACCTGATTCCGCCAGATGGATTTGCTCCCGCATATCCATCTGGAAACCTTCCGCTAAGAAGTAATTTTGGGAAGGGGCTTAAAATATTGGTTGGCTGATTGGCCTATGTTGGTGATAGACAGACCAAATAAAACCAATCAGATCAACGAAGCATATGACATTACTAACAGAGCAACGACGAAGAGGAGCCAATTGATAGATCAAACTCTTGCTGAAACCAGTCAGGAGAAGAGCAAAAACATCTTTTCCTCTGAGAAAAGCCTCCAGAGCAGTGTTTTGCTCTTCTCTCAGTGAAGAAATACTCTGTAATTCCGATAAAACTGCTCGATAGCCACGCTTAACGCTTAGTTTCATCGGCTGAAGCCGCCATGTTCTTTAGACTGAACTGTCGGCGCTTCGTTGCGTCACACCTCAACCCGCTCAAAGCCAACGCTGATTGGACGTTCGTTTGGTGAACGGCTCCAAATTTTCTTTCAACTGATCTCGCGAATGAAACCTTGAAAGCTCGCGAGATCAGGATGGTCTCACCAGGCTACCTCACATTTACATATGGTTTAAATGAGCTTTGACACCGGTGTCATAATTCAAAGCTTTGCGTCCGGTTCTCCTGTGAAAGAACCAAGGGGTTGTTGGGGAGTCGTGTTCTTGTGGAAGCAGACCTCGCCCCGCTGCCCCCAGCCTGTGAGGTACCAGGATGACCCAATAAGAAAGAACACACTGTAGTGAAACTCAGGTGATTTAATTGTGAACCCAGCTGCTCAATGGCATCTCATCAATCCTCCTGTCTAAGCATTGCAGTGGCAAAAATTTTCACAGACCAACTCTAATTGAAGGGTCTTACCGTTTAATTATTATTTTCCTTTTTTAATTACTCTGGCAGACAAACTGAATAATGGTTTACTAAATAGTCAGTTGTTTCTTATGTTGTGTTCTGCTCTCAAGTTATTGTTCTTTTTTTAGTACCACAAAATCATTCCGAGAGGAAAACCCACAAAACATTTTTGCGGCTCTTTGCAGATCTGAGCACTCTACCGATGGATACACTGA
>JAGKQL010000025.1:5824651-5859439 GCA_018398635.1 Cyprinodon brontotheroides
TCATTTAGAATGTTTTTAGAGCATAAACAGTAGTGTATAGGATTTCCTGAAAGCGCGTTCAGGAGTCTACGGAAACCGCGGCAGACCAAACCAGACGAAAGACTGGTTCTGGGATTTCCAACAGAAGCCAAATGAGAAGCCAGATAGATATGATCTCTTTACCTTTGCGCAGAATGCTGGCTTGCAGTGTAAGCTTTTGGGATCAGCCGAAGGCCAACTTACAGTTTGTGGGACTTCCTGATAATAATAATCCAGCCTTAATGTAACAAATGCATGATAAAGTTTACCACTATCACCCCTGGATTAATAATTTTTGCAATATTCCACATATGAGAGAAGGAAAGTCTATAAACCTCTGAGTTATGGGACGTTAACTACGGGTCCTGAAAGTTTATATCCAGCTTAATATTCCTAAAGGTTTAAAGAATAAACATCTACAATATACTGCAAACATATTTTCTATTTTTGAAATTCCCTGCATCAAAGGACCTCTGAAACTGAGTTAAAAAGAACATTTGGAAAAATCTCTCTAACCGTGTGTGGACAGTTTTGATCCTCCTCCCTTCCGCTCTCTTTGAAGTGTTCTTGGGCCTAGGTGTTGACCAGCATGGTAATGCTTTCTTACTCATTCCACTTCTGGATGTTAGATGTAGGTCAAATGCTGGCTCAGCAAAATACTGGGAACAAACCTGTGTTCATATTTTGCTCACTGGTGAAATTTACATCCTATTTCATTCAGAGGATACTTTACCATACTGTTACACATTCACACATATACACACAAACCTCCATCGCTCCTCTTACGAATCAGCAAAAAACAGATCTATAAAAAACTATATGCAAACAGGCTGAGTGTGCAGTCTTCAGGCAGTGAGAGCTTTTTCCCATAGGCAGTAGAAGAAGTAGGAAGTTAAACCTTCTATGACTGAAGCAAGTTGTCGAAAAATCTGATCTAGGGGCGGATTTACCATTAGGCAGAACTAGGCAGTTGCCTAGGGCCCCGAGTTCCTGGAGGCCCCATAAAATTCCTTCCATATGTATGGTTATTACAGCTTTTACTGATTTGTGCACATTAATTATGATTTTATGGGGCGTGCAGGTGGCGTAGTGATGCAGTGGCGTAGTCCTTGATGCAGCCGACCCGGGTTTGAATCCGGCCTGTGGTCCTTTGCCACATGACTCCCCCCCTCTCTCATTGCCCCTTTCCTGTCAGCCTACTGTCAGGAAAACGAGCCACTAGTGCCACAAAAAAACAATATATGTAAAAATATATGTAAACACACACACACAAAGCAGAGCTTTTGTTGCTATATTTAGCGACTTTTCTAGCACTTTTATTTCAAAAAAGCGCCTAGCGCCAAATCTAGTGACTGTTTTCTGCTACTGGACACTTTGGCACCGAACTCTGCTCTCCAGAGCAAGTAGATTGGTAACTCCGCCTCCTGCTCTCCTGTATCTTTCCTTTTCAGCTGAAGAGAGGGTCAAAACGTAGAAAAAAATAATGTACATCTATTCTATTAAAATTTCTGTGTCTGTATAATGGGTCTGTTTTATGTGATGCCTTCTCAATTCAGACGGTCCCCTGCCTGTCTATGCCTAGGGCCCCACATTTCCTAAATCCGCCCCTGATCCGATCTATATAACCCTCTGTAAAATGGTGGAGAAAATGTGGTTGATTGAAAATTATATTGTCAACAAACAAGTAAATGTCCCATAATGTAGAAATATTTACTAAAGATTTTTGAATATCTCCATTTACTTACTTCCGTTTACAGGCAATAAACAGAAATAACATGCAGCTACAAAGGGCACTGCAGCAGACATCACGGCTCAATATCAGAACCGTAGCAATATGTGTTAACTGGAAAATGCTGAGTAAGACTCAGAAAAAATTTAATGGACTTTCGAATCCCAACAAAGCATTAAAAGTGGTTTGGTTTATCCTTACAAAGGTAACATGGCTCTGTATGCGGGGTTAGATAATACTGTAATCAGTCAGTGACCTCTTCCTCTGTAACAGACCTCTTATAAGCCTCTACGTGTGTTTGTACGAGTTGCCGTGCATGAGAATAACTATGTATGTGCTTGACAGAGCAGAGTCCCAATGCCAAGCACATCTGCTCCGGACGCCTCTAGCGCTGCCATATGGCTAACTAAAACGCCTCCGACTCTTACTACACAAACAGAGAGAGTCTGCAATAAAAAGAGGAAAATGAGTGAAAGTGTTTGTGCTTCGCAGAGAGACAAAATCGTGTGACAGAAAATGCGGATGCAAAGGGAGAAAAGAATAACAGCTGGTGAGTGAGGAGCTGCACGTGTTGCCCATTAGGCTTAGTGGGTAGATCCAGTCCGCTCTCCAATGTTTTGAACACCAACATGACGACGTTCCTTCATTCATACCGGGTCCAGGTCTAATCCTCGTTATGTAACAGCTGTGCCATTCTTAGCCAAAGTCTTTACTTTGCAGGAGAGGTCAAGCAAAGTTTAGCTCTACCTGTAATTCTCAGAGGCGTCAAGTATTACCTTGCTTAAGTAGAAATTTGGGCTATATATACTTTACTGGACTAATTATCTTTAGACGATTTTTTACTTCTATTCCTTACATTTTTTTGCAATTATCTCTTTCTGCTAACCTTGCACTTGGATTGTCGCGAGATCTGAGTTTTCAGTCTCACAACAAATCTGTCTTAAAAGACTCCCAATACATCCATTGTAGGTACCAGATCTGCATTGACGTGCCAGCAGTGTTTTTTGGGGCGGGACATGTAGAAATTACGACAGTCAGAAGGGCCTTGCTGGGGTGTACCAAACATTGCTAGGCTAGACGACTCTCACTTTTACTCCTTATATTTAAAAAAATACTCATTAGTTTAGTTTTGCTCATTTTCTTTAAAAAAAAAATCATCATTATAATTAATTTCATCCAGACAATTAATTTCTTTATGGTTGGACTCGGTCCTGCCCCAAGTTGTTGTTCACCACTTACCAAAGTAAATTGTTTTTCAAGATGATGCGAAGATAAATTTGACACTGTTGCCATTAGTTATAAAACTAAGAAAATGAAGACTAAGGAAGTTATCATCCAGAATTGTAGAAAATTATTCTTTAAGGTTCCTACAGCATAAGGCAAGTTAAATCCAAGACTTTTTAAGACTTTTTAATGCCACTTGAAATAAAAATTTAAGACCAAATTCGCAAGAAACACAAGAAAAACCTGCTTGCGACAACTTAACCCAAAGGTTAATTTTAACATAAACCACTGCACTAATGTTTTAAATTTTGAAAAGCTTCCCATACAGGAAGAAAGCTAAAACAAACAAAAGATATATTTTTAACAATTATTTAACTGAATTCACAAACTTGTTTTAGCAGGGAACAAAACAAATCAGTTTTAAAGCCCCAACATAACCAGTGCTAAGTCTTTTTAGCAGCTATTTTTTCTTTGTATGGTTTTCTTAGTATGTTTGATTTGGTGATAAGTGGAGGTGCTGGAGAGACAAGGGCTGAACTAAACCGAGAAATACCGCCGTTTCTGTAACCCATTTTGACGCTAGGCTTCAGGCTGCGCATGTAATACTCCACTGCCTTAAACTCCATCGCTCCAGCTTAATCGCTTCTTGCACAAAACATGACCGCTGAGCTCTCATGTATGTTCCCTGGTTTTAGCCAGCGAGAAAACTCTTGCCTGGAGACAATTTACATTACATTTACACTTTCTCATATTTTCCAGACAACAACGCTTTTATTGGTTCCACTATCGGGACGGAACGAATAATGGTGAGCCATTATTTTTTTTTTATTAAAAAAAGGTACATTTTTATAGATTACAAAATAAATCATAATAAAAAATGCCTTTTAAGACTTTTTAAGGACCCGCGGGAACCCTGCTTTAATAGGGTAGTGCAGTATAAGGTTTAAATCTTCATCACATTTTATTTCTTTATTTATCCTGTATTCATTTTATAATTTTTTTACTCCAAGTACTTTTAAAACTGGTACTTTAAAACTTTTGCCTGAGTAAAAAGCTTCAGTTGATAGGCTAACCTCTACAAAAGTGTTTTAAACAGTAGGATATATACCTCTACATAAATAATTTTAACACTTCTGGTAATTCTCTGTGACTTTTGCTGCTGAAATAGATAAAAATGACCGAAAGAAAACTCAATGAAGCTCCTGTTAACTTCAGATAAAAGGAACTCAATCCAAGAAAAAAAGAATAATACTAATAACAGAACAAGCCATCCTACTAACAAATCACTCAGATTGGCAAACATATTGCAGTTTCCTATTTAGACATGGTAAAGTGATTCTCTTTTAACACTTCAAAGGGCAGAGTTTGCACCGGTGCTCAGATCTAGCTTACATCTGACATGTGCATCTTTGTGAGCAGGATGTACAGTATGGTATCAAAGACATCAAACACTGCTTTACAACTCATTACCCCTACTGTCCTCCTCCTGCTTTACATCTCTTCTTGCTTTGAAGATTCTTAATTTAGCTTGACAATACACTGAATGTGGCCAGCATTTTCAACCAGGCTGGTTGGAAGCTCCATTTATTAACAAAGGGGACTAACTTAGGATTGTTGACAGAGTGGTTTATAAAGTTTATCCTTTGTTTGTTTTGGGTCTATTTCTCCTTAATCATAAAACACTATGGAATTAAAGAGAGAAAAACAACCTAACAAACAATAGTTTTGTTTTAATCTAGGAGAACAGGGATGAAAATACAGCAAAAGTCTTTACAGCCCGTTGTACAAAGCAGAGCTAGAATAGACCACTAAATTAGCAATGTGGTTTGTAGACACATCATTCAAAGTTTTAACAGGTAAAGAAGGATAAAACTCAACTTTGCAGTATGCAAATATTAAAAGGACTTAACTTGTAAAATGTGGAATAATTACAGTTCAACCAGCCTGGGTGGGCTTCTTCTTGCCATTTTTTTTGTAAAAAAAATATCTTGAGAGTTAGGTCCAATTTAAGGAAGCTATGGGGCCCAAAGTTGTCTGCTTTTGTTCTTGATTTTTGAGTTGAATATTTCCTTATGCAAGGTTAAGATGCTTTGGCTTACCTAACAACGGCCTCAGGTGAAGTATCCTACTGTTAAAAAAATAAATTTGTAGTAGTTAGAGGATCAACTTGAGCTTTTTACCTTAGTAAAAATGTCTTTTTTAAAACTACTTAAAGTACAAAAGTAAAAGTAATCCAGGAAAAAATGTAACTTTCGTTATTCTCAATTTTCTTAGTTTTGCAACTAATGTTAACCGTGTCAAATTTAACTTTGTATCATCTAGAAAAAACTATTTTGGTATTTGATGAACAACAAGTAGGGGCAGCACCGAGTCCAACCACAAAATTAATTGTCTGGAAGAAATAAATTATTTTGATGGTTTTTATTTTTGTAATACCAACAGGCCATAACGAAAATGAGCTGAAATGAAACAAAACTAACGAGTCCATGTTAGAAATGTTAGGAGTAGAAAGTAGAAATAATTGCAAAAAAAAGCAGTAGTAGAAGAAAAACTTCTAAAAAAGAATTATTTCAGTAACTTGCCAAAAGTTCTAATTAAGTAAGGTAATGAAGTATTTGTTCCTTGACAACTGTGATAACTTAAAGGTGTAGTGGAGGATGTTCTTTTCCAGGTGGATCATCTAAATCAGTGGTCCTCCTAATTGTCAATCATTCTGGTGACATGTTTTGCGTACGAGGCGCTTCCCTGCACGTGCTGCGCCCCCAAGTAGCCTCTCTTTTTTCTGCGCATTCGCACTTTCAGGCGTATATATGTGGTGAGAAATTTAATTTCGACCGTTTATTGAAGCTCACCTTTTCACGACGCCCGATTCTTTAGAAAATGGCCAAAGGGGTAGGTATTAGAGAAAACCTGTCTACCAAGTTTATGAGAAGAATTGAAAGGCCTCCAGAGAAGGAGACGAATATATCCTGTAGATGCCATAGCATAAAAAGCATTACATAGGATTATTTGTCACTACTGTGACAGCAGTGAGGTTACTGCTATAATGCTACCCGACAGCGTTGACTAATAACAATGATGGCGCAGGCAGCGGGCACTGGAGATGGAGTTACATAACCAGCGGAGCAAAAAGCAGTGACACCATCCCCGACAACACGGTCCGGTTAACTGAGGTTGCTATAAACTCCCACTATTTGGTCCCCTGCTCTGTATAGTGATTGAGGGATTTGGGGGTTGGGGTGAGACTTTCATTGCACGGTAAGCTTGTACATGTGAGGGAAGCTACGAGAATAGCAGCTTTTAGACAGATTGTGCACGCGAAGAAGCACTCGTGCATCTTCTCCTATGTGTTTAATAGCCAGTTCACTCTTGAAGGAGTGGGTGTTTGGGTTGTAGCGTGTTGTGTATTTTTTTTTTTTTTTATTGAGAAGGAGTGGGTCTTTTTAAAAATTCACGAGCTCCTTACGCTTCCCACCTTTAGGGTTAAGAAGAAATAGGCGGGGTGAGCAAGGGGTGAGTGATGCCACTTACTTTGCCAGAAGAAGTTAAACTTGTACTTATCCTTTTTCAAGATATTTTATTTAGTTTGGCACTTTGTACATCATACAGCTCAGAGATTTTGGCCCTGTCATATAACTGATACCTGTTTGAAACTGATGTAGGTATTAGGTGCAACGTTCACAAAATCCACCTGTTCGTTCGATTCACGGTTTTTCATTATCAATGCGTTTTCTAAAGCTCAAATCAGTATATGTTGATTGTTACAATGAAATCCATAAAAAAATTGTGAAATTAATGAAAAATCCCCCCAAAAATAATGGATTGGAATTACTTTTAATGATCCGCGAAACCCTGGATCATTTCCACGCTTGCTGCTTTGAATTTAATCATTTAGCTTACGCTCTCTACCATCCCGCGACCAGAGGAAACGTGGTTGGCCACGAGCCGTGCTTGCTTGAGCAGCCGGTTCGAGCCGCAGAGGTTGTTTGCACAATGCTTGCACACCGCTGCACCTTTATCCACAACTTCTTCTTCTCCTCACAATGTAGGTCGTCACTCTAAAATGCAAAGTGGTCCATACAAGCAGACCTTATAAAGTAGCTGCTTCGGCGCTTCCAACCTGCTCCCCACCGCCATACCCACACACTCTCCACAACAACTGATTTTTTCCCCTCCTACACTCTTCCTTCTGCTTTTCTTTCTTTCTTTGTTTACTACTGGTGGTTGGCTTTGGTCGCAGTAGCCACCTTCTGCTGTCGAGTGTAAACGCCACGATGAGAAATTGAAGTGAGCATGTGCGATGAACCTAATGTAAACACACGCCAACCAAACCGGCATACCGAACCGAATGGTTTGGACGGTTTTCATAAACCGCTCCATAACCCCTAGTGTATATATGAAGAACTGCATTACTACTTTGATGTAAAATAATTGCCATCATGGCTTTGTCAAGCTACCTGCCTTTCTGAACGTGAAGAAGGAAAAAGATCGAATGCCAAAGTGAATCCAGTAGAACTTTGTATTGCCTTACCTGGAATGGGTGACAAAAGTTGAAGAAACTTTTGGCTCCTCAAAATGGTATATTAGTGCCCTATTTGTTAGGTAATCACGATACTCGAAGCAATAGTAATGCTGGATCGGGCCTTCCTGACCACGTTATCGGTATCAGTGCAATACTATTTGGCACCAACATTATTTTATTTCAACTTTTATTACTAGTTTACTGCTTATTTACCCCTTAAAAACCCAAAAAGAATGTCATAAAAGCTACCTGCAGAATGCTTAGACTTACATAGTTTTCAAACAAGGAAAATAAATATAACTTTTTATTATTTATTTCATTTTTTACAACAATAATTTAGAGCTGCTAAAAATGAGACCAAATGCTTGTAAACCTTATGTTCAATCTCATGTAGAGTAATTAAATCATACATTGAATCCAGTGGAGTAGCTTTAGTGATAAATTATGAGGTAGAGGAGACATGAAGGGTATATTAATTGATTTATGTCTTCAACCTCATTTTACCCCATTTTACCCTCTAATTCTCCCATTTACACGGTAATGGCATCTGGCTGTCATGCAACGAACTGGTGAAGCATGTGGATGTGAGCCGTCAGGAGTGGGACAGCCAGCTATGAAAACAGAGAAGGACCCGTTTGACCTTCAACAGCTTTTTACAAACAAAAAAAAAACCTGTTAAACCTGGAAAATAAGGTCTGATAACATAAATAAAGTGTTCAACCTTCAAAAACAGCAGAGGAATGTTCAGTTTCACTGTCCTCGACGCAGGCTTACAGTAAAGTAGGTCCATTCATGCTCTATATATGGAAGCCGTGGCACATTATCCTTCAGTGATCTCTCTCCAGCACACTTTCTATGGGATACTGTGCCTCTCTCATAATACCCTGCATGAAACGAATATTCCTACAGGATGTCTTTCACGTCACGTTATTAATGGGTCTAAACATCCGTGTAAAGGGGACTTCAAACATTGAAGGCAGCACTAAGTGTATCTTATCTCGCATGCATAATGGGTGTCATCAGAAACAAGGGGCTGAGCGTTTGGCTGAAAAATCACAATAAATGCATCAACCTTGGGGGTTTGATATTTTCATGTGGAAAGCCAGGTTATTTTCAGTTCTTTCCTCCATTCAGTCGTTTTCTGCACCAGTTTAGGACCTCTGTCAAGTCAGACACACTTCGTTGTTCCGGGCACTCCATTCCCTCCAATATCTACATTCTTTCAAATCCACACACACACTGTAAGGAGAACACACACGGAGAAATCACACCCCTCAATAATCAGCTGAGCTATTCAGCGCTTGGGGCTACACACAGAATGAACACATTCATCACGTAATTACTGTGGAGGCAGTCACACACTTCATCAGTCTATTCCTGTCTCAAAGGGCCCCTAAGAGAACAGAAAATGCATAAGATTTCCAAAAAGATATAATGGGGTTCTTTTACCTCCATTAAAAAAAACAACAAAAGAAAAATCAGGACTTCCACAACATTAAAGTGACATCCTGACTGATTTACTCTACAGGAAGAAGAAAAAAGCTCAGATATGCATGAAAAAAAGGCGCCCAGCTCTCTCTTATACTAGGGTGTCTCTTTCACAAGGGAAGATAAGTGGCAATCAAGCATCAGTCTGAAATCGCAGCAGCTGGGAGAGACATAAAGCCCGCCATATTTGTGTGAAATATAATGATATAATGGGGGAAATACAAAAGGTGAGGCGTTAACGCGGGGTGATGTATGGTGCTGTGGGTGAGAGGACAAAGACTGACGCGCGGTGTGTGCTGGAAATCAATGCTGGTATAAAAGTGGCGGAGCGATGAGTGGCATTTTGGAGCCCTGGAAGTGAAGGAAGCAAATCCGTCTGATAAAGTGCAGAGATTAGTGGGAAAGGGATGGAGTTCTGATAGATGTTTGCTCATAAACCAGGGATTTGTGAGACATTTTCCAACCAGAACTAACAACAGTATCCATTTATGTGGAGGTATATAACATTATTTAGCCATTTACGTCCTGTATGCAAATTATTTAGAAAAAAAGATTTTTGTCTTTAACTTCGATCATTGAGGCTCCAGTTATTGAGGTACATTTTGCTCGTCTCTGATTCATGGACGTTCTGTGAAGACCCACGTATCTGCATGCTGTCTTTTTAACTCAGGAAATGATTTCAGCTCAATGCATTTTTCAGAATCCTCATTAGATTTTTAAATAAGACGGTGGAGAGATCATTTATTCTCATGAAGGAATATTTAATGTTTCGGTGCATCCTACAAATGAGATTAACTCTATGGAGACAAGTCCTGGGCTGCTACAGTACGACACTCACAGTATAGCCTCTAAGAGTAAATTACGGTATGCTTCATCCCCCAGGCTTTGCTTTCCCCCGTCCTCCCCCTCAATTCCAATACTTTAAAGATACTTGTGCTTTGGGGCTGAGGACACCGCTGGCTAAAAGCACTTGAAGTCCCCAACACCCTAATTTTATTGCACTTTTAGACAGAGAAACCTGTATTCATTGCAACTTATCCATAAATTCAAGCACACATGGATCAGGGAGAATAAAGGGGGGGAGGGCAGAGAAAATGTTACAATCATGCTGGTTTAGTGTAAACTGTTAGTTTGGGGATAATCTACTGGTCAGATGTGCCCATAATCACATATTTTAACCTTACACACAACCTTTTGCCCAGGATTAAAGCAGTCAGAGCTATAAAGGTAGCTCTAATGCTAATAACGTGGGTCCTTGGCTGGTCCCCACCTAACTTGGATGTTCATGTTAGCGTCTAGATAATATGCAATAGATTAATTAAGCTTTTGTTTAAATTTAGTTAGCTTTTTTTTTCCCAGTGTTTTTTTTTTTTTTATTGTCATTGACCGTCACAAGTCCACTACAAGGGTCACCTGCATTTCAAACCCATCGCCTGGGGAGCAGTAGGCTGCAATTTCCCCACTTTCTTTGCTGGTGAACAGAGCATAAAGCTCTAATGCCTCAACCACTGAGGTTTTGCACTCCCCACAGAGTCCTCCTGGTTGTGGTAGATCGAACTGGGTATTGCTTTTTCTTCAGACCACACAAGTTAGCTTTTTGCAAGTGTTTCAACCACCATCAGGGCTACCACTCCTTTTACTAGAGTCCTGGTTGTGGTGATCGAACCGGGTATTCAACCTTCTCAGGACCACCAGTGCACTGCTCTCTAAATCCACTCAGGGCCACCACCTCTTTACCAGAGCCGGTCGGATCGCACTGTACCCTGCATACCTTCAGACCAGTGCACATGCTCCTAACCACACTAGGCCACCACTCCCCAACTGGAGTCCTGGTTACGTGGTGGATCAAACTGGAGGTATTGCAACCGCCTTCAGACCACCAGCGTGTTTCTAACCATCAGGCCACCACTCCCTTACCAGAGTCCTGGTTGTGGTGATCGAACCGGGTATGTGCAAACTCAACCTTCTCAGAGCACAGGTGCACTGCTCTAACCACTAAGGCTGTATCACCCCTTACCAGAGTCCTGGTTGTGGTGATCATAAATCGGTACTTGCAAACCCTTCTTCAGACCACCAGTGCACTGCTGTTTCTAACCACTGGGCCACTGCTACCAGGGGTCCTGGTTGTGGTGAGATCAAACCGGATTATTACCCCTTGCAGCGCCTCCTGGTGCCACCAGTGCACCGCTCTAACCACTGAGGCTACACACTCTTACCAGAAGTTCCGTGGTTACGTGATGATGAACACGGTATTCACGGCCGAATATAGAACCCACCAGTGCACTGCTTCCTAACCACACTAGGCCACCACACTTTCACCAGAAAGTCCTGGTTTGTGATGTCCGAGCAGGTCAGCGGCAACCGCCGTCTCCGGACCACCAGTGCGCTTTCGTTTCTCGTACCACTAGGCCCTACCATCAACTTACCAGAGTTTAAAGCAAAGATTATTACCAAATATCGTCTCCAGACCACCAGTGCACTGTTTCATGCCACTAGGCCACCACACCACCTTACCGAGTCCTGAGTTACAGTGAGGATCGGGCCGAATTATTGCAACGTCCTCCAGACCACCGGTGCACTGTTTCTAACCACTAGGCCACCCCACCTTAACAGAGTCCTGGAGATCATACATCTGCAACCTTCTAGACCACCAGTGCACTGCTCTAACCAGGGGCTACTACTTTCCCCATACTAGAGTCTACTGGTTTGTGGTGATAAAACCGGGTATTACCCAACCGTCTCAGACCACCAGTGCTCTTTTCTAACCACTTAGGCCACCGCCTCCCTCACCCAAGGTCCTGGTTGTGGTGATCGAACCGGGTATTGTTGCAACCTTCTCAGACCACAAGTGCACTGCTCTTAACCACTTGTGTCCCCTTACCAGAGTCCTGGTTGTGGTGATAAAACCGGGTATTGCAACCTTCTCAGACCACCAGTGCAGTGCTCTAACCACTAGGCCACATCACCACTCCCCTTACCAAGAGTCCTGGTTGTGGTGGTCGAACCGGGGTACTTGCAACCTTCTCAGACCACAGAGGTGCACTGTTTCTAACCACTGAGACCACCACTCCCTTACCAGAGTCCTGGTTGTGGTGATAAAACTGGGTATTGCAACCTTCTCCAGGAGAGCCAAATCCCCTGCTCTCTAACCACTAGGCCACTTCCCTTTGTAACTCACTTCTTGCTTCAGTCCAACATTGAGCAGGTACTTTACAGCCTTCTCAGACCACAAGTGCACTGCTCTAACCACTAGACCACCACTCCCCTTACCAGAGTCCTGGTTGTGGTGATCGAACCGGGATTCCAACCTTCTCAGACCACAAGTGCACTGCTCTAACCACTAGGCCACCACTCCCTTACCAGAGTCCTGGTTGTGGTGATCCGACAGGTATTGCAACCTTCTCAGACCACAAGTGCACTGCTCTAACCACTAGGCCAAATCTCAGGTAGCTGATGGAGTATCACTAAACAATAAAAAAACTAAGCTGCAGCAGTTGTCCTCAAATAAGGAACTACTTAAAAGAGTCAACCATTGACAATTTGTGTAAGGGAGGAAAACATTTGGTGTTTTGTTATTTATAGACCAGACTTTTCAACTACGATCTTCAACTCTTTATCACAGAAGGGATCCACAGTAATAACAAAGTCTAAAAGAGATTAATCTAAAACAAAATAAACTTTAAATCTGTTTATTCAAAGCAAAGCAGAAAAAGAGTTACAGAAATCTGACAGTAAAACACTTCCAGGCATTTGATGTTGGGCAAAATGTAGAAGGATAATTGGTAAAATAAAGCGGCCATGTCAATTATATGTTTTCAAGCTGACAAGATAAAAATCATTATTTCATTTTCTTATCACAATCACTGCATTTTTTTATTTATATATATATATTTTTTTCAGTTCCTTAAATCATCCTGACCCAGTCGGCTCAGTCAACGCAAACATGCGCCTTTATATAAGGGGGGCCCCTAGGAGCTATTATTCATGACACAAATGGCTTGGTTAGTGTAGTGTACAAACTACAAATTAAGAACTAAGACGTGTATTGATCAAATCATTGACTAAATCCACTGAGTGACAATGTAATTTCATTAAGCTGCAGCGTTGTAAATGTTCTCAGAGGGAGCGAAAGCCCTTCACTGTTGATTTTCTTTCTTTTTTTTCTGCCTTGATGTGGACATCAGAGGGAAGCGGGAGCAGTATCTCTCTCTAGTTTATTTGTGAAGGCTAGTGAAAACTTTCCCATCACTACATCATTTAAATTCAAATTAATTCCATCAAAAAGCAAATCAGAATATTCAGAAAGCAAAGAGCTGGGTTTGCTGCCGTCATCATCTTTAGTGACGGAGGGAGAAAAAAGGGGGAAAAGATAAAGGAGGAAGGATACAATAAAATGGAAGAAATGAGGTGAGTATTTGGGATTCAAATTAGCATCTAATTTAGAGGAACTGGAACAAGGACGTTCACAAAAAATGATGACAGAAGCTCATGAAAACAAACTAATGATCTAAACCACCAATCACTTAATGTTCACCATCAATTATTTCTGCATTATAACAATCATTATCACTGATCCATTCAAGTTATTGTTATTGCTTTGAAACCATCCAGGACCAAGCACCCACTTACCCAAACACACACGAGAAAAACTAAACTCTTGGGCTGGCCAGAGGGCTGCCCGACAGATTGCCTGCAGTACCGTAATTGCATCGCATGTCAGAAATGCTAATAAATAAATCAGTGATTGCTCTGCTTTGTGTAGCGCTGCAGCCCCATTCTTGAATATTCATGAAGTAAATACTCCATTCAACTTTTCCCAATTTACATTTTATTCTTGGTTCGTTTTTCTTTTTTCTTTCTTTTTTTGGCAGCACCCAAACACAGCATAAAATATATGCGTACCATGTATGTGATTTATTTTGTCATGCTAGCTGCACGTCTACAAAAAACTTCTTGCTGTGTTTTTCGTGCCGCAATACATTTATACAAGAAATCCTAAGCTTAAAGGAAAAGCGCGCTCATATTCAGAATTTAAACTTCTGAAAGTACTTTAAATATGAAATTATTACATACCGTTCAAGTGTTTTTAATTAGAGTTATTATCATTTGAATGTGCTTTGCTCGAGGCATCCATGTTTGTCAAAGAACACTACTACTGCCACCTACTGGTTTGTGGCGTCCTGATGTAGGTATCGGCTGTTGATCAAGTCCCAGTGCTGTATCTGGTGTTTTGTCACAACAAGTCATCTTGAAAATATTCTTCTTCCAAATGTTGGCTACATATTACGTGTTTTTTCTCTGGCCAGAAGTTCACTCTTCAAGTTGGCGATCCATCGACCAACCCGTCCGTGGAGGATCAGGAATCGGAAAGGTGAAATAAATTTTTTCACTTTTTACCCGATGTATTCCAACATCCAGCTGCCATGCTCGTGGGCATTGTCAGTTTCACTATAGCTTTCTGGTGAATTTCCAATAAAAGTGTGAAGTCCTCTGGAAATCTTCAATAATTGTTGCTGATTGCAGATGTGTCTAGTAGTTCCTATTGATTTAGCTTGTAAAGCGGGGAGAATGGCGCTTAGGCTTACCGCTTACCGTGACGCCACTGCTGGAAGATGGCAGGAGGGAGGGGTTACTATATTTGGGCAAAAATGGCCGCCTCCCAGACTCAGTGATCGCGACGAAAAATTTGTTTTTATTTTTTAATTGATTAACGCTTAAATTCGTTAAATCACTGCAAACATATTAGTTTTAGGTATAAATAATCATCCATTGATCATTCCTTGCTAACCGGACTTGTCCTCTAAAACTGACTGTGAGGTTTTCATTATAGATCCCCTGAGGGAGACATTTAAAAAAGTCAGACTCTTCATCATTCCCACGTCTTTGTCTCTGTAACGCCTCTTTAGAGACAAAGTTGTACCACCTTACTGACCTGGTTGGCTCCCTCATGGGCCACACTGCTAACCGAACCCTCCCATCAGCTCACCTAATCTTCCGATTTGCTTTAAAATCACAATCAGTTTATAAAGAAGGATCCCACTCTTTTTTTTCCCCACTCATACCCTTGTGTTGTTGTCCGTCTGTCTCCAAAGTTTAATGTATGACAGTTATACAAACACATAAGCAACACGCACACAAACATGAACGTACACTATTGATGGCAACTTAGACTGCATGATTACTGTGACTCTAAGCTGCTTAAGGCTTCTGTCCCATCTGGCTGTGGTGTTTGCAGCATCATTCACCGCCCTGCTCACCCCTTACACACATCGGCCCTTTCTCCCATCCCCATGCTTCCTCCTCCATCACCCCCCCTCTCCTGTATTTCATCACACACAGTCACAGAGAGGAAGAACAGAGGCGGAGCAAAAGGGATGGTAATCCTGCGTAATCTGGGTTTACCAACTATTAGGGCTCTGTGGTGTTTTCTTACGTAATCTAATCGTCCATAGAAACGTGCAGTCATCAACCTGAGCGAGTTTGGATGTGTGTTTTTGTTTTTGTGTGTGTTTTACGTGGAACCGTGTGTTAGGACACACAAATGTGTGCAGGAGCAAATTCCTCACACCAATAAACGTAGATTACACTAAAAAGGCGCACACATATGGTATTGGGTGCTTAATCCACGTGCTTATTGCGTAGACCTTTCCCACCCTCCTCCACCAACGGCCAAAAACATGTGTACACAAAGTACACGTGGCATCTTGCATATATTGCTTCTATGTCCATTACACATAATAGAAAACTGGGAACATGCTGATGTCACCAACATGCATTGCATTGTTCTAGTCTATCTCTGTGCTCTATGTTAAATACCAAGCTTCTTATTTCTCTGGTATTTCCACAATTTTACTTGCTACAAATTTTCTGTATAATTGAAATCTGCACTTTAACTTAATCAGGTTTCTATCTACGTCCCTGTATCATTAGCAATGTTGGAAAATGTTAAGCACAACAATTTATTAAAGGAGTCCATCCATCCATTCAGTTTTTGTCATGCTTATCCCTGTTGGGGTCGCAAGGGGTGCTGGTGCCTATCTCCAGCTGTTTATGGGTGAGAGGCTGGGTCCACACTGGATAGGTCGCCTGTCCATCTGAGTACAGCACAGAGACAAACAGACAACAAACCATTCCTCCACTCACAGACATAGGAAGGTATGGGGGCATTGCCAGCTAATCAAAGAGGCATGAACGCCCCCATTCCAAAGGGAGGAAGCCGGGGTACCTGAAGAGAACCGCCACATATGCACAGGGAGAAAATGCAAAAACTCTATGCAGAAAGA
The DNA here is from genome assembly GCA_018398635.1 of Cyprinodon brontotheroides. Classification (NCBI taxonomy): domain Eukaryota; kingdom Metazoa; phylum Chordata; class Actinopteri; order Cyprinodontiformes; family Cyprinodontidae; genus Cyprinodon; species Cyprinodon brontotheroides. Next base: position 5,840,916 of record JAGKQL010000025.1, read on the forward strand.
CCCCAGGCCGGGAATCAAACCCGGAACCTTCCTGATGCAAGGAAGCAGTGCAAACCCCTGTTCCACTGTGCCCAATTAAAGAAGTCAAAACTTGGTATTTGGACTCTTGGTATTGAATGTAATACCCATTTACACTACCCCTTGAAAACTGCGTCGCAGATCGAGACTGAGGTCAGGAGCTCAGTAACTGGGAGATAACATATGGCGTGTAAATGGAAAGCAAATGCTGAACTGAGCCGGAAAGAGCTGTGACACAGCACTGAACCGAGACGTAACTGCAGGCAGACTTAGTTCAGCAGGTGGGCTTCGACATAGAACTTATCGACAACAAAGCGCGCATGAGCATAATAGCGTCATCTCTCCCGATCTGGCTGCACATCCCGATTCACACCCTATTCCAGTAGTTGGCGCTAATGCCCCTCCAGAAACAGAAGAAAAAAGAATAACTACATTTCTTCAACTTTAAACGCTTCAATTGAAATATTTGCATGCAACATTTTTCAAATAATGGCATTTTAAATAATAATATAGAGTACAGCAATAATAATCAAGAATAACTTTCTGAAAGCATCATTGTCCCAGTTTCCATTTTAATTTTCATTAAATGTATCTGTGTTCTTTATCTACGAGCTGAAGTCCCCAGATTGATTGCAGAACGAATAACATGACTTTCAAACACTAGCTTTTATTTCAATACCATCACGGAAACCAGCATAAAGGGAAGATGATGTAAACAGAACCGAGCTTCGGCTGTGGGGGCTCCGATCGGCATGGATCGGTTAATCTAAAAGGGGTAGTGTAAATGGGGTATATGTTTTATCTAAACTTCAGGGGAAACTAAAAACAAAAAAAAAGTTAATTCTGACCAGTTTTTAGCTTTTTTTTCCTGAGAGGGTATGCACCAGAAGACATGTGCATGCATGCTCATATGGATGTAGCGTTAGCAACATTAGCAGCTTGCAATGGTTTGTCCTCCATTGTTTACCGGCCTCTAGGTAAAACTTCAGCCAAGCAGCAACACTTATTGACATTGTTCAGCTGAGGCCTTCATTTTTGGAAGCTCCATTTTGTGGTGGAATAAAGACTGTAGTGGTGATAGCAAAGCAGGTACATTTTGGCACCCTTTTGCTTATGATGGTAACCCAGGAAGATGACCAAAATTGAACTTTCTGGTTTGAACAAATAGCCCACAATGAAGAAAAAAACAAGCCACTTTGATTCTGATTTTCTGCAGGTTTTTATAAATAAATAAATTGAACTTTATTGATCCTACATTGGAGAAATTTATCTCTGCATTTAACCCATCCCTTTGGGAAGCAGTGGGCTGCCATTGTGCAGCACCCGGGGAGCAGTGTGGGGTTAAGGGTCTTGCTCAGGGACCCAGAGTGGGGGATCGAACTCCCAATCTCATGGTTCAAAGCCCCATGAAAAAGCCACATTTCTAGGTAAGGATCAACTAAACATATATATATATATATAGGCATATACATATATATATATATACATATATATATATATACACACACATTCATATACATACAGACAATGCATATAGTACATACATGATGTATATAATACAGGAAGATGTGACAGAATCAAAGCAAGTAGTGAAACATAAGGACTGTATGTATTATTTGATGTACATATACATATTACCATTTAAACAATCTAAATATCAGCATAATAATGAAACAGTCTATAATATTTAGTTATGGGAAGGAAGGCTAAGTATATTAATTGCATTTATCACATGATTTTATCCTTGATACAATACTTACATTTTTAGTTTATAAAGACTATATAATTGAAAACTTGCTCCATTATTAACATGTTCCCAACTTTACTGATTAACTCAATTAGTTTTTTTTACCTTTTTTCTAAAACTTGCTTTAGTTACATTTTTTTCTCAGCTTAATTTCCAGTAGGTGATCTATCATTCAATTGCTTATCTTATTGGAGAAATTCCAAATAATAACATGTACCTTTGCATCAAATGTTTCTTGCTGAATGGCTGCATATAGATCTTAGCAGCAAATGTAGTTTATTCACTGAGGGAAGTGAACAAAAACGCTAACTTGCCTTTCAAATTGTTAAACATTGACAAAAATATTTAACCTCACCTTTCACTAAATGGATGTCTGTAAATATATACTACTCGCTATCTAAACCAAGGTTAGATACAGTAGTGGACAGGAAGGACGGAAAGCTCAATAGAGAAATTTACAGAGGTTAAATCTCTTCTCATTGATCTGAGTCAGTTTATAGGGGTCCACATTGCTGGTTCTCAAAGGCTACTCAGGCGAAGCGTATTAATACAAACTGAGTAGTCCATCTCTTTTATTGATTCCCATGCACATTAAAAAGCTTTTCAAAACTTGTAAGCATTGAGACATCCCCTGTTAAAATATCTTTCAAAAAGATCTTTAAAGAAGTACTCACTGACAGACTTTTGCATGTTTTAAATTACCCCCCCATAAAAACTTGAATTGTAATTTGAAGATCTTAGGCCTTTTTTTAGATAACATTTCTAATTTAAAAACATGAAGCTCCTCCCACACAACACAAGTCATTTACATGACTGATCTTGACCCTTCAGCTGAGTTTCAGCATCATTTAACATCAGCGGCGGAAGGAAACATTATTAGTATCTAAGTCTATGATTTTATCGTTTGGGATCAAAAGACAGAAGCCACCTCTAAGCAAAACTTTTCCTTATTCTTTAAAGGAAAAATCTAGTCAGCAAAGAATAATCAATGGATCATTATTTAAACCTAAAATAAATACGTTCACAGTGATTTAATGAAGTTAGCGTTAATCAGTAGAAAATCAAAACAATAATTTTTATGTCGATCACTGAGTCTGGGAAGCCATTATTTTTCCCAGTGACAAATACGGTGCCATCTTCCGCCAGTTCTCCCGCGTGTCGCCATCGCAAGTGTAAAGCCTAGCCATTCTTCACGCCACTAGTGACACATATGCAATCAACAATTATTGAAGATTTCCAGAGGACTTCACCATTGAAATTCACCAGAGCTATAGTGAAACTGGCAATGCCCACGTGCATGGCAGCTGGATGTTGAAAAAAGAGTTATTTCACCTTTCCGACTCCCTGATCCTCTCACGGATCGGGGTTCGTCGTTGGATTGCCAACTTGAAGAGGAGGATTTGCCATCGAACTTCAGGCCAGAGAAAAAACCCGTAATATGTAGCCAACATTTGGAAGAAGAATGTTTTCAAGATTAAAGCATTGATAATAGCGCGTTGTAACAAAACACCAGATACAGCACTGGGACTTGATCAACAGCCCGATACCGCACCATGGGCGATCACAAACCAGTAGATTGGCAGTAGTGTTCTTTGACAAACATAAGGATGCCTCCAGTAAAAGCACATTCAAATGAAAATTACTCTTAATTAAAAACAGTATGTAATAATTAATAAATAAACATAACTTCCAACATGAGCACTTTTATTGTTGTGTCCAAGTATAAACAGTAAGGATGTTTGAGAATCAAAACCATATCTTTCAATTATTAGTTAATCTTTTACAAATTAACATTCCCAATAACTTTTATAAGACTTTCTGAACTTAACTGAATTAAAATTACATCCAAGTGAGTTTCTTTGCTTAATTTAAATAGAAATAATTTAGCTGTTCAGCCTAATGTCTTTCAGCTTTTTTTCTTGTGAAATATAAATGAACCCAGTTCAATTATTCACAGTAATAAATGAAAATTTCACAACATGACACAAGAGTGCAGGATTCCGGTTACATAAGCCTGAATGACAGAGTGCAGCCTGTTAACATCTAAATTTAATTCTAGATTTGTTGTTAAGCAATTTAGTTTTTGAGTAAAATTAGTTTGGAGATGCAGTAAAACATGAGTAATGTCGAATATTTCACAGTGCATGAATAATACTTTGCTTTTGACGTAACGTTTAGTATTTAAGCTAAAACAGACTGTGAAGATGGTGTATGGGTTTATTTGCTAAAGCCTTGCAGCATATGGATAAAAAAGGATTTATACCAGCTTCACACTACGTCATGCTCTGATGGGGTGTACGCATGAGATCCAAGGATGAGACAGTAAGTGACTTTTTTAAAGACCACTAAAGAGGTGTATGTGTGTGAATGGGTGGGGAGGCCTATTGTTGGGTCAGTTGGGTCAAACACTCTTAGTCTTAAAAGGGTAAGATTGAGTTCAGCAATTGTAGACAACAGTTTATCCTCATACTGTTAGATAACTAAAGCACAGCTGCCTATACTGAACATTTTATTTGATGGTTTTTAATACAAAACATTTATAAGAATCCCAAACTGTAACCTATTATGTCAGCAAAAAACGGGATCGCACTAAAATTGCCAGAAAGATATAAACAAAAACAAAAAATAGGAAAAGTTTATCAACCATTAAAGAGACGTAATGAAACTAATTTGGCTTTTCATCACCAAAAATCTAGTATTGCTTTCATAAATACAATTTAAACTGCATAAAAACTGACGCAGTTTATATGGTGGCAATATACCCAATGGAAAACACTAGGATGCATCACCATCACTGATTACGGTAGTCAAAAGGGGACAAACTTTTTAGATTTATGCATTATACATATATATTTATAGATTAGGGCTGCAACTAGCAATTACTTTGCAAATCGATTAATCTGTCCATTATTTTTACGATTAATCTATTAATAATCCGAACCAAAATTGCGTTAAAGAAAATCTTTAAAAAATTAGGTGAAACTAAAACTTTTCCAATTTGATTGTCACCATTAGCATCATAACAAAAAGTATGTTTTTTATTTTGGATCTGTCAGAATTTAAAAAACAATTATTTATATACCATTCTTTTTTTTTTTTTTCAAAATAATGCTATTGTTTTTTTTCTTCTCTATAGCTGTTATATGGTTGTAATATTTTTGAAAATGTATCGTTTTGATAAAAATGTTCTAACTATGACTTTTAATGATCCCTCAGTGCAAAAGCAGCTGATGCACACTTAACCAGAATAATACAAATTTTCATTCATAAGCCTGATTCAAAACTTTTTAACATGATACAACATTAAAAACTTTACACTGTTAGAATCCAGTTTGTGTGGGTTGTGCTTTAGGGCTGCAACTAACGATTATTTTGAAAATCGATGAATCGGGCCGACTATTTTTTCGATTAATCGATGAATCCGACACAAAATATTTTTTTTATATTAACCTCTTTTATTCCAAAATAAAACATTTTTAGACAGAACAAACAAGCACACAAGTACAGGTTGCTCATTAACTGTACTGGTGTAATATGAAAAAATAAAATGTTTGTGTTAAAACTTCACATAAACTTACATGAGAAATGTACGCTGAACATCCACAAAATATAGGCTACTTTGTTTCCCCCATAAAGCGCCAAAAAGCACATTGTTTATTAAAAGCCCCTAAGGGTTCAAACACAGGCCCCCCATTTCAACAAATGAGGTTTTTATAGACTAGAAGAGTTCTGCCTCTTTAAGACAGGAAAGTATAGCAGCAAAAGTTGCTACTTGAGAAAAATACTGAACCATAGAGATAAAAATAGCAAGGGCATGAGATAGCATGTACGTCAGGGGTGTTCTGATCGTACACAGATTCGAATGACTCTTCTAATCCGTCCCCACTTTATATTAAAAAAAAAAAAAAAACATACGGCAAAAACTCACAGAAAATCACAAAAGCTTTTTCTAATTTACTGCTTTGCAACAACAACATAAAACAGTCAGATCATAGACGGGCAATCGTTCTGTTTAACTGCAGGCTGCGTCGTTTCTCTGGCATTTACGTCTGGAGCCTGGTTTCCATGGTTACTCAGACAGACAGTAGTGGCGGGACAGTTCCCAATTCCGGAGTCCGGACATCAACATGAGGCCAGCCAAACCGAAAAAACAGAAAACAATTGCATCCTTTTTTCGAAAAGCACCAACTGTAAGTAAACTGTTCATTGCGGTATCATATCACCTTGCATTTTTTTGGTTGTCTGTTCGATGTCGCCGTGGAAAAAAAGAGTAGAGACGGTCAGTGAGAATAGCGTGAAGAGAGGTGCCAATGTCATAAGGCGGGAGGCAGGGGGAATCGACTGGCATTTATTTATTTATAATTAAATCGACTGTTCCGACTTTTTCTGGAGTTGTTGGGGGTCTTTCAGAAATGTGTAGGCTACAGTAGGCTACTTGAATCCGTATTTATGCCAAGCCAAATGGTTTAGGTTGTTACAGGTTGAATCATGAGAAAAACGAACTTCAAAGCTAGACAAATTCCACTACACAGGGGCGGATTTAGGAAATTTGGGGCCCTAGGCAAAGACAGGCATGGGGCCCCCTGAATTGAGAAGACAACATATAGAACAGACCCTATGAAGGACCAACTCTGCCATATTTAAAAATAAATACAGAAATAAATAAATGCTCAATAAATGTATAAGCATACAATTAATTGCCAACAAAAAAGTGAGACATAGAAATGTATATAACTCTTAATTAGCTTCTTTTTATTTATTTGCCTTTGTAATATTTACCTTATTTATTTTTCTGTCCTTTCATAATCTTCAACTTTATTTTTAATTACTTATATTTTAAGTATTTATTTATGTGCATGTTATAATATTTTGTCTGTTTTATTATTCCTTTTTGTATTTTTTTACCTTAGTTATTTCTTATTCCGCTTGACATTTCTCTCTGCCCTTTTTACATTTATATATATATATATATATATATGTGTGTGTGTGTGTGTGTGTGTGTGTGTGTGTGTGTGTGTATATAAATAAAAGGTGCATGTCACAGGAAAGACTAGTGATGTTACAAATATGACAATTGCTTAAACTACAGAACAGTAAATTATTTAATCTATAATTAACGTGGCCCTTAACATCCCCAGCTGTACACAATAACACACATTAAAGCAATGTTAATACAAAGCTGTACCGTTTGTTTTCAAATAGTTTGCTGCCATGTGTTTGGACCTTTCTGCCCATGCGCAGCAAATGGACTGAACCAATGTAGTGGACACTGTAGGGGGGGCCCTGAGACACACTTAATATTATAAGCATTCTAATGGCATTTTAGCAAAAGGATTTTTATCAAAAACATAATTAATGTGCACAAATAAGTAATAGCTGTATTATCCATACATGTAAAAGGAGTTTTAGGGGGGCCCCCAGGAACTCGGGGCCCTAGGCAACTGCCTAGTTTTGCCTAATGGTAAATCCGCCCCTGCCACTACAGTTATGTGATTTTAAACTATGAACTGTAATTTTAATTATAACACTCAGTTAGATGTTGTGACTGATAGGCCAACTAGCTGAACTAGAAATAAAATCATTTAGTCTGCCACAATGTGTAAAATTTAAGGTGAATCAGTGTGTTTGGTAGGCCTATACCTATTGAATCTCCATTGAATTTGAATGGCAGAGCCTGCTGGCTTGTAAATTATTGTCCAGAATTTATCTTAGACATTAGGCCTAACCATTATAGACAAAAATGCACCACATAAAAATACATATATTTTATTATTTTGAAGCTTAGCAAAAAGTTTATATGATGCTGGTTGACACAGACAGGAAGACAGGAATATAGCAACACAATATTGGCATATCTATAGAATCTTACAATCTCTAGTAGAGATATCCTGTCTGAGACTGGAAGCCTCGTGGTAGCTTGTAGACCTATGTCCACATTAAGTAACTGTTAATGGTGCTAATGCCTTAAACCAGTTATAATGTTTATTGTATATTAAAATGTTATCATGGTCCTGGCCTGCAGGTGTTTACTGAAGATAGCAGGGAAAGAGATGAAGCGGAAAGTGATCCACTGGAGGGAAGCAGCAGTAGTAGTGCAGTAGGCCTACAGCCAGAAGAGGCAGAAGGAGGAGAGGGAGAAGAGGGAGGGACAGAAGAATGTGAGAGAGAGGGAGGGTCAGAAGAAGGATGTACAGGAGACGAGATGGCAAGGTCAGAGGCAGATGGAGGAAAGGAAGAGGAGGTTGGCATAACATATACAAAACCAAATCAACCTGACCCTAAATTTGTGAAAAAGCAAGTGTTTAAGGACCGTACTCTGTCATTCCAGAAAGGATGGTATGAAAAGCATCCCTGGCTGCATGTCAATCCTGGAATCAATGGTGTTCTCTGTTTTCAGTGCTCCAAATACTACAAAAGTGGAAAACCAGCTCAAGCCAAGAGCATAGATCCAGCTTTTGTAAGCTCCGGCTTTAAAAACTGGAGAAAAGCTCTGGAAAGATTCTCTACCCACGAGAAATCAGCTGGTCACAAAGTGGCTGTCACAACAGCTGCATATGAGAGTAACCCTGTAACTACACAGTTGAGCAGTGCAGTCAGTGTGCAACAGGCAGAAAGCAGAGAAAATCTGTTAAAAATACTAGGGGGTGTTATGCTTCTGGCAAGGCAGGGAATGGCCTTTAGGGGGCATGAACATCATGAAGGCAACCTTAAGCAGCTCCTGACATACAAAGCTGAGGGGGATCCAGCTTTTACAAGATGGCTGTCTGGAAAGAGGGGAGTATACACATCTTGGGATTGCCAAAATGAGATGCTAGATTTGATGAGTTCATCCATCATCAGGGAAATTGCAGCTGAGATCCAGTCCCTCCCAGTGTTACAGTATGCCATCATAATGGATGGCACAAGGGATATCTCAGGTGTGGAGCAGGAGGCCCTGTGTCTACGTTATGTGGACAAAGATTTGATGGTGCAAGAAAAATTCATCGGGTTGTATGAGGCAACTTCTACAACAGGTGAAAATATTGCCAGAATTATATTGGATGTGCTACTGAGATTAAACCTGCCAATATCAAGCCTTAGAGGTCAGGCATTTGATGGCGCTTCTAATATGTCTGGCAAATATGCAGGCGCACAAGCGGTGATCCAAAGAAGCCAGCCATTGGCACCATTCATCCATTGTGGTGCACACTGTGTGAATTTAGTCACACAACAAGCTTGCTCAGTGTCCCCTCTCATAAGAAACTCCCTCGCCTGGATTCATGATCTTGGCACATTTTTTGGTCAGTCTGGCAAACTGAAAGACCAATTCAAAGCCATTGCCAAATCTGAAGGAGAAGGGCCAGTGCAGCCTATCAGGCCTTTATGTCCCACAAGGTGGACAGTGCGCACCCCTGCTATCCGTGCTGTTCTGGGGCAATATGGCACAGTGCTGCAAGCACTAGATCAGATGTCTACAAGCAATTCGGAATCTGCAAGTCGGGCAGAGGGCTTGCATATTAGGCTGCAGCAAGGCAATGTTGTACTGGGGCTCATGCTGGCCTTAGATGTAATGAGCGAACTGGAAGTGCTGAATACATCGCTCCAAAAAAGCACCCAGACAGTGGAGGGCATGGTCTCTGCAGTCTCAGTTGTCCAAGAGAGTTTACGGGACAAAAGAAAGCCAGCCCACTTTGAGGCAGTCTTTAAGGAAGCAGTGGATATGGCTGAGAAGCTTTCTCTAGAGCCCATTACTCTACCTCGAACACATAGGCCCCCAAAGAGATATTCTGGGCCAGCACCTGCACACAGGCCAGAATCTGCTGTGGAGTACCACAGAGTGGAGTTCTACAGAGTCCTTGACAAAGTAGACACACAACTTACCGACAGATTTAAGCAGCCTGGAATAGAATCACTTAAGGCATTGGAGGCCTTGCTGCTGACCCCTACTGCAAGCAATGTAGGGGGAGATATTCAGAGAAAGGCAGAGGAATATCCCGAGCTCCAGTGGGAGGATTTGAAGATTCAATTGGCTATGTTCAAGAAGAAATACAATTGCAAAACCACTGCAGATGCTGCACAGACCTTAAGAGCAATGCCTGTGGAAGTTCGCGCCCTTTTCCCGCAAGTTGAGACAGTGGTCCGACTGTTAATGGTTGTGCCTGCATCGTCTGCTGAGGCAGAAAGGAGTTTCAGTGGCCTGCGCAGACTTAAAACGTGGTTGCGGTCCACCACATCCCAAAAAAGGCTGAATGGAATGGCAGTGTGCCACATCCACCAAGAGAGGCTGGACAGTCTGAACAAGAAAGACATTGCCCAACAATTTATTCAAGGCAAGGATCGGAGGAGAGAGGTTTTTGGATCCTTCACTTAGTCTGTTTCTTCATTTGAGGCCATTTATTGAAAAGCCATGTAAAGTAGTTATTTACAAATTTGTTTTTGTATATATGTAGGCTTTGCTGTTCGTGTTTCTGTGTGTTTACAGCCTGCACTTAAAGTCAGTCCATGTTTAAATAAAACCTTTTTTTTTCACACGTCATGTGGCATGTTTGGTGAGTACTTGGTACCAATACGTGTTATTTTCTTGCAATGATGGGCAATTAAGATTGATGGGTTGTCATAGCTGAGTAATAGCCAGTAATAGTAACTGTCCCCCACAGTTTCAAAAACCTATCTGCGCCCCTGAAAAATAGCCCTGTGATTCAAAATATAAATTGTATTTGGAATAAAATGAGAGAACTAGAGGGTGCTAAAAAAACACATCCTCCAAAGACAGATATTTACATGGGAATGTGGCATATAATTAATTGACATATTACTGATCTTGCTGGATTTTATTCAGTTGCTTTACTTCCATAAATTGCAGGATCTTCTTTTTCTCTTTATCTTTGCCAGAAGATTTAAACTTTAAAAAGCCTTGCCCTCATAATTTGCAAATTAATTTATTTATAAAGAAAATATAGTACGCTGCTGTGCCAATTCAAATGAAATTAAAAAGTAAAATAAGTAGCCAACCTTATCACTGTCTGTAACCTACTAACACGCTAAGGAAAAGCATCAGATGAGCTACCTGAGAAACTAACGTTACGCTTTCCCCACTTTAAAACCAAACAAACATGGTTACTCATCCTGCTGATCAGCTCTTCACTGCCATCGGTTGAAGGCTCCAACGTGTTTTCTTTTCAGGTGCTGCGCCATAACAGTGGTGCTTCTGTGCCATGTTCATTTGTTTTTACAAAAGTTGCATGTTACTTAATTTTTTTCACTTTTTACAAAGCGCAGGCTATTTTACTATTGTGATCAATTTGCGCCGTCACCAATCCCGGCGCATGCGCCGCTTCATTTGCAGTCTGGACGCTGAGAGGGTAAACTCCTCACTAAAATCCTCGCGGCTCTGACTGCCCCGCTGAGAGGGATTCTCCTGTGGAGAGAGAGAAAGGGGTTGGGATGGGGGAGGCGCCCCCACGGCTAGGCAGCTGCCGCTGGAGGAGAAGAGTAGGAACGTATACATGCTTTCACGTAAGAGTCTCCAAAAGCCGCCAGTGACACCGCGTAAAAAGCCGCCAGATTTGTATTAAGCTAGTAGCTTTAAAGAAATAGTCGCTGGAGGGGTCTGAAAAGTCGCTGAGTTGTCAACACTGCAACTGCTGGCGCTGACTCGCTTCTGCCGTGACATATTTTTCTTTCCCGAGGACGGGCGGCGGATGACGCATTATTAATCGCTGGCGACACAACTAATCGATGATTAAATTAGTTGCCAACGCTTTTTAAAAGTCGATTTTTATCGATTTTATCGATTCGTTGTTGCAGCCCTAGTTGTGCTTTTGTTTGTCTTCCCTCCACCACCAGAAGCGGCGCCTGATTCTTGTTGGCCTCCTCACACACACCTGCGGATGGTTAACTCATTACCGGAGGATTCTTAAGCTGCTGACTGCCACTACCTCGACGCCAGAGTGTTTGCCAGTTTTGCGTATTCTAGCCAAGCTGAGTTTTGCTGAGTCAAACTGAGTTTTTGCCTACCTGAGTTTTAACCTTGCTGTTTTTCTCTTTGGCTCCCGGCAGGAAGTCATCCTGCAATTGGATGTTTTGGACCTTCTCCCTCCTGGAAGGATTCTCTGAGCATCAAACTGAGCTGAGGATTCAAGCTAGTGGTTTGGATATACTTTTTGCCCCCAAGGATTGTTTGGGCGTCTCTCTGAGCAGGGGATTTGTCTCCACAAGAAAACCGTTCAAGTACCGCAGGAAAACTAAGTGGCAGTCAGCTCCTGCAACCTCAGTAAACCCTGTCCACCCTCCAACGAGCAACTTGTTCACTGCAACAACCGACTTCGACTGGATTCAACAAGAGACACCTTTTTCTGGAAACGTGAGTCCTGTTGCCTAAATTCCCTTCTTCAAATCGAAGACACAAATTTCCCACTGAGCCTGAACTAACCGCAGAATCTTCCCCTTTACATTTAAGTCCCGGTTCGACAGTGTTCAGAGCAGCACTGGACTCCTCTCAACCTACTCTCAATAAAACCTTTCCCTGGTCTCTCTGTTTGGTCTTCTGCATGTGGGTCGGAGCTTTAGATAAAATCATGACATACTGTACACTAACACAACTACTAATAAATAATGTGTAACACATTTTTCAAAGATATACTACCTTAATTTCAAACAGATTAATTCTTAAGAGAAAGATTACCTTCCAGCAATTATTAATTAAAAGTTAAAATTAACAAGAAAACATCTAAAATAAGAGGGAGAGATGCAGATAGATGAGACTATGAGATCATGAGACTTGGAAAAAAGTAAAGATTCAGATAAAGAAGAAACGGGTGAAAGAGGTAGGACAGGCAGGGCAGTCGGTCACAGCTCAAACCAGATGCCATGTGAGAGAAACAGACCCTCAAACAGCGGATTCATTCTCTCAGATGAATGCTGAGGACCATTATTTTTAGAAAGACTCAAAGGTCTACTTGACATAAGATATAATTGGAAACTCTAAGATCTTAAGTTCAAAACAGATATTCAAGTGGATAACTTTCCATCAGGGTATTCTTAACATGGTATATATTGACTTAAAATGCCAGGATGTCTACAGTCATCTTAATTGGAAAGAAGAAACAGAAAGCCAGAAATGCAGACCTAAATTAAATGGGGCTGAGAATTAAAAACACTGTTGGGTTTTTTTCACAACAGTTGCATTATAGTTCAGACGGTCTGTGAGAGAGACTTGTTTTATTTAACATTTCCTACCACTCATCCATCTGGAGTCCTGTCCACTGAATGGAAGAACAGTTTCAACACTCTGACATTATGAAAATGAAACTTTTAAAAGGGACGAATGGATGGGGCTGGTCTGTTTGAACAGAGCACACATAAAAAAGTGAAAATGTAAGGGCCAAATGAAAGTGAATTAGTGAAGGAAAGGCGTGCACAAGATGAAGAGATGAGGCACGCGGAGTGGAGCGTGTTTATGAATGATTCATGCGCTCATCTTTAACGGCATTCGACAAACTTTCAATTTCTCAAAAGGTACACTTGACATTGACCGCTTTTGTGGAAATGAAAATGTCTGAGTTAATGTCACCTCATGTTATGGGGGGAGAGAGAACGGATATTTCAATGTAGAGTTTAGTTCATTCACAGCACATTCCCCTTTTCTTCAGATAAAACATTTAGAAACATTTATCTAAAGTAAGAGATTTCCTTGAGGTGGCAGCAAAGAAGAAAGTGTTTCACCATATATGGAAATATTTGCATTGACTGATCTTATTATCATCACATTAGATTGTTAGAAAAAAGTGAATAATGGTGGTATTGTAGCTCAGGATAGCAGCAGTGATCATTTGCAGTAATTAAACAAAGAAAAGGATTAATTGCTGGAGAAGAAAGAGGCTGGCAAAGGCGCAATGAGCGCTGGCTGTTGTGCAGTTATTAATGAGCGAGACTGAAGGAATACAACCAGGATAATATTATCAACACCAGCGACTGTTGGAATTAGACCAAAGATATCTCCAACATATGCTGTAAATGTGAAGAGAGCTGAAATATAACCAGCTTCTTTTCCTCTACATCAACTGTTTTAGGGGAGAATGGTACATCATATGCCTGTAAAAAGACAGTAAAAAACATTTGATCTTCATTTAAAAAGGGTTATTTAAACCAAGCCTCTGTCCTGTTTATGTTTTGACAGTTATTTCTGAGCCTTCTTTTGCCATACACTCTTATAATTTTGGACATTGGGAACCAATCTCCATGCCTAATATTCCATTTGTCCATTGACAGCTTGTCAGGACTCCTGTTTTTGCGTCTGTGTCTTCTGTGTTCGTCTCCCTTCATCCACCAGGGGGCGCCTGGCTCTGGTCTCCTCACACACCTGCTGATGGTTTCCTCGTTAAACGGAGTGTTCTTAAGCTGCTGACTGCCACTACTTCGACGCCAGAATGTTTGCCAGTTTAGGGTACTCTAGCCAAGCTGAGTTTGCTGAGTCAAGCTGAGTTTTTGTCAACCTGAGTTTAACTTTGTTTTGTCTTTGCCTCTTGGTAGGAAATCGTCCTGCTAACTGGATCTCTCGGACCTTCACACCCTGGAAGGATAAACTGAGCTTCAAACTGAGCAGGGATTCAAACAGGAGGTTTGGATCCACTTTCCCCAAGAGATCGTTTGAGCTTCACACTGAGAAAGGATTATTCTCCACAACGATCCATTCAAGTACCGCAGGAAATCTGAGTGGCAGTCGGGTATCTCCGTTCTCCAACTATCAACCGCATTCTGGGTAAAACCTGTTCCGCTCCCACCGAATCAGATCAACACTGGAACCACAGCAGACAGACAGGAGTCAAGAACACAACTACTTCACTGGAAACGTGGAGTCTGCAACCAAAACCTCATCAAGTTTCACGAGTCAAATTCCTCACTGAGCCTGAACTAACCACTGTGTCTTCCCCTCACTTTGCAGTTCCGGTTGAGCAGTGTTCAGAGCAACACTTCTCCCTCTGTTTACTTCTTCAAATAAAACCCATTAAACTTTTTACTTGAACTCTCTGTTCGGTTTTCTGCATTTTTTGGGTCAGAACTTTGAAACATCATGACACAGCTGACTTGTTCCACAATCCCCCTCTTTCTGCTGTTGCTGCAAAACAGACTGATTTCATAATTTCTCTTTGAGTTTTCAGAACTTGCAGATGCTGGGTGGAGGTGTGAGCCTTAAAAAGAAGGAAGCCATTCACCTGATATTTTCTTTTCAAAATGTATATTCCTCGTACCATACACTGTGTGGTACGGCGGACAAAAGAACCCTTAATGTGTTTGGCCTAATGCTTTGCTGCTAAAAGTTGGAGAAAACTCAAGCTTCCACATGGAGATCAGCAGAGGTTTGCAGGCACAGTTATATATAGCAATAAAGTGGGAAATTCCAGCAATTGATGACCCTCCTGCAGGCGGCAAGAGATGCTGCTTGTGTAACTTATTACCAACTTTCTAAGAGGAAGGAAAAGATGGTAAACAAATTATGGATAAATGCTAACATTCCTAATGCTACATCCACATAAACGTGCATACACACAAGCCAAATTTGGTGCATAATCTCTTTAGACAAAATGGGGTATGAAAAGAGGGTGAAAAACACTTTTTCACCCCCAAAAAATTATTAGACTTAGACTTAGACTAAGACAGTACTTTACTGATCCCTTGGGACGACTCCCTCCGGAAATTAAGGTTACCAGAAGCTTACAGGGCAAAAAAGTATTAAGTTAAATTAAGTTAAAATGAAGCAACAAACAAGTATTAAGTTAAATTAAATTAAAATTAAGCAAAATACAAATAAATATGGAGTTCACATTTTACAGAAAAAAAGTCTTTAGATTTTTAAGCAAAAATTTAAAGACAATTTAAGAAGGATTGCATGGGTAAATTCCATCATCACCTGCCTCTTTGTAGCTAAACACTGATCAAATAGTGACATAAAACCATTAGCCTCAGATAATAATGGCATCCTTCACTTTTAAAATACAGACCTAAACAGCTTAGGTCAACAGACAGCATATATGTTATCATGGAGCATACTGTTGCTCCAATTAAACGGGCCTCGATACTGCAATGCAAAATCACAGAAACAGCAGCGCAAAGAGAGTGATGGTCTGGATTATACAGGAATACCATTGAAACAATTCTGAAGAAACAGTAGATAAATGCGGATGATGTATTCTAGACCCCACCTCAGTTCCGACACAAAGTCGTAGGTCATTAAAAAAAAAAGATGGAAGTTTGGCTACACTCTGAGAGCTTTGACCCACATCTGTACCACAGAACTGTCACAGCCTTGAAATTAATGGGTGACCTTGGTAGAAACTTGCACCGACATCTTGGGGATAGTCCTAGAAAGAAAGTGTTAGCTTTAGGCCAAGATAAAAAGGTGCAAGAATGGAGGGCACTAAATCTAAAAGACATTTAGTTTATTTATACCCAATTTCTGTGTTTCTTTAGCAACAGGATTAAGTTGTAAACGTATCTACAGAATGAACAGCAGAAAGAACATTTAAATAAAAGGTATCATGCAGTCAGTTTATATTAAAGTTAAAAAGGAAAGAAAAACCTAAACGCCTTTGAAACATTCCCAGATACTGAGTCTTAATAAAAACTAGAATCAAAAGACAATAAGTCCTTTCTCGCCCTAGAAAAGTCCTCGAGGAACATCTCTCTCTCACGGCAATGCTCTCAAACACTTTTTGCTTAGAACTACAAGAAAATAACTTTTGTCGGTTATCCTGCAACGCTTAATGGAGACAAAGCTGCCTTAAGGGTGGAAAGGCAAGTTTTGAATATCAATAAGTATCAAGCAATTTCTCAGAAATTCTGCCTGGGGTTAATTTTTTTTTTTTCTTTTTTATTTAAAGTACAAGCTGCACTTTATATAAAAGGCAACAGCAGGAGGTTGGGAAACAAAAAGAGGAAACAGGGTACAGCCTTTGTTAAACGCATCAGCGTTTTTGGACTCTATCATGTCTGAATTAATGAAGAACAACCTACCCCTAAATAAACATTTTCTTTGGCTGAAAATTTAAGATAAAAAATAGATGTTTTACAGGAAACCAAAAAATCACAGATCTGGATTTTTTAAAAATGGTTTACTAAAGAAGGTAATATTTGCTTAAAAAACTTCCTATGTTAAGGCATTTCCAAGTACATATATAGATATGTGTATATAATATCAACTGTAAACATTAGATTGCAGTTGATCAAGCTTTATAATTTAATTGAGGTAATCAAAACTTAAAAAATGCCCATTAGATTCACAAATTAAGTAACAAATACAGCTACTTTGCAATTCGCATACTCGCTTACTGTATAATATAATTCCTGATAATATCTAGATGGCCAACAACAAATGAAAGGTAAAAATGTTGTACGAAATGTAAAGATGCTTAATCCGATTAAGGGCTCATGGGAGGAGTTTTTGTGGTCCGACTTCCATGTTTTTCACTGGCTTTTGATGATTTTGTGCATCTAGGAGCTCCTGTAGGTTTTGCATTGCAGCTGATTGGTCATAATGTAAAGGGGTGAAGCTGACAGAGTGTAAAATGCAGTTAGGGACATACAATAAATTTAAGAATTTTATAATGGGAAATAAAGCTTTATTTTCTTTATCAAATTAATAAATAATACAAAGTAGTAGATGCATTAAAGGTGGGTAAAAACCAGTCTAAATCATCTTCCAGTCTGGTATAATGATCTGACATTGGTTTTTTGCCCGTTAGACAAATTCGCTAAAACCGATTGGAAAACATACATTTTGAAGAGAAAAATCTTTTTGTTAATAAACAGCGTGCCATGTTTGTGCTGCTGTGAATAAAAACATAACCAGTCCTCAACCCTTCCACCTGTTCCATGGTCCTCTGGTTACGCATTCCACTGGGCACATTTTAATTTACTTTACTTTAAAGAAGGGATAACTCATCAAATTCAGAGTTTTATCCTTTGAACTGCAAAAGTCCATATTAAATGCTCTAAAAATATGCAAAAGCAATAAATATATACAGTTTCTTTAAACAAAGCTTTAAAGGAAAAGTCCATTCAGCGAGGAATAATCATTGGATCATTATTTTTACCTTGAACTAATAAGTTCACAGTGATTTGATTAAGTTAGCATTAATCAGTAAAAAATTTCTTTTTTACAATTTTTGTCCCGATCACTGAGTCTGGGAGCGGCCATTTATGCCCAAATATAGTAACCCCTCCCTCCTGCCATCTTCCAGCAGTGACGTCACGGTGCGGTAAGCCTAGCGCCATTCTCTCAGCTTTACAAGCAAAATCAAAGGGAACTACTAGGACACATCTGCAATCAACAACAATTACTGAAGATTTCCAGGGGACTTCACCATTGAAATTCACCAGAGCTATGGTGAAACTGACATAATGCCCACTTCCAGTTGCACTGCAAAAGCGATCTAGAAATAAGTAAAAATTTCTTAAATTAAGTGTATTCACCCCTTAATTTGAGTAGGTAAATGAGATAGTTTGCCAATGGAATGAGTAATTTTACTCTTAAAATAAGATAATTAGATAATATGCATTTGAAATAAGACAAGGCGATTGTTTTTTCGTATTTTAAGTTTAAATTGTCTTGTTTCATTGGCAAAATGTCTCTTTTACCTCCTCAATCCAAGACCAAATGCACTTATTTTAAGAAAGTTTAAAAAAAATGACTTATCTAGATTTAGATTTTTAGCAGTTTGGCAGCTGGATGTTTGGAATACATCGGGTAAAAGTAAAAAAAAAGTAGCTATTTCCCCTTTCT
>JAGKQL010000025.1:5873347-5895527 GCA_018398635.1 Cyprinodon brontotheroides
TTGCAAAGTGAGGACATTTTGCTGGTCGTCACAAGCTATTTTGGTAATGGTTTAGTTTAGGGCTAAGGTGTCAATTGGGTTAGGGTGAGATATGCATTGGTAATGGTTAGGTTTAGGTGCAGGACTAGAGTAAGGGCATAGAAAGGGTTGAAAATGACTGAAAAGTCAATGGGAGTCAACACATGGTCCTCGCTACATATAGCAGAACGAGTATGGGTTTGTGTGTGTGTATGGGGGTGTGTGAGGGGTACTGGGTGTAAGCAGTGACTCACTTTCCTTCTGAGATGAATAGGGAAATGAAAGCAATCAGGATAGGGACATTTGCGTTTGAACCACATTAGCTTTGTGGTGAAACTTCCACACAGAAGAGGTAGGTTAATTACCCCACCCCAGAAAAGCAATCAATAGGTCCGATTGAGCCATTAACACGTCAGAGAATTAGAAGTGCTTAAATTAAAAGAGCAATGCCACGACGTTATGAATCATTCATGAATTAAAACCAGATGATTTAACGTAACCATGGGTGCTAATATTAAACAATGGCTCGATGCAGATTCCCGTCGACTAAACTCAGATAAAACAAAGGTGCTGGTGATTGCCACTGATGACGCTATTCCAGATATCCACCAGTATCTGGGTGACTTGAGTTTGTCTGCTAAACCAAGCCTTAGAAACTTAGGTGTTATTTTTGACAAAACATTGTCCTTAGAGCACCGCTCAAAACCTCTGACAAAGAACTGTTTTTATCAACTGAGGAAAATCTCTAAACTTAGAACAGTTGTGTCCAAAGATGATCTTGAAATCATTATCCATGTGTCAGGATCCCAGTTTTTGTGTGTTCGTCTGTTTGTCTTGTCTTTTGTGTTTCTTCCTTCCACCACCAGGAGGCGCCTGGCTCCGGTTCCTCCTCACACACCTGCAAGCTGTTGCCTCATCACTGGACTGCTCTTAAGCTGCCGGTTGCCACTACTTTGACGCCAGAATGTTTGCCAGTTTGGGGTACTCTAGCCAAGCCGTGTTTATGCTGAGTCTAATCTGAGTTTTTGCATTTTTGAGTTTTGTTCTCTAGCCAAGCTGAGATTACATTGAGTTTTGCTGAGCGCTTGTTTCTCCCTCGAGTCTCAACTTTTGTTTGTTCTTTGCTTCTCGGCAGGAAGCCTTCCTGCAAACTGGACCTTTTAGGATCGCCTTCTCCCAAGTGGGTCAACTGAGTCTTACACTGAGCGACGTATTCCAAACGGTAGGTTTGGATCCAGCCACCTTTGAGCACACTGAGATCACTCTCTGAGTAAGGAAGTCATCTTCACCGCGACTGTTCAAGTACCACAGGAAAACTGTGGTTGCAACCAGCGGCTGCCTCATCTCCACTGTCTGAGTTCTGGGTAAACCCCTGTTCAGCCCTCCACTGAATCAAACAAACCCTGGAAGACCAACATACAGACTGGAGTCTGCACGTGTCTCTTCTTCTCTGGAAACGTGAGTGGCAACAAATCCTCTCCTTCAAGATTAACAACTCCTATTCCCCACTGAGCCTGAACCTAACAGTCTGCCTTCCCCTCGTCTTTCAGTTTTTCGGCCGAGCAGAGTTCGGAGGAACTCTAAGATACCTTTCAATAAAACCCGTTCAAACCTTTACTCTGTGTCTCTCTATTTGGCTTCACTGCATGTGGGTCTGAGCTTTAGATAAAATCATGACACCACGCCTTTGTTTCTTCCTTTTTAGACTACTGTAATAGTCTATTCTCATGTCTAAACAAAAGGCTCAGAATTCTGCAGCGAGGTTACTGACTCGTACAAACAGAAGGGCTCATATTACGCAGATTCTTAAAGCTCTTAATTGGCTCCCAGTCTCTTTTAGGTTCCAAAATAAAATCCTGGTGCTGACCTTCAGGGCCTTTCACGGTCAGGCTCCCTCCTACATTAGAGACTTGTTGTGTCTCTGTGACTCAGGACCAGAACTTGCTCATGGTCCCTCGTACTCGTTACAGGACCAGGGGAGATCCTAAACTAATAGAGACTCAATTCTGTTGATGTTTTTAAGGGTGAACTGAAAACCTATTTGTTTAAGAAAGCATTTTAATTCTAGTAGATTAAGGGTTGTTTTATGACCATGTCTTGACTTAGTTATTTACTAATATATATGCATGGGTTTATTCATACTTTTTATTCAGCATGTATAGAGAAGAACAATCTAAATACATCTGTTTCCATATTATAAATACCCGTAGCCCTAATCTACTGAAATAAATCAACTATTCTCCTGTCTTGCCCTACTTCAGTCTATCTTGAGAGTATAAAGTCTTCTCCAAACACATCTGAGAACCAGTGACCCTGAGCTCTCCCATGTTATTACCACTATAAATGAAACAAGAAATGGCAGAAATGGCCATTCTTTTGTTCTCCTGCTGCGGCTCTCAAATCATGAGCAAGGCCAGCACTGTTTTCATCAATGGCAGAAAAAATGTCTAACTGCACCTCCCTCTGATTCTCCTTCATAAACTAGAAAATACAACTAGGCACTTCAGGCAGTTCTCCTCACAGAGTCTATATCATACCATTACAGCAGGCTCCTCGCTTCATTGCACCTTGAACACGGTTAACACAAAGCTCTAAAAGATTTGATCTTTGTTGGACTGTATGGACAAACACAGCATGCTCCAGAATACACAAGGGTCGTCACACCAAACCTGGTGGTTTATTCAATAAAATGGTAATTTAGATCAATACTGTGAGCAAGATAACATCCAATGCTGTCCAATTAAGGTGAGACAACTCCCCCTTAAGTTGCCTTTACAACCCTCTGCTCATATTTGGAAAAGCTCATTATATCTGAAAGCTGATTAATGAGGCAGTATAAATTATTGGTATTGTAACAGGCAAGTAAAGAAAAAAGCTCTCTTCTCAAGGGAGTGTCTTAGAATAACAAAACAAGGTCTCCCTATTAAATCTCCATATTTATAAACCAACTGTCTAATGAGCCGAAGTGAAAGCAATGCTTGCAGATTCTGAGATGTGAATACACACACAAACATACGCAGACATGCTTGGTGTTAAAGTCATAGGAATCCTGTGTAACTAATGTTTTCATGACTCGAAAACTCACTAAATATGGTGAAGAAATACCAAACTTCTGATTGTCTTCTTAATGCACTACCTCTCGTAGACTAGGGCAAATCGGAAGACAAAATTAATAAAGTAAAATTACAATATGTTGGATTATCAACATGATAAAGCAAATGTGCTAAAGTACACGGAGAAAGATTAAAAAAATGTTTTAAAACACACTACATTTTAGCCTTAGCTCACCATAAGATATGCCCGTAAAATTCACATTAAAAAGTACAGGAGGAATTTTCTTTAATTTGTTTTTATGCATCTTTCAAGCATATTTATAAAAGCCATGTAGGTAAGAGAGTTCTGACAACTCCATTGACGATAATAGACAACATTTTAGAATTTACATTAGAGAAACATTTAGAGAAAAAAATTCTGTACAAACACAGATGTTTTTTTTTTTTGTTTACAGAATATTTTTATCAGAAAAATTCGGTAAAAGAAAAACACAAAAAGGTTCTGGCAGAAAATTTCCAGGACCTTTTCTGTTTTTTTTATGGATTTTTCTTTCTTTAACAGTGCTGGCTTTAATAACTCTTCCGTAAGCAAGGAAGACTCAGAGTTTTAAAAATAAAGTTGTAAGTGTAAGAGGCCATTTAACCCTATAATGCCAAATGTATGGTATTTGATACATAAGGTTTCTGAAATGTTTTGCGTCTGACACCTTTTGCATAATTTAATGGTAAAAACCTTGCTCAAAAATCCTATTGTACACAATCACATAGACCTGATAACAGAGGGCAGAAGACTACACAAAAATAATCTTGACTTATCATAGTAATAAATTATTAATATCACAAATGTATTTCTGTTTTTTCTTTTTACATATTTTGTTAAAAGGCCAAACAAGGAATTCAAACCTGGACTTGGTTTTCAAGATTTACGAAGACGCTTTCGCCACCCCTCCAGGAAGCTTTGTCAATTCAAATGTCTGGATCCGCGGTGAGTTTGAGTTCTATATAGACAACGCCTTGTATCGCTTGGAAACATGCAATGGTAACCGATGTAAATGGGTCGTTAGTTCCATCGTTAGCCTGTAATATCTGAACCTGTCTATGATTCTAGGGTCGGTCGTTAAAGGGGATTGCGTTAAAGGGGATTGTCTCCTATAATACCTGAAACCTGTCTCTATGATTGTTAAGGGTTGGTCGTTAAGGAGGTATTGTTCACCCGGCTGGGGCGAGGTAGGTCCCTCGTTCCTCTGTGATGGAGTGGGGGTTTGGTGATATCTGGAAGGGATCATGTCTATGATTGAATTGTAGCATGTTTTTGGAAGCTGGAATCTGAGTCCACCACTTCTGTTTAAAGTTTTTTCTCTCTTAACATAGATGGCTTCCTTCACGCCCCTCTCAAACCACCTATTTTCTTTATCCAGAATATGGACATTCTGGTCCTCAAAAAGAATGTGTCCTTTGTCCACAATATTTTTTGAATTTTTACGGGATGACTATGACCTGGATGACTGAGAACCTTCATCAGCAAGGAATTCAAACCAAAAAAAAGTAGTTTTGTTTTGTTTTATTCTTGGATCGGGCTTTAAAGGGTTAAAGTTGACTCTTTTTTTTTTTGTCAAATGTTGGAATATTACAGCAACATTGGTCTACCACACTTTTGAAAATTCATTCACTGTCCGGTAATAAAAAAAAAAATCCACCTTTGTGAGAACACACAAAGGGATGTTTTTTTTTCAGGTGCCATCCACAAACAAAGATAGATTTGGAAGTATCCTCCATGCCTCTTCCCCAACATGTGGTCTGGCATAAACCTTTAGATGCATAAAACTCACCAACGCTTATAACAACGAAAAACTGCAGAGATGATGTTGTGTTTCTAAAGACTTTCAATTTATAGATATTTTTTTACACACTAGCATACTTTCTTTAATAATTTAAGGATGTGATCTGTAACCATTTGTCTGTTTCTGCGCCAGACACTTCAACCGCCTTGCAATCTGTTGGTGGTCAGAGGGCCCAGAGGGGCCGATCATGTGACAGCTTCACTTCTGTCAGCGTGCCCCAGGACAGCTGTGGCTACAATGTAGCTAACCAACATTAGCATGTATATAAGTGAATGACTGAATGTAAAGTGCCTTGAGGTTTAGAGTTGATAAAGTGCTACATAAGTAGAGGATATTTATCATTCTTTACAGAGTTTTTATGAACCACCTCCAGAATAATGTCTCCAGACTCACTCCGGCATATGTTTTTAGTTTCTATTGTGCACTCGTATTAGTTTTAAGTCTAATAACCTTTCTTCTGTGTCTTCAGAACCTGTTCAAAAATTTTTTTTTCCCATTTTTCCCACAAAAACAGTTTTTTTTAACAGTTTCCTGTCTGGGAATGTGGCAATAAGAATAATTGTATTGATGCCCCAAAAAGAGCCAAACAGATTTTACTTTCACAAATGGAGCAGTACGGCTATCGCCATAATATTCCGCTTGTTTCATGCATATAAATAGCTTTATTATAATTATGCAGGGAGTTTTACAGATTATATGGACACTGCAATGTAAGTAGAACAGAAAAAAAAAGGAGAAAAGATTAAAGAAAGAGGAGATAAAAGGGATATAATGATAAAAACATTTTTCAGTGATGCTTCATCACCTGCAAAAGAGATGTAAAAAGAACAGAACAACCAGCAGACATGGCGAGACATACAATAAAGTAAGCACCTAGATACTATAAATAGTATAATTTAATCCTGACATGTATTCTGTGTTACCTGAAGATAAGAATATGGGCTTTCTTGTATGGAAGTGAATCTCTAAGTACCTGGAACCAAGCACCTGTATGTAGTTGTTTGTGAAAGTGCTCAATAGTGGTTCTGAAGAGAAGAGAATTTCTATGAAATCTGGCTTTTGTTGGCTTTTTCACACCAAGGATACATTTGGTTAAAAATACAGACATCCACGATGCCTAAAACACCTTCACATAACCAAGAAATTGCAAACCTCTTTGTGCAGCTTTGTGTCTGTGACTGTTTTCAGCCAGGACTGAATCTTTCCTGAGATGCTGTGAAGAGACCTGAGTTTCAAGTCTCAGCTATGTCTCTACATGCCAAAAACTAATAGAGTTTACATCAAAGATTTCCCTCCTGCTGTGACAGGAGAGTAGATAGATACACACTTTCTTTCTCTCCTTCCCTATCTTACCTCCCTGTCCAGAAACCACTGCCCTTCCTTTCCTCCCTGCTATCTTTCTCCCCCCTGCTTCTCACCTCAGGTGGAGAACAGCACTGGAGTGTCACCTTGCTCTATGCCCAGCGGTCTGTGGCTAGATGATGATTTATGGCAGACCAAAGCAGGAGGCTGTGAAATGAAGCTGGTGGACGGTCAGGTTCAGAATCACTACTTGTGATGCATCAACCAAACCAGGATAAATGAATACAGTTTTTGCATGCCAACCAGTATATTTTCGAACTATCTATTGACTTCAGGCAGTCTTGTCTTTCATGTTTTCTCTCTTTCATATCTTGGCTCCAAACAGAGTTACATACAGGGTTCCCGCGGGTCCTTAAAAAAGTCTTAAAAGGCATTGAATTCTTTAAAATAAAATTAAGGCCTTACAGTAATTGGTATTAAAATGTCTTAAATCAGTCTTTCGTAGGTCTTAATTTTAAAACATCATAAATAGGTTTATTTTTATCATGATTTATTTGTGTAATCTAAAAAAAAATTAAAATTGACCTTTTTTTTGTATTTAAAAATAATAATGGCTCGCCATTATTGGTTCCGTCCCGATAGTAGGAACTAATAAAAAGCGTTATTTGCAGCCGAGACATTTGGGAAATGCGCCATTAACTTTTTTGCTTACTGGAAAATATGAGCAAGGAGTGTAAATGCTAATGAAAATAAGCTATAACCAAGAGTTTTCTCCCATGGCTAAAACCAGGGAACAAACACTCAACATGAGGCTCAGAGGATTTTGTGCAAGAAGTCATTCAAAAGCTCAGAATCGATGTGGGAATTAAGGCAGTGGAGTCGCACATTTGCAGCATTTGAAACACAAAGCGTCAAAATTGAGTTAGAGGAGGAAACAGACGGTATTTCTCGGATTTAGTTTCCACGCCCCGTTCTCTGCAACGCTTCCACTTATCCACCAAAATCAAACATACTAACAGAAAGCGATACAAAAGAAAAATAGCTGCAAAAAAAGACTTAGCACTGGTTATAAGTTGTGGCTTTAAAACTGATTTGTTTTTGTTTCACCTGCTAAAACAAAAGTTTGTGAATTCAGTTAAATAATTGGGTTAAAATATATCTGTCATTTGTGTGTTTTTAGCTTTCTTCCTGTATGGGAAGCTTTTTCAAAATTTGAAACACATTAGTGCAGTGGTTTATGTTAAAATAAACCTTTGGGTTAAGTTGTCGCAAGCAAGGTTTTCTTTTTGTGTTTCTTGTGAATTTGGTCTTAAATTTTTATTTCAAGTGGCATTAAAAAGTCTTGAAGATTTAACACTGCCTTATGCTGTAGGAACCCTGTACATAGAAAACCAGAAAATTCTTGATTTCAGTGTAACCTAAATTGAACCAAACAAGGCTTTAGTTTTTATAATACTTATATCATATGAGGTTTTACTGTACGCACCTTTCGGCCCGTTCTCAGTTTCACACAGGGCCAATTGTTAGTAAATGGACCTTTGTTTTAACATCTCCCTAGATATCGCCTCTCGACAAACACCAATGACCTAGTTTGTAGAAAACAATAAGGAAGAAAACCTCAGAGATATAAACAAAGTCCATATGATGCTTATGGTGATTTATTAGCTCCCACTGAACAATAAAGTCAGTCTTCATTATTTGCTGGGCTACTGTATAAAGCCTGGAACTCAACACTATTTCTGACATTTTGAATAGAAAAAGCTTCCTGGATGTGAAGCGAAACATCTTTAAACTTGGAAACAAAGTCCAGTGAATTGATTTTTTTTACTTTTTTTTAAAGTCTTCATTATTATTCTTAACATATTTCTCAGTAAGGTTCACTTCACAAAGGCAGGCATTAGTTATGTGGAAAGAAATACATGCAGGTTATTGTTTTTATTTGTGTAACTTTTTAATGTGGTGCTGGTGACTAATAATATCGAATGTAATCACTGTTCAGATTTCTTTTTACAGTTTGACTTAGCGAGTTGCATTGGCCAAATAAACCCGGTGACTAACTCTGTAGACTATGCATACGCCGTGACTCATAAAGCGACAGATTGGGCTGAGCTCTCCATCTGAGTCCATTCATATGTCAGCAATATCACAGCCACATATTGTTACTCTGCTCTGTCATCTCCCAGTGAACATATTGTCCACCACGCAAAACTGGAACTCTGTCTGCTGACGTTCCAGAATCTTTATTATTTACCAGGGAAGGCTACTCCTACAAGCAAGAGGGAAATATTTTTGCATAATTCATGATTAGTTTTCCTATCTTTACCAGAAACATTCGATATTTCTAATATATAATAAACCTGTTCAGTAACACATGCATTCATTTTAGTACCTATATAAACTAACCTGCCATCTAAAGATAAACGAATGTGATATTTCCAGTATCCTGCAGACCGAGCCCTAATAACATCAATCCACCAACCTAATGTCATTTAACTCCCAGTTGTACTCCCAAAAAAGCTTTAACACACCAGGGACAAGATCTCAGGGTGGGGGGGGGATGGCAGCTACAGGGGAAAAGAATTTGTTTATATGCCAGCAGAGGTATTTAGTAATGAAGAACATTTTCTCCATTAAAGCACTTAAGTGTTTTTTGAGGATCTGTAATTTATGGATTTTTTTTTAAATGAAGACTTTAACTTTTATTTTTTTATATCTGATATTATATTTTATTTTAAAATATAATTTCACTTCTTTAATTCATAATTTTAGACTCTGTTATTCACTATAAATAAAGAGCAGACTGGAATTAATCATGAAAGGATTTGTTTATGTCTAATCAGCGTGTGAACAAGAGAAGAAGGACTTCACACTGTTCCCACACTCATTACTGGTCGGTGGTGATAATGCACTACACTGCTTATATAGCATATTTCATCGGCAAGACAATTCACAGTGATAGACATGAAAAAAAAGGAAAAGACATTATAGTGGCATTAAAGCAACACAGAGTTACAGAGACACTTGATTGATCTAAAGTTTGAATGGAAATTGTATTTGTTAGGATAGTAGAGTCTAAAGCCACTCTAAGCATGTTTGTGATCTAAAAGCACCTGAGAATTTCAGAGCTTCCACAGCTTCCTGGAAGTTTATTTCAGATTCTTTTTACACGTTACTTTGAAAAAAGTAATTAGTTATAGTTACTAGTTACTTCTCCCAAAAGTAACTGAGTTACTCCACAATAAAAGTAACTAGTTACTAGTAAAAGTAACCATTGCTATTACTTTTGCGTTTCTCGCCCCCATAACCCCTACACCACCCAGCCCCCACCCGGCGTGTGTTTCCAAAGCCAGCTGAATAGAGCGGACCACAAAGACAAGAACCTGCTTAAGAGAGTTTTGCATTTATTGCAACTAAACGTAAATGACATCGGTAGGGGTTTCCCCTGCTTAACATGGGGGGAACGGTATCTGATGCGGTGTATAATATCATCAGGCTGCATTACCTCTATTCATCGGTGTGATTTTTTTTTTAACAGGAAGCAAATACTTCAGATTCGTGAGTGTACAAGAATGAATCACAGATTTCTCCCTTTTCTCCATATATAGGCTATCATTTGATCG
Organism: Cyprinodon brontotheroides; assembly: GCA_018398635.1. Taxonomy (NCBI): domain Eukaryota; kingdom Metazoa; phylum Chordata; class Actinopteri; order Cyprinodontiformes; family Cyprinodontidae; genus Cyprinodon; species Cyprinodon brontotheroides. The sequence continues at coordinate 5,883,182 of JAGKQL010000025.1, forward strand.
TTTCCCGCTCTCCGTATATTAGCCTCCCTGTGGCACGAGCACAGGGGCTGAGCCTATGACGCCCATACTTTAAAGCGAGCTTGTACGCGTTTTCCTGTTGCTTTTGCGCGGTGACTAAAATTGCGCGCCTGCGCTTTACGGCTGTGCCGGAGATGCCGGGAGAAACGCATCCTGATGGGAAAGCGCGGCTTTCGGCCCGGCGTAACACGGTATTTCCATCTGGAAGCGGCTGTTTTGCTGCTGGAGTCCTCCTCCTCCTCCATCTCTCTGTGTGTGCTGTGCACCAACACCCACCAGCAGAAACACCCACCCACCAACCCAACTGACGGGCAAAATCTCACTATACAAGCAGCCATTCTCATCCTACCCCTCTCCCTTGTGCGTGACAAAGACACGCCGCGAGTCCTATCATGAAAAAAGGGTTCATTTTGCCGACCCTGAGTAACGCCAGGCGTAACGGTGTTCTGCAATAGTAACTTCGTTAGTAGTTACAGCCAAAGTAATTAGTTAGATTACTAGTTACTGAAACAAGGTAACGGCGTTAGTAACGCTGTTACTTTCAACACCACGTTACTCCCATCACTGTTAACAATAGAAATGTGGATTTCTCTTTATTTCTCAAGAGGGCGATGAAGTTAGTTATACGTCTACGGACATTCTAAATATTGTCCTTAAATCTGATAAACCCAAATTACCGCTAAATCTTTCTGCATTAATTCTGGTAAAGTTTAGTGAAATATCTTTTATTTTTCTTGTAAGTTATTTTTTAACAATAAGCTTTATATCTTTTTCATGCTAAGACCGGGGTGATGTGTTTCATTGTAGTGCTACACAACACTTTAACCTGTCTCAGGCAGACAGAACAACAGTGGATGGATGTCATTCTACATGATGGCTTTTGTGTTACTGTTATGGTTCCTCCTTTGGACTTTTATTTGTGTTTCTTTTTGAGTTTTCAGTTATCTATGTAATTCTGTTTTGATGGTCATTGGTTAATTTTTGTCTTATATTTAAGCTGTGTTGCATTTTTTTGAGTTACTCTCTGTTGCCCCCTTTTCCTAGTCTCCTTTCCACTAGCTCCCTTCTAGTTACTTCTATCCACGCCTGCTCCACATCAGCTGATTACCCCAGTCTTTGTTCTCTCTCCCATATTTACTCTCTCCGTGGAGCTCTTCAGTGCTGGTTCCTTGTTGTTACTTTGCTCTACATGTGTATTTTTCCCTGATATCTCCTGGTTTTTAGCTCTTGTAATTGTTATTGGAACAGTTGCTGGGGGGAAAAAATACTTTTGTTGCCTTTTGCTTTTCCATTAAATCAGCAAAAACTCATCTCTGCCTCTTTCAACTCTGCGTTTGGGTCCACAACCAACCTCCACCCTACCTTGACAGTTATTCTGAGTACTTATGGACAGCACTATTTAAATGTTTTCTTAGGTCTAAGTTGGCTTTTCAACAACTTCTACTTCAATATGTTCATAGAAGTAAAATGCAAAAGCATTTTGTTTCTTTTATGTACAAACATACCTTTTTTTTAACTCCCCCAATAATTTTAAAATTTTCAATCTTTTTTATTCAAAAAGTACATCTTTATCACCGTTACTTTTACTAAGATAGCTTTTCACCTTGGATCTGTGTTTCTTAAATTAAAGAGTGGATTGAGGTGAGGTAAAAGAAATCACATACAGACATTTTAAATCCTGACCTTCCTAATTGAACGGGCCAAATAAAAACCAATCAGATCAACGGCTAGCAATAAGACTAACAGCTGCATAACGGGCTGAAACACAACCACAAGCCGGGGCTACTCTTGCAGAAACCAGTTGGGAGAAGAGCAAAACATCTTTCCTCTGAGAAAAGCCTCCAGAGCAGTGTTTTGCTCTTCTTTCAGTGAGAAAATCACTCTGTAATTCCGATAAAACTTGCTCACGATAGCAACGCTAACGCTAGTTTCATCGACTGAAGCCGCCATGTTCTTTAGACTGAACTGTCGGCGCTTCTTGTTGCGTCACACCTCAACCCGCCTCAAAAGCCAAGCGCTGATTGGACGTTCGTTTGGTGAACAGCTCCCAATTTTTCTTTAATGGAGAGTCTCCAGACTGATCTGCGACTGAAACCTTGAAAGCTCGCGAGATCAGGATGGTCTCACGTGGCTAATCTATAATAGGTAAAAAAAAATAATTATAATCTCCGACATGAGATATTTAACATTTTTTTGATTCTTATTCCACGTATTCATGCATTTACAATTAATCCACTGTAGAAAGTGATGATTGGTGTTTATCAGGATGTCCCAGCCCTTACAAAGTGGATTCAAAACAACGCTCAGCCTGCTGTGATTAGATCGTCCCATTTCTATCAAACAGATTAACTATAAACTAAACCTTCTCAGTGTTGCACTGGCCCAACTTTTGCTGATAATTATATGCTTAGATCAATATAGTTTTATTATTTCAGAGCTCCCTAACTGTAATGTAGAGTTAAGCAGTAGGTTCACGTAATAATGCTGAATTTGGTATCTAATTTGAAGCGTTTATGTAATTGGATGTCATTTTAAAACTTTCGGTTTTGAAGTTCTATTTAGATGTAAACTGTCATGTTTTCCTTCTAAACCCATTTAGAACATGTTTTAAAGTAAAAAATAAAAATCAAAAAAGAAAGCCACTCTTTAAAACGCTGCAACCAAAAACCTGTCAACAGAAAGAAAACAATGATCCTCTTTGGGTCTTGATTGATTTGCTCTCAGTAAGGAACAGAACCTTCTTTGTCTTGTTGATGATGATTGATGAGTAGGGTCAGTTTGCTCCTGTTACATATTGACCCAGACTAATAAAAAAACAGAAAACATTTGGAAGATAATAAGGTGACAATTTACAGAAACACACCTCTATGTACAGGTTCTGTTTCATAATTTGTAAAATAATAATAATCCCTTCAACAACAAACTGCAAAAATGACACAGTGCTGTTGGGAAAGTGCCATTATCCTGGAAACTGCTAAACATGGACTCATCCATTGGATTGTTGGACAGAGAGGCATGATTTGTCATTTCAGATGAAATGGTTCCACTGGAGGATTCAGAAGTTAGCAACCTCTGCATATAGAGGAGGAAAGCGGGGATGAAGATGTTGTGGAAGAGGACGCCAGGGCGGCAGAAGCTTGGTTTGGTGTAGAAGGCTTCCAGCCGTACATGTTTGAGCCCTTGCCTCGCAGCGCTGCCAGTTCAGTTAGCTCTACGCCTGCACGAAGACACAGGCGTCCATCCCACGTGAACACTGGGGACGGAACTCAATGGGGAAAGGACATGATTCTGATTTCTTATTTCAACCGTTGCGCATCAATTAGCTACGACATATGAATCAAGAGCTATCACCAAAAAAATGTGATTGACAGATGACCGTTGATATATGATTGGCCGAATTTAGGTGTTCCGGCTGACGTAGAACTAACTGGCCTGGAGAATATAACGGAAAAAAAGAACTAAGATTTTAAGACAGTTTTAGGAGAATATGGTCTGATAAAGAGTACATTTGTATACTTGTTTAAGCCAGAATGATTTGAACTTTAAATATAAATTCCCTGCGACTTTAATGCCATCAAATTATGACATTAAGAATATTTTACTACAAAGATTGATGTTTTAAAAGGAACTGTAGGGGACCAGCCAAGGGCCCATCAAGGAAAGTGGCAACATTTTGTAACAGCTACTACTGTAGCTGTTACCTTTATACAGGTTACCAAATACATTTAGCAGTATAGCATCAATAAGCAAGAGGTTGTGAAGATAAACATCAATAATAAGATAATAACTCTGTTGAACAAACTTGTCACTTGAGCAAAATGATTGATCATACCACTTGTAAAAGATTAAAGCATTGAATGACAAAAATATGCTGATTTGCAGCTTATCAGCTTTGTTCTGATCGAATAAATTCAGTCAGAATTTTGTTTTAACAGTTTCTGCTCATACTGTCATATCAATGTGGCAGAAAAATTGCAGTAAAAGCCAATTTGCAGTGCAGACTGGGCTCGCGAAAAGCCACCCCTCTCTTCTTGATTCACATTTCATCATACTGAGTTGGTGGAACTGTCCTCTATCTGGATATTTCAAAGCTCCACAAGTGGCCCCGTTCCTTGCATGTGGCAACAAAAGCGTCACCATGCAGTAATGAATCAAATTAAGTGGAATGTCAGCTTGGCTACCAGAGCTCCACTTCACCCCTCAAGATGAAAAGAAATAGTTTCATGGCTCCAATTTGTCTCCTACCCTCGCCAGAGCATATTTTTGCATTTTATCTTCAAAAAAAATAAAATAAAAAGGGGTTTCCCTTCTGGCAAACACATGAAGAAGAAAGGGGAAAAAATATGAATATGAAAAAATAAGAATGAATTTTCTAGTCACAGGTAGATTTTAGAACATGGTTTTTTCTTTATGCTAGATGCAAATAAAAGGTCTAACATGAGTTACATTTCAGGCAGAGTGAATTCACCTCCTCTCATTTTCTCACTTCCTTGTGTTTGAAGATAAAAGTGAAGGATTATGTGAAGGAAAATGACACGTTACAGCGACACCAGGAGAACAGCATCACTGCTGATGTAGTGATGAGCCTGAAATGTTCATGTCTGGAAAAAAAAGTCAAAGCAAGAGAGAGGGAGGAGTAACTTAAATGAATAAATAATCGCTTCACTCAGTGAGGAAAAGACAAAGTCATAGATTATTTTTAAAAAGCAGCTTCCTAAGGCCTGCATTCTTCTTCTCTGTTTAACCTCCAGCCTAGTTCTGCTTTTATGATACATCAGTAACACTTGATGCTTTTTCTACCAGAATATAATCTTCTGGAGAGTAACTGTCAATTCAACAGTTTGATGATTTTTTCTTAGGTTAAATAAGGTAATATAAGATAATAAAATGGAGGGAATGGACTCCAACTCATAACATAATTACTAAGAGTATGTCTGAGCTCGGTTTGAGTACGCTGTAAAAAAATAAGTGAGTCTGGTAAGATAAATTGTGTTATAAAACCATTAGGCAGAATTAAAAACAAACCCCTGAGTTAAAAATATTTGTAAACGTACTCTTTGTACTCACTGATATTGTGAAGATGATATAATTGTGATACATAAATATTGTGGCCTAAGTTACCATTTGTCATTGCTTGCACACCCCTTACAAATGGAGTAACCCCCCGTCCCCCAGTAAGGTCTAGAAGCACAAGATCTATATCCAGCCATTCAGCAAAGATACTGCTACATGGCTTTACATTTTGACCAATTTTGGCATTTAACCAATTAGAGGAACAATTGAATGATATAGATCAAAGTATTTCACTGAGTGCCCTATTAATTAAGGAAATTATTTGTGAATCTAGTGAAGAAAAAAGTAACCAGTGACGAGGAAAATGGCTAGTTGCGTTAAAATGCAGTAAACTTACATGCATGATAGCATGAGAAAGCCGAGACTTTCCTTTAATTTTGTAGACTCATTACTTAATTTTGGTATAAAGAGCAAAGCTTTCGAGAATTAGATTCCCTGGGAACTAAAGCTGCGTCTTGATTAGTTAAAAATACATTTTTGACTCAATGGGACTAAACATTGTGGAGAACGTTCTTTTGCTGCAGGAAAGAGGAAATTGTTTGTAAAAGTGAGAGTCCCAAACCACAGTAGGATTTTTTTTGTACTTCAAGCTGAATAAAAGAGGCAGGGTAAACCATTATAAAGACAATGCCTATATAGGAAGAACTTGCAAACATTGTTACACATTGATTTTCCTGCTACCATTTTCCCACCATGAGGTCCAGTTCCATTTACCGAAATGATTCAAAAGGAGCCGCTGAATTTTTGCAACCGTGTGAAGGTCTATTTGCATCACTAGCTAGGAACCAGAAGGTGTATCCAATGTCTTTTGGGCACGGGGAGAAAAGATGAACAAGGGAAGCGGCAAAAGACTGGCTCTATATATAGCAAGTAATCTGTCATCTCATTTTTGTCACCCCACCCCCTTCCCCTCATTTTTGCTTTGAGGAATGAGGGATTGATGTTCAGAAGATCAGAGAAAGTAAAGGGGGCTTCGTGAAGGCTTGGAGTGAGGAGAATAAGTAGGCCCAGTGTGTGTATGTGTGTGTTGAAAGGAGGAAGGAAGGGCTGTGGGCAGAGCGATCGATCACTGCTGCTTTTCGGAGACCCAGTTACAGCTGGCTCAAGTCCAGCCCAACTTCTTCAACTCTCACAAGTTAAAAAAAAAGACATCTGACAGTTTACTTTCAAAACACTTTTCTACTAAATTTCATCCCGCGCTGCAGAAATTCCATTTCCTCCCAATCTGGAACAGCGCTTCTTCAAGTGAGGCATTTCTGAAGTGGGTATTCTTTGAACGTCCTGTCAGCTGTGACAGGTCAGACTCCCTGACTGAGATCCCTCTGCCAGTTAAAGACAAATATGCTTTGTTCACAATTGCACACACAGATTTTTAACACTCATAGCAAAAAAGTGTGTGAGGTTTCAAAAACTCCAGTTTAGTAGGGCATCCTTTGGCTACTTCAAAGCAAAGGAGTGGAGTTGACGTGTGTCAAAAAGGTGGTAGAAGTAAACAGTAAGAACAGAGGGTTTAGTTATAAAACATTCATAAAAATGGACCAGTCAAAAGAAAGGCAAGTAGAGAATTCTCTTCAAACTTCATTGTTTAATGGAAAGATAAAACTATTTATTGATATTTGGAAATATTTAGGGCAAACTCCAAAATTAAAGTATGTTCTGCATAAAACTTAAAGGTATAGAGGACGATCTTTTATTTCCAGGGGGATCATCTAAATAAGTGGTCCTCCTAATGGCCAGTTATTCTGGTGATGTGTTTACGTAAGGCCGTCCTACGTGCTCGTCTCGTTAGCTATCTTCTTCTGCGCATGCTCACTTTCTGGCGTATATGTTTGTTGAGTTTCAGATGGTCATTGAAGCATACAAGTTTCTCTCTGTGGTTCTTTCAAAATGGCCATAGGTCATGAGAGAAAAAGTGTCTACAAAGTGTACAAGAAGAAAAGAAAGGCATCAGAACAGGCAGATATATCCCAGAATGCTTTGCGTGGAGAGCTCTCCTTGCAAAGTACTGTGGGACTTGTCGTCACTGCGTCTCGCAGTCGCCATAGGCTGTTGCTACCTGTCACTATGTGGACACGGTAAGCTTGTATGAGCTATGAGAACAGCACATTTTAAACAGGGCGTGCACGAGCTTCCACGCGCATTTTTGTGTGTGGAAAGGGCAGGTCTTCCACAATACCTTTCAGTGTACTGCAATTATTGTCAATTCAGCTGCTAATATTTGGCTGATTATCTATCTTAGCCCCATAGATAGCAGTTTTGTTTTAAGGGAGGGAGAATTCTTTGACCATTCCACTTTGCCCAATCTCTATATATTGTTCAGACTCTGGGAATCTCTGATATTCTCATCTCAGCAGATTTCCAATGTAAATTCATTCTGGGGGCTCAAATGGCCATGGATGAGATTATATTAGGATCATTATAGGCCTGCTGCTATATGTAACCTTGTCAGGATTTATGTTCAGTTAGTAGAAGCTAGAAGAAGCTAAGATTTTTATCATGAAATCCACAGATTTGTGCTATCATTTTTTGTTGGGAGCAGAGGGCAATTAACCTGACTCCACTAGATGGATTTCTACAAGATATCCATCTGGAAACCTTCCGCTGAAGTAATTTTTGAAAAGGCTTAAAATACTGGGTTTAGCTGATTGGCCCTATGTTGGTGATAAGACGGCCAAATAAACCAAAATCAGATCGTCGCTGAGAAGCATATGGCGCACTAACAGAAGCTTAGCATTTGAACACAACCACAACTCCAGACTACTCTTGTCGAAACCAGTCGGGAGAAGAGCAAAAAACATCTTTTCCCTCTGAGAAAAGCCTCCCGGAAGCAGTGTTTTGCTCTTCTTTCAGTGAAATACTCTGTAATTCTTATAAAACTTGCTCGATAGCCACTACTTACGCCGTTTCATCGCTGGCTCACGCCATGTTCTTTAGACTGAACTGTCGGCGCTTCTCATTGCGAATGCACCTCAACCGCCCCACTCAAAGCTAACGCTGATTAGCAATTTGTTCGGTTGGTGAAACGGCTCCAAATTCTCTTTAACGGAGAGTCTCCAGACTGATCTGCGAGTGTGAAACCTTGAAAGCTCGCCAGATCAGGATGGTCTCACGCAGGCTAGAGGGCAATAGGTTGCCTAGAGTCCCCAACCAGCCTTTGTGGCTATTGTGCGTATGTGTCATATTATAATTTATATCCATAGAAAATATCTTTAAGTTAAGGTTTTCAAAAGCTACGAAGAGGTTGCTGTTTTTCGTATGAACAAGACCTAGCAAGCTGCTGTCAAACAGTGCAAAACGAGCATGGACGTGCACGAAAGCACCACTTACTGCAAGTATCACCTTGAATCCAAGTGAGTCAAAAGCCCCTTTTACACAACCCTTTTTGAAACCGTGCCGCGATCGGTCCGAGCACGGTAATCGAGATAACTGTTGAGTGTAAATGGCACGCAGAACTCAACCAGACCGTGCCAGAATCAACCGTGCCAACATGGTACTAGTTCATCAGTAGGGCTCAGCGCAGTTCAGTTTTGGATTGGTTCTCTGATAACAAAGAGCGCATGAGCAGACCTTGTGATCTCCTTACAGTCAGCCTCCATAATGATGAAATTTCAGACATTCATAAAATACTAGCTTCCCTACCGTGCCACAAGACTTCCAGTGATGATTCTGCTTAGCAGTGTGATGAACCTCAACTACAGTTGTTGTTTCCTGCATCTATAAGCTCTGATTAGACTATCGTTTCTCGTATCCACTTCCCAAAAGCCGACTCTCTCAAGTAAATTCAACAAAAGGATGTTTAGTCGCCCGACTCTCCACAAACAACGCAATATCACCATGGTGACAAAACATAACTTCCTGATTGTTATGAGCGCCGCCATGTTGGTTTGCTTGTTTACATCTAGAGAGCAGTAGTACTGTAGATTGCCACTTGGGGGCGAGGAATCATGCTAGCGTGGTGTGTAAACGAACCAAGTAAGGAACCAAGCTCGGCAAGGATCGGTTTTCAGAGGGTAGTGTAAATGGGGCTAAAGGGGCACTAGCTTTTGCTGCTGTATCAAAAACAATGTAGCAAAAACTAGCAGGTCAGAAACCTTCAACAGTGATGTTAAAGTTTTCCCAAACTTTGCTAGCATCTGTTGCGACCAAGGGTGGCTCCTCTGGTTATTATTTTTAAGGGATATTTATCTATTTTTCTTTACATAGAACAATCTGGCTCCTATAGATTATTTTATTTTCTTTACCTTAATAAATATAATCATCATATGAAAACTGATTCTTGTTTTTTATTAGGCGATCTGAACCATTTAACAAAAACATAAACCGTAATAATTTTCAAATTTCTCTACAGTAGCTAAAAGTCGCATTTTCAAAAATGTTCAGTATGACATTATGCAACAGAAATAAAAGATTCATTCATATGAATGCTTTTACAAGGTGTCATTACATCTCCATGGTGCCACACAGAAAAAGAGGGATCATTAAGCCAGCTTTACCATTTATTGATGGCACAGTTAGCTTTCCAGCTCCAGCTAGAAACCATTTCTGTGAATAATTCAGAGACATGTAAATAAAATATATCCAGCGGCCTCCACCTTAAAAACACTGAAACAAGATATCTGCCATGCTGAGTAATGACTTCTTCTGTACTTGATGAGTTTAGTTGTGACAGGCAAGCAGATGCACTCATAAAAGAGAGGAAATTCAGTTATTCACATTGATATTCAAATAGGAGAGTGCTGCTGCTTTTAAATGGAATATTTCTTTTTTTAAACATAGTATTTTCGCCTTTGATATCAACTCTATGCCGTCCTGCCAGGTTTGGAAGAAAGTAATAGAGTAGCAGGATTTTTGTCTGACTGAGGGACAGCAAATGGGAAGATAATGCTTCTTACCCATTAATATTCATACAAAACCAGTTTTTAGGAAACATTTTTTTATTTATTTCTCCACAATAAAAGCTTATTTTTTCACATAATGAAATGGCAACAATATAATGGTAATCTAGAGTTCCGGGTTTGATTCCCGGAACGGGGTCTTTCTGCATGGATTTTGCATTATTCTCCCTGAGCATGTGTGGGTTCTCTCCAGGTACTCCAGTTTCCTCCTATAGTCTAAGAACATGACTGTTAGGTTAATTGTGAGTGTGTGCGTGAATGGTTTTTTGTCTCTGTGTTGCCCTGCGATGGACTAGCTCCTGTCCAGGGTGGACTTGGCCTCTTGCCCGTAGATAGCTGGTGATATGCACCAGCACCCCTTGTGACCCCGCTTGGGATAATGCATGGATGGATGGATAATGCAAATCTGAATAAACGGCCTCATTAGCAGTGGGACAGAGCACCATTTGGACATGTTAGAAATCAGAGACATGTCAGAGTGGGAGACTCTCGCAGACCCAGACTGAGAGGGGAGGGAGGGGGAAATAGAACAAAGGGTACTGGTAACAATGCAGGAAAAAGATGAATTGGTCACAATACGCAGACTTTACTTGAGTGTCCCAATGGTGCTGCAGTGTTAACACACCGCAGTGATGTAGTGGTCCCGCTATGTGCCAAAACTACAATTGAGACCAGGCAGAAATCAATACCTGCTCCGCTCAATAAACCTCTGTGGCGCCTGTGATTATGACAATCGCTTCAGGTGGCTGGAGTGTGGATCATATCGCTCTGGCTCAAGGACATTACTTCTGTTACACAGAAGCTTTTTCTTTATTTATTTTTATATCCAAAAGGTCATTCCATCAGTAACTATCCCATTTTTTTACTGCTCACCTTTGGATTTCTCAGTTTGTGCACTAATTAGATTTAAACTGAGGATGTGATGTTAATCTCTGGTGTTGAGAGCATTCTATTCCAGATTAGACATTTTTTTTTATAAATCCCTTTCCATACCAGTACGTTCACGGTTTTGTATTTTTGTTTTACGTTTTATCGTCTTTGCACCTCTCTAGTGCTCCAAATGCCAGTGTTGGGAATCTTAAAAGAAATCTCCTGGTTGAGACCTGGGAGACTGACATCTGACAACAGCTGCACTTCCTCTTGACTCCCTCACTCTTCCCCACTCCTTCCCTTGCCCTCTCTGCCAATCATTAACCCCCCTCCCTCCTACTGAACCACCTTAACTACTATATCACATATCTATATAGATCAGCATTACTCAAATATTTTTACAAAGCCGGATTTTATTCATTTTTATTTACATTCAACAAAAATTTGTTCTACACACACAAAAAGTAAAAGCCCGGTGTCAGTATCAGTCAGTCAGACAGACAGGCACTCTGTGTGATTTGTATCCTAAGCTTCCTCTCAGCTCCTTTTTCTCTGACACAACACTTTCTAAATTAGCTGCCTGACACTAACCAGTGCCTGAGCCTGGGTGCTTGCTTACCGAAAATGTCTCCCTGACTTTCAGAAACCTCAAAACAAGACATCATATATGGAATAATATCGAAATATCCCCTTAGAGCTAGAGCAACTAGAGCAACGTGGATTTTAAACAGTCATCTGAACGGTTGGAGATGTTTTCCCTAAGCCCTGACCACCTTTTTTAACTTATATTGCTTCATATCCAGCAGGTCTAAGATGCTGACAAGTTGATGATTAATGTTGTTTTTGACATTAATAAGAACTGCTCTTTTCTTTTTCCTGCCATTCTTGCAGCTGGCATCTGCCCACTTTACACATGCAGTGAGAAAACAATGTTGTTGCCTGGCTGGAGGGCAGACAGCTAACATACTGTAGATTAATTAGAATAACAGCGTACTGGAAGCTGCCACTGACTTCATTAGTTCAAGGTTGCAGCAGCTTCAGTGGCAGGTTTAAAGAAACATTTATTCCAACAGATATGGGAAACGTTTGAAACCTCTCAGTGTTTCCCTTTATTTCAGTACAGCATTACACCCCGCTGTCATAGAAAGTTAGAAAAGCAGAAGTTTTAAAAGAAATCCCAGCTATTGCTGCAGAAGCCTAGCTTCTTGTTGATAAACTGTTAATTATGTGGCATTCGTTTAAGGCCACAGGTTCCCAAACAGTTCAGTATGTGACCAAAAAAAAAAAAAGAAAAAACATGCAACAGATACCCCTAAAAATACATAATCCCTTTATTATTTCAATATTTATTTATATCAACATATAAAGTGAAGTGATTTTTATTCATTTATAATTTTTTTAATTATTATAAAATAGGATACGTTTATGTATATCATGGCATATTTGCTCCTCCTTATTAGCCTCGTAAGACCATCCTTATCTCGCGAGCT
>JAGKQL010000025.1:5924317-5978453 GCA_018398635.1 Cyprinodon brontotheroides
TGTAGCCAAAACAGAAATAGTGTTTTGACACAAGATCATTTTAATCAATTAAAATGTGCAAAAAAAAAAAAATAATAATAATTAGGTTGTGAGTTTTATTCTAATGTTTGTAACTATTTAATTTCAGAAACAATCATAAAAGAATAACTAGCATTTCCAGTTCACCTTTCATATTTAGCTTCTGATTTGCCTATTTAGGGATAAAACTAAAATAATGTTTTTCCTACAATAACAATCTAACGTCTATTTTTAGTGTTACGCATTGACTTATTACATGAGTGATAATGAGAGTTGGTTGTGCACTTGTGTGTTATTGACTAATTATCTGCCCTGAAAGAGGTTGGTTAATTAAACTCTCCTCTAGCAGGAGGCATAAAGTAATTATTGTGCATGGCTGCATGTAAACCAAAGAAAAGTCATTAAGTACATGTGCTAAAGACGTGTCACGTGTTTACCAACATGGCACATGTTAGGACAAGGCTGCTTACCTTACGCTAACACTGGAAAGGAAAAGAACTATCAAACTCTGCATCATCAGCCTGTTCAGAAATGTCTCTATGATTAAGAATTGCACGTGCGCACAAACGATCATTTTCTGTTCTGTGGCTGCCAGGCAAAATAAAACAGATGGCAGCTGAATGTGACTGCACTGACTTGCATGTGACAAGCTGCCAATATAAACTTTACTGCTTTCGTCAGACAGTTGGCAGCGATCAGGCTGTCTTGGTTCTATACGGAGCTGAACGGACACACTGGAACATCTAAAACCTGACCGAAAAAGTTACAGAAACACTGACGTATGAGGATGCAGTAGCTACATGAATATGGTACAAGATATCAGCACAGAAATGAGTTAATTCTCTCTTGAATTGACAGAATTTTAATGATAACTTTTCATCTTTACTTTGAAGTGTAATAAATATGCAAATATAAATTAATTTGGCACTAGAAAGTATTCCCAGCACCAAAACGGGCCCTTTAGCAGCTCCAGCAAAACTAAGTTTTATTCCCAGCACAGGATTCGGATTTCACTGAGGCCTCAATGTCTTATTTTATTTCAGTTTGAAGCTGTGCTGATGCAAACTGCCCTGACGTAGCCGTTATCTGACTGAGTTTAACATGTCCAAACAAAAACCTCCTCTATCTGCTGACTGATTAGCGGTTCTGCTCAGTGCCAAGGTCAAGTACTGAAATTATTTTGGGACATTTTCATAAACAGCGTTTGAGTGTTTGAGCTTTCGCATTCATGAAAGTGCTTGGAAGGTTACAATCAGTGATAAAAACTTTAAATTGACATGAACAGATATATATATAAAAAAACACACACCTATCTCATACTTAAAACTTTAATGATATTTTCCTTATGGTGTAAAACACGGCTTTAGTTTTCCAGCACTGTGACTCTATTCACTGTTCTCTGAAAAGAGAAAAACCTTTGGAAGCCCTGAGGCTCAACAGAGACTGACCACCCAGGCAACAAGAGGCCTGGAAACAACAGCAGCTTCTGTGGCATACTAAACAGACACTTTAACCCTTAAAAATACTTCATTTACCGCTTTAGTTGCTACCGTAGACAGACAGAAAGGCAGACAGACAGGTATGTATGTGTGAAGGTAGTTTTGAAAAAAAGATAAACTGAAAAATGAAAATATTAGAAATTCAATATTCTTCAATATTTCTACTTTAATAGATACTAACATATTCTTCAAAAGACTGACAATTTAAGTTAAAATTATAGTACAGTTTGTGTAGAAAATTCAGTTAAGAGTGTAGAGACGAGCAGCCTAACGTAGGATGAGACGGGTCAGATTGAGAAATGGCCCAGTCAAAGTTCTGACCACATTGGTTTTGAGAACCTAAGGACACAAAGGTAACTGTTGGCAGACATTCTTAATAAAATCTGATCAGCTAATTTCCAAATAAAAATGAGAGCAATACATCCAGAGCTGACAGATACATACCCCAATAGGATTTGCCACATTTTATTGCACATTTACTCCGATTTTTTAATTTAATTTAAAACCCATGTGTTCTTTCCCGTCAATAATGCGCTTATCTCTGTTGGTCTATCACATAAATGATGATAAAAGTTTATGTTTGTGGTTGCAAAGTGTCAAGCAGTTAAAAGGTCCAATACAGTATTAATGCTTTTGGAGGGCACTGTATCTATGAAGTCCTATAATCAGAGATTGCAAAAGTACTCACTTCGGGTAATTTTGAGTAAAAAGTACAGATACTTTGTGTTAAAAATACCTTGGTAAAAAGTGGGAGTACTGATTAAACTTCTTTACTCAAGTAAAAGTAACAAAAGTACAGGCTTGTAAATTTATCTTTAAAGTATAAAAGTAAAAGTAGAAAACCACTTTTTCATGCCGTTGCTCACATTTTAATGGATGTTCGCCAATAGGACCAGATCTCCTCGCCAGGTTCATTTTCAATCATCTCGTCGTCCATGCTAATATGCTAACGCCGCCGCTGGTCTGCTGCAATGATTTGCATTGTATCACCGAATCTGCTCTATTCATCTTGTAGTGTGGTGCGTCAAATGCAAACGTAGTAGATCCTTCATCCAATTAGATTGACTTACTGATGACGTGAAAAGAATAAGGTAACTCCATTGAAAAGATAAAACCAAAGTAACGAGCCTAATTTTGCAAAATGTAAGGAGTAGAAGTAAAAAAGTCGCCATAAAAATAAGTAGTAAAGTAAAAATATCAGAAATCTTCTGAGTACAGTAACTAAGTATTTGTATCTCAGCACTCCATCTCTGCTCATATAATTGCTCAGTAGAGATCTCTATATGCCAAGATGAAGCAAAATTATGAGGAGTAAATGAGAAACCAGCACACAGTGGTAACCTCTATTTTCAGCTTAGGGTGGTGATGCAGACTGAGGTGTGAGGCTGACGCTTTGCTGGCTGATCCTTCGCCAGCAGTCGCCGCTCACAGGACCCATTTCAATGGGGCGCAGTGCCTTCACGCTAATGCGGCAAGCCACATGACGGGAAGGCTTTTGGCACACAAACTCAAGAAGGTGCAAAGGTTGTTAAGCAGCTGTGGAAAACCAGCCTTGTTGGGAAGAAGCACAAACCCACAGGGGGGAACGAAACGTTGTATAAATTGATGTTTTAACAGCATTTTAATACTGGACCACAACTTTTCTTTTATTTAGTAAATGTGTTGCAGCTTTGATTTAGGTTAAAAACCTAACTTAACTTGACAGTCAACATTTATCACCTGACCAGAAAAACAAAAGAGAGAATAGCTGAAGGCTGGATGATGTGAGCAGCGGAGCATAGAGAGCTGCTCTGTCAGAAAGTCTTAAAACTCACAGTTCAAGATTGCTGTTTCGCCAGCTGCGTGATTCCACCTTCCAACAGGCAGGATTAGATTTTAACTGCTCGGCCATTTTTCTGAGAACAATTAGAAGTTGAACAAAAGGCAATGGCTGCTGAGCACCTTGAAGAGAATGTCAGAGAACATGTCACCCCCAGCTGTGCCCCTGTAACCCCCCTCTTAAGGGTAAAAAAGCAAACATATAAAATGGCTACTAAAACAGAAAGTTGTCGTGTGAACTTCAATGTTTACCTGAGGCCTTATATGTTTCCTTCATGTCGGGGCATGGAAGGATGGAACGGATCAAGGAAGATTACAAACAACTAATTCCAGAAAAACTATGCAGTCTTTGTGACTATATGAGATGGTATGAATCTTTCTTTCTCGCTGTGGGACACCTTTTACTCACGCACAGCATTGTCCCATAAATCATTCCAGCTTAAACAACCCCTGGTAGTGCGAAAGTCTCAGTGAGCTTGTTGCAGATATTTTTTGATTCATGCCCAATATTGAAGTGCGTGCGGTCTGCGCGCGCTATGTTATTCAATGCAACAACAGAACAGGGACAATCATGAACTAGCTGTGGGTCTAAATACGGCTAAATGGGGGCAAGTTTGTGCAAAACGGAGGGACATGAGGTGGAAAAGGGTCCCAGCTGCCTTCACAAACCTCCGCCTTTGTAAAGTAGGTCCATCTTCACGAGTCGTTTTCAATAATGGCGGTCATACAAACAAAACAAGCCGGTAAGGTACCAAACAGGAAATATGCATAGGCAAGGCAAGGCAAATTTATTTGTATAGCACAATTCAGTACAAAGACAATGGAAAGTGCTTTACATGATTAAAATATAGGAAAATAAAACAGAATCAAAGCAAGTAGGAAAACAAAAAGAAAATAAATAAAATAAAAAATGCAGAAACAAAAGAATATTAAAAATAATTGGACTAAAACCATATGTCATCAAAAGGTCACTATTCTGCGTCTTACTATGCAGCCAGCAGGGAAGAAAAAAAACAACAACCATGGCGGATGATATCACGGCGTGCCAGTATTTTTAACCATCTTGGGCCCCGTCCACGAAGTCAAACCCTGGCCTAAACGCACAAATTTTTCACCAAACCAGCCTCTCATCCATACCAAGCCGGCGTTTCGGGGGTCTGTAAATGATCTATTTCTTATTCAGCCTTCAGAGTGGGAAGATTTTGAAACGCCGTTTTCGCGTTTCCATCTTTAAGCTCTAACCGCATTTTTTTTCTTACACGCATGCGCATAGTTCAGCACTTCAATTTGACTGAACCCACGAAATGGACCCGCAGGGCAATTTTCCGGTTTTCCGGTTTGGTTGTATAATATTGATTGCGCTACGCCCAACATTTCGCTGCCTGTTTTCGACTATTTTTGCTCTGGCACCATGTAGCGCCACTTTACAGGCCTGGCATACAATTTGCAGCGCGCTTTCATGCATTCGTGTGGTCGATCACATTTATTTTACGCCTCCGTCTTTTTTACGACAAACGCTCTGGAAAATATTAGCTGCTTAGCGGTTCGCTTTGACTTCGTGTGGACGGGGCCTTGAAAAGATAAGAGTTTTTAAGGTTGGGAAAGATCGCTAGATGCGCTCCTGCACTGCCATCCATGTTCATTTCCTCGTATACACAGAGCACGCTTGCTTGTGATGTCATTGCCTCCTCTACTCCGTATGCGGGACACTTGCGTTGTATGAATGCAGTTCACACAGGAGATCATATAAGAGTCGCATATATCTGGAAATGTGAAAGCCGATGCAAAAAAATCCGATTTCACCCAAAAAAAAAACGGAATTGAGCATTAAGGCTTGCAGTGTGATCGTAGCCATAAATGCCAAGTGAGCTACAGACAATAAACTAGTGCTTTTGATTTGATCTCTCAGTCATCCAACTACAACCGTATCTCAGTTATGGTTTTCCACTTAAATAAGAGTATGTTGTTGTTTTTTATATCTAACGTTTACCTCAAAATGGTTTCTGTATGTTTACTTTTACACTTTTGGAAGGGCAGAAAGGTCATTAAGAGTACCAGGAGTTTTCCCTTGTGTGCTTCAAGGCAATTAAACTGATAAACTAGGGGTAAGTTTTAAAATAGCAGGAAAAATTGCAGTTCAAAACTGATTAGAGCATGCCTTAAGCAAGTGGCCCATTTTACGAGGTTATTGGCCCAGATGGTAGCCGGGTGGAGGTTATCATTTTTAATTTAAGTGGCTGTGCTGTGCAGAGTATTTTCACATATCAGTCCTTCAGAGCCAGGGTGTGTTTACTCATGCAGGTTAGTTTTGGCTTTCTAGTGCTGCTTCCTATCAACCTGGCACACACTTCACAATGGTGCAGTTGATGAAACAGCAAAGAATAAAACCACATGGCCACATGCAAAGATGGCATTGTTTCTTTTCAGATGTAAATAGAATGATCTTGAAATCCATTATTTTACAGCGTCTTACATTTAGCAAATTTTTTAGCTTTCTTTTTCTATCTGATTGAGTTTCAGTGAGTTATTTCCAAAAACAGGAACAAGGCTGAGTCCGACCGCAAAGATTTGGACATTAGGTATCAAAAAATATCCATTATTTATCAAATTAATTGGTTTAATATTCTGTTGTAATGGATAAATATCTGAAGCTATGTATCTCACCAGGTCTATGAAGTGTTATATCTAGACACATTTGAAGATTTTTACTGCCATTTATAGTTACCTTTCCAAAATGTAAATCCCATTTTATGCAATACCTGATACCCTGATATCAAATACTTTATGACAGAGAAGGAACATTTGGATAAAACGTTGGCTTACTTATTTCCTTGTTTTGTTTTTATTGTTTTACGCATAAAAACATGTCTATTTTGAGATCAGTCTGGTTTTATAATCACCATATCATTATTAAATAATCTATTCTATTTATCTTTTTATTATTCTTGTCTTTATATCTTAACTTATGCGGATAAAAATATATATTTGCATGTTAATTGTTTTCTATACCTTGGTGCTTATTTAGCAGGCTGTCAACTATCGAATGCATTTACTGGAAATAACCATTTGACTTTTTCAAATAAGCCTCAGTTTTCATCAAACATCAATACTTTGGTCTCATCTTTCTAACGGCATTTGTGGTAGCTGGAGATGTTAGCATAAACCTTTTTAAGAGAAAATGTTTTTTCCTTGCAACTCACCTTTATTTGTTTAGACTTATTTTTTCAAATTTTTCTGTCTCAAACTTTAAAATCTGTGCAGAGTAATAACTTTTTAACCTTCATAAAATATTTTCACAACTTCTATGGATTATATATTGACTTACAGCTAGTTTAAGGACATCTCTGTCATGGCCCAAGGGGGTCTGGATTGCTTTTGTCAGCACTAAGCAACTTCGAAAGGATGCCAGTAACTGTGCCACACAAAACAACTACAAATGTGCAGACTGCTTCATGGCATACGTCACTTTCCCCATTTTTTCTAAAGACAGAAGTCGGCGCAACTACCTTTTCCAGTGTCCAAATTGTGCAGGGTTCATATTCAGGCATTATCTATTTCATAGCCTTTTACAATTAATCTCTGTTCATTAAACCATTTATATTCAATACATACAGAGTTTCACATGCGCATATAAATAAATATTTATATCCATTATAGCACTTCTGTATAGATTTGGGATGGAACGGTTTATGAAAACCGTCCGAACCGTTCGGTTCGACTGTCTCGGTTTCGGTTCCCGTGTGTTGCGTTCGGTTCATGCGCTGCTCCTTTTTCTAATAGGTGAAGCATGTACACTCCAGAGCAGAAGGTGGCGGTACTGCGACCAAAGCCAACCACCAGTAGTAAACAAGAAGAAGAAGCGAAGCAGCGTAGCGGTGGCCAACGAAAAATCGGTTGTTGTGTGAGGAGGGTATTATTGGGTATGGCGGTGGGGAAAGAACAGGAGTTGGAGCTTTGGCGCCAGCAGCACTTTATAGGTCTGCTGTATGGGACTACTTTTGCATTTAGAGTGACCTACGATGGCCCGGCGGGAAGAAAGTTGTGGATAAAAGCAGTGTGCAAGCATTGTGCAACACGTTTGTTGCACAATGCTTGCCCACACTGTTTTGTTTTATGCTTAACAGCAAGCATTGACCAACATGTCAGCCCTACTGTAACCCGAAATCCCATACTCCCTCCCGCTGCTTTCCAGACGCCTGCACAAAGCAAAACCTACAGCCTCCGATGTGGCTCTGTCGCTCCGAGTTCCTTGGAGTGCGTAGAGGGCATCGCCAGATGATTCATTAAAGCAGCAAATGATCCAGGGTTTCAGCGGATCATTAAAATTGTCTCACAAAAGTCATACATTTTTTGGGGGGATTTTTTCATTAATTTCATTAATTTTTATTGGATTTCGGTGTGAAAATCAGCATATACCAAACCGAACCGAAAACCGTGACCACGAAGGCATGGCCCGAACCTAACCGTGGATTTTTTGTGAACCGTTCCACTAAGTACTATAGATACAAACTACATTTAGATTTGCTTTGTACTTTTGACAGTGTAATGTCAATAAAGTTGAATTCTATTCTCGGAGCTGTGGCTGTACGACGGTACTTTCGCCTGTCCGGTGTTTCTGAGTTTGTGTTTGCCATGGCGGAGTTACTTTTTATTGTCTGTGAAAAGAAGTTCTCGCCCCACGTAACCAGGTAACAGAAGATAAAGGAGTTGGCAGTGAGAAAATGTTACACAAACTGCTACATCTCACCCGAATGAGCAAAGTGTGAAATTTCCCCTTTTATTTTAGATGTGATTTTATTTGTTAAATTTCATGATTTCATCTGCATTATCTGCAAATCATTTCAGTTAAACCCCAGAAGTGATAAATTCACAGCGTCTGTATGCTATTACCCTTTAAATGCTCATGAAGACAGCGAGGATAAAATGGAAGCCTTAGTTTTACTTCTTTTACTTTTACTTCTTTTATTTAGTACTGGGATTTTAAAGCGGCATGGTCAGTTCCTTTGATTTTAAAGTGTTCTCAATGCCAGGAATAATAACTTGTAACTGAATTATTTTACATTTGAAATGATCAGAAAAGCTCAGAGTATTTATTTGGTTCATTGGTCATTCTTTTATTTTTTTTAAATACAGAGTTTTTACTACCATCATTTTATGTGGGTCATCAGAGAACTTTTATACCATTTGTTTTCAAATTCTAACCACCTTGATCTCTTCTTTAAAAAATGGATGAAATGGCTCAGAAGAGGAATGTAATGTATCTACATAATGTTGTGTTTGTACTGAGCCTGAGCATAAAACATGGTGTGTTTTGATTGCTAATTTTCCACCTCATTTCCATAGTTACTCCCAGCTCTGCCTTTTTCTGCAACATAATGATAGAAATTTGCTGTGCTGTTTATGCTCTCTGAAAGAGTAAGCCAACACCAATACAACAATTCACTCTGGGGCAACTTTAGTGCTGCATTCATTTCTAATGACATACCAACTGTTATTGAGCACTGAAAACAAGACATTAAAGGAGGGTAGATTATGTTTCTTCTTTGTTTGAGAAGCTAAACATTTAATTCGCTTAAAAACAGAATGTACACCTGTGCAAAGTAAAGCTACATATACATTTGATAGTAAGAGGTATTTTTTATGTGGCTTTTCCAGACTGTAAGCGATTCTATCTTCTGTTCTCATTTTTAAAGACTTTGATGCAAAAAGAGAAAACATTTGATTCCACTTCTTTGACAGCAGGATCAATTCTAAGCCAAACAGAACATAAACAAATCAAAAGATGAACCTGGAACATCAAAGTTTTCATCCCTCGCTTTTCTGTGTTTTGTGCATCAAGGTAGAGTCCCTCATTTGAAGCAGACAGAGGTGAGAAATGGTGGAAAGTCTTCACTTTGATGCATTTGAAAAAAGGGAAGTAGGGCTGGACAATATGGCAAGAACTTATAATTATTATTTATTTCTTAATTTTCTTTGATCAATCTAATATCAACCTAAAATAAAAACTGCTTAAAAACCCCAAAACCGATTAAACTCATGAAAACTTTAATGCCAAGTCGATGAATCTACCTTTTCTTTTTTAAACAAAACATATCTAACTGTTATTATTTGGATCTACAGGCTTAACAGATTAAATATAAGTTTAAAGGTCCTGCATCAAGTTCTGGTTCCACGTCCTGTCTCTGCTACCCTCTTCCACTGAGTCTGTTTATTTTGAAAATTAATTTTCCTATAATATCTACATGCATTTTTCTAATTCGACACTAAAATTAGAGAAATATGCGAGGACGGTTTTTGCTGTGTGGAAGTCATCTATTGGATGTTTGGTCATGTTTTCATGGGCTCTCATTTTGTAGCTGAAACTTAGCCACCACAGCTGCAGCCACAGCCTCTATATCTGTGTTGGATGTCGCTGCTCACATAGCCAATGTGCTGCAGGTCCTTTTCACAAGAGCCCCGAACATCAAATGTTGCAACTATAGACTGTAATGTGAATAGAAAATACCTGAAATGAGTCTATTCCTTTAATGTCTGTTATAAATGTAACAAACCATTGTTGTATTATGCAAACAGCTAAGGTAGAATTATTATTCCCCCAATGCTGCTGTTTACACATTCAATTTGGACCTAGGAACCTTTTTCAAACATTTGTTTCTAGTAGGACTAGTTCCGAATGAACATAGGCCGTTCCTCAATGCAGAAGAATGCCAGTCCTGACTTGTGTTCTCGCCAAGTATGTTCTTGAAGATCCAACATCGGAATTTTTTTCACGCATTAAATTAGAAAATCGGCCACATAGTGATGCTTAAAAGTATAATGTTCTCGCCTATAGTGATCTAAAACGTACTTTTATAGAATAACGGCAACAGAAAAGAGAACTTTATAACTTAATACTCTGAGCTCTGTGAGCGCTAACCTGGAAGCTGCTGCAATTTTTTTATTTATCAACCAGGTAATACCCATTGAGATTAAAATCTCTTTTGCAAAGGAGACCTGGCCAAGATAGGCATAAAAATTACATCACATCATTACACATACTACAAAGGCACACACATAAAAGCCAAATATGTGAGGGAGTCCAAGTCAAAAACATCTCATTCTCAGCTTAAAAAAGTAATATTCAAAGGAACCAATTTACTAAGTTTCAAGTTATTTTTGCAGCAAATTCCATGTAAAGGGGGCAGAGCGATGAAGCAAAGGCCTTTTACCCAGCTCGAGGTACTGACGCGATGGGACGAGAAAACAAGACAACTTGAAAATACACAGAGAGCGGGAGAGAGAGTAATGACCAGTAGAAGTGAACATAAATAAGATATGGGCGCACCAAGAATAGCCTTATATATAAATATATACCAATGACAAAGCCTCCGTGTAGCCAGCCAAGGCGAACCACCCTACACGAGAATACAGCTCACAGTGATGGGTGCGAGAGCTTTACAATTAGTAATAAATCTCAATGATGCGTGATAGGCTGCGTCAATCATCTGCAGGCTTTGAGCAGATGAATGCATATATAATATATCACCATAGTCCAGCACAGTTAAAGAAGTGGATGCCACCAACCGTTTTTTGGGAAAGCTGTCAATCTGGAGAACGGACAGGTCTGCTCTGATGTAAGCTCAGGGACTTTGTCCGTTCTCGGTCTTGTGTTCTTGTGAATTGGAACAGTACCAGGGCTGAGGTTGATGACGTCTTTCGAGTGCACAAGCACATGAGAATGCACACGTTCTAATATTGAGAAATGGCCATGATTTCTGCTGACACTGGAGTGAAAATCCAGAGTCTAAAAAGATGAAACCAGTCAGAATATAAGAAGCTACTTTTTTATATAATGTATTATAAGCCTAAAAAACCTACGTTATAAGATGAACTGTGTGGCAAGTTGTTTTGTTTTTTTGGTTTCTTTTTTCTAAGTTAGGTTATTTCAGTGTTTGGGATATTCCCTTCTGTTGTTCATCGTACCATTTCCATGTCCTACAAACTCTTATATAGACACAGCTTTCAGTACAGATAAATCTTTAGGAAACAGCACATAATTTATTTATTTTCAATAATTAAAAGATCAATTTCATTACATCGTTCCCTGTAGGTTATTTATTATCAATATAATAGTTTTTACAAAATTGTTCTATGTTAAAAAGTTTTTGTTTGATAAGAATCAGTTGTTACAATGTAATAAATGTGATTTGTTACTTTTTTACTAATAAAACCAGTTGATTACAGCTTTATTACTGTTTAAATTTGTCTTATTTTGACGGTTAATTCTACACAGCTACATTCATAATGATTTTTCAACAAAAGTCAAAGTCACAATCTCAACTTTATCTTACATCTACTTAAAGGCAAAAACCTATACAATAATCTTAAATTTATACTTATTAATAAATTAAACCTATAAGCACTTAAAAGTAATGTAATTGTTACTGAATAAAATAAAATTGCTGCTGAATTGTTGTCCAGTAATAAAGGAAAGCAAATCAGATTTCTCAGTGTTTGACTACTAGTCACCAATCAGTGCCGATAAAGGGAAAATTGTTATCTATTGGTGCATGTCTAATCAAACCAAATACATATTATAGAAGATATATTTTTGTTTATTGCAGGGGTAAATCTGAACTTTATTTTGCTAACTGGTCAACAATCGCTGAAAAAAGATGCACCTTCAAGGAAGGAAGAGGCATGCGTCCCTCTGAGGTAAACCTACGCTCCTCTCTGCTGCTTACAGTATCCGTACAGCCAGGAGAAGATCAGTGGGAAGGAAGCCGAAATATTGGAGACAACAATCAACAACAAAGCCCCGCAGGAGGTGGATTGTTCTTTTATTCTCCCAAACTGCTTTATTAAAAAAGGAAATTAAAGATTCTTGGCGTCCATTCATACGTAATTTAACGACCCTCCGTGTTCATAACTGATTCTCGCCCCTCCAGGGTCTTAATCAGGTTTTTGTTCTTTTATTTTGGAACAAAAGCTTCATTAGTTTTCCTCTTTGATTCTGTAGGTGTGAATGCCTCTGAGTGAGCAGGTTTGCCCACTCATGTTAGCGCCTCTTTCGCATCAAGTAAACATGCCTTTTGTCCTTGACTGTGCCTGAAACAGATTTAAATACCGTAAAGGAAAACTCCCTCTCGATTTCACGGACTGATCGTTCTTTTTGGGGAATACAGGTTATTATAATTCAGGCTGCAGAGGGGGAGGCGTTAAAGATGTTTCCTTTATGGACAATGATTTGTTTGTTATACTTTGCTGCTCACAAAGCCTCCTGGGCTCTAACCTACATAACAACACAATGACTATTCATCATTGATAATCAGACCTCATTTAATGTAGCAGCAAAAAAAAAAAAATAAATGAAGCCTTCTCTTGTAAAACATACATTTGTGTTTATTTTATTTTATTTTTAAAAGCAGCAGCCTAGAGGAACAGCCCTAAATCTTTTCTTTTTAAACAGCAGAGTAATTTCCTTACGCTGTAAAATGTAGCTTCTTACACACCAGAGCTGGTGAAGCATAGAATAATCTAAGGAAGTAAAAGATTCAATAATTTTTGAACGCCTGAAACACAGTTGGCCTAACTTTCACCTCGCGCCTCACAACCAAACCAGAAAAAAAACAAGTAAAAACCATGAGAGGCGGTGCGTTCAAATAGCTCATTTTGAAAAATAATGAGCCATTTTAAAATTCAAAGACCACAAGAAATCTAACATCTAAGGCAAATGCAGAAGAAACACTTAATCCAAACATTCATTAGAAGAACAGAAAGACGTCTCAAGAGGTCAATTAACCCGCCGTGTGAACTGAAAACCCCCTCGCACAGAAGTCCAATAAGCCCCGATAACAGACCCACACATGCGAATATAACGACACGGGAAAGCAAAGATAATCCACACAGAAGATGAAAAGCAACACACAAACACATTTCCTCTCTTACTCACTCTCACTGCACATATCACAGAGCAGATTGCTGTCCTTTAATCGACAAATCATGTTTTAATTGCAATACGTGTGAAAGAAACAGGAGCCGTGGATGTGGCCCCGTCTGGCATCGGAGCAGGAGACTCTGAGAGCCAACTTTGTGGAATCCCATATGATTTTAACATAACAGTCATAGCTCTCTGACAAACCATGATAGGAAGGAACATGATTCAATTTATGGACTAAAATCAAAACAATCAAAATAGAAAAAAAGAAGGTTAACCTTTTCTACAAAAAAAAATCAAGAGCATTTTCCTGTGATTTTCTCATTGTTTGCTGGAAAAAAGGCTTTACCTACGTTAGTTAGAAGCAGGTGTATCTAAAGAAACTCCTTACATCATCATCTTAACTGATGTCTGCTGCCTCTACCAACACATATTCTACTGAATATATGGTTGATTACATTGTTTTATGTTTTTGTCTTTTTTTTCCACACAGATAATATTTTCAATTCAATTCAGTTTTATTTATATAGCGTAATTTACAACATGTCATCTAAAGGCACTCTTTACAGTTCAATCCAGATCATGCAGTCAAATTGATTCAAAGTTTTCCATCTATAAAGGAAAACCAGTTGATTGCATCGACGTGACTGACTCAGCAATCCCTCACACTACTAAGCATGCTTGTGGCGACGGTGGAGAGGAAAAACTCTCTTTTAACAGGGAAGAAACCTCCAGCAGGACCGGGCTCAGTGTGAGCAAATGCCCATCTGCTGAGGCCCGACTGGGGTTCAAAGGGGAGACATGAAGCAGCTATTGACATAGAAAAGAAAGCACAGATACAAAAGGCATCTGCAAAACTAGTCTCCACAGGCGCCCCTCGGCCCAGGGAAACCGGCTGGCCAGGCAGGACCAGAGCTCTGAGCCAGCACATCCAGCACGTACTGGTGTCAGAGAAACAGGATCTACACTGAAAAACAGGCCAATCTCGAACATCTATAAACAAAAGGTGTTGATGGCAGCGCAGCTGTAGCTGATAATGGTTGGAAGTCATGGTGTTTATTTTTGTTTTTCTGGAATGGCATTAACTCTTGTTGAACACCATTGCTATTACAAAACTTTTCACAATAATTTTTTCATTAATTAACAAAATGTCCAAACATTGCTCCTGCAGTTAAAAGCTCATTTATTCTACCTTTCCCCTTTACAAACAAAATAAAAATATAAGACGACCTGCTGTGTTGTGACAGCGTTTTGGCTGTGAAACGCACACCACACACACACTCGTTTCCTGTCCTTTTATAGATATTTAAATACATTGGCTTCTATTTTATTTCTTTGATTGCTTCTTCATATTTTATGGTTATAGCTCTTCTAACCCTCCTTCCTTCACTCAGCTACTGTATCAACGTTTTTCCAGCTCAGTCTGTATCTTTTGAGCTTCATAAAATGAACCCATAACCTCGTAGTCATTTCAGCGCAGATGAATGTTTCAGGAATATTTTTAATTCACACAGATCCACATATACTATCCTAAGCATCTACGGGAGCAACCACTTGCTCATGGATGCGAGACATAGTGTCCCAGAGTTGCTGGCACAAGCACTTCAGAACAAAATATAAACACACATAAGGATGTATGCATATAAAAGGTACACACACACACATAAACCTGCAGCCCAGGCTGAAACTCTGCATCCCAACAGCACCACGGTTTTGCATTAAAACAAGAGGTCAGGCTGTAAAGACCTCTCACTACTCAGGCCTTTAAATTGGTCCCTGTGAGGTTCAAGAGCTCAGGCCACAGGTCTCACCTCAGCTGCATATTGAGAAATTAAACTCTGCCGTCCACTCGAAGGCCTAAATTAACACATAAGCTCTGCTGTTTCAGGCAAATGTGCTCGGCATGTTGGATCTCCTCCAAGCATAAGCACAGATGGGTTTAAGGCAAGTCTTCTGGCTTTTAACGTCTTAATCACTCTTTGAACTAAATGAGAAATTGCCAACATGGAACATGTTATACAAATAAAGGGAACATTCAATAAGGCATCTTAGATCTGAATGAATGAAATTTTCTCATTGAATACTGAATGTGCTGACTATAAAAATCACACAAAAATCATCATTTGAAATTATTAACCAATGGATGTCTTGATTTGGAATCACAGACACAATTAAACTGGAAGAACCCACTGCGGGCTGGTCCAACTGTCAAAATGAGGCTCAGTACCTGTATGACCTCGTTAAAACATCTGTGCTGTTCCTGATGAGGTGGCAGATGGTCTCCTGAGGGATCTCCTCCCAGATCTGGAATAAAGCATCCGCCAACTCCTGGACAGTCTTTGGTGCAGCGTTACTGTACATTTTAATGGATCAAGACGTGATGCTCGATCAGATTCAGGTCTGGGGAACAGGTGGGCCAGTCCATAGCTTCAATACTTTTAAATTGCAGGAACTGCTTACACAGTCCAGCCGCAAGAGGTCTAGCATTGTCCTGCATTAATAGCAACCCAGGGCCAACAGCACCAGCGTAGGCAGTCATGCTACCTCTAGCGAGCACATGGAGGGCTGCGTGTCCCTCTAAACAAATGCCACCTCACACCATTACTGACCCACTGCCACGCCGGTCATGCTGAAGGATTTTGCAGGCAGCAGGTCTATCCAGACTCTGTCACATCCGTCACATGTGCTCAGTGTGAACCTGCTTTTATCTGTGAAAACCACAGGCCGCCAGTGGACAATTTGCCTATCCTGGTGTTTATTTATGTTTTATCTATTTATCTCAGGCAAGCGCCCTGCACGGTGTCTGGCTGTGAGCACAACTTCCATCTGTGGACATTGGGGCCTCATACCATCCTCATGGAGTCAATTTAACAGCTTATGCAGGCACTTGCACATTTGTTCCCCGCTGGAGGTCTTTTTGCAGGGCTCTGGCAGTGCTCCTCCTGGTCCTCCTTACACAAAGGCGGAGGTAGCGGTCCAGCTGCTGGGTTGTTGTCCTCTTACAGTTTATTCCACATCTCCTGGTGTACTGGCTATAATTCTGGTAGCACCTCCAGCCTCTAGACATTACGCTGACAGACACAGCAAACCTTGCCTGAGCTGTCATTGATGTGCCATCATGGGTGAGCTGCACTACCTGAGCCATGTGTTTGGCTTGTAGAGTCCGTCTCATTCCTCCAAATGTGTAAAAGCATCACCAACACACAAAAGTGACCAAAACATCAGCTGGAAAGCATAGGTACTGAGAAAGGGTCTGTGTTCCCCACCTGCAGAACCCCAATAATTTGCCAATAATTTTAACCTGATGTCTATTTCATTTCCCCAACAACATGTAAAATTGATTGTTAACCAGTTTTGCTTCCTAAGTGGAATGTTTGATTTGACAGAACTTTATTCAATTGAAGTTATATTGTGTTGTGTATGTGTTCCATTCATTTTTTGAGCAGTTTACAAATCTGTCTTCAATGTGTCTTTCTTGAAAAATATAAATTTTTTGATGAATTAGAAAATGTGTCAACATTATATCTAAAAATAAAATGGAATCCATGGAACTGAATATTTTCCTCAGTTGGAAAACTGAAACATTAAAGGAAATCCTGAACTCTGTTATCTGAGCTACATTTATAGTAATGACCTGATGCTGAGCTCCTGACTGTCAGTGCAGCAGAGTGCAGCATCCACAATGGCTCGGACTGTGTATTCAGAGAGAAGACGGATGTCAGCTTTGACACGGCCTCTTCCTAGAATTGCCAATCAGACAGAAAGTTGATTTATTCTCCTGTCAGTCGGAGGAACAACATTACAAGGTTTCTGTACAGTATTCTTTTTATACATTGTCTCTGGAAAGTTGCCTGAGTTAACGTGTTGTGAATTGGCACTATATAAATAAACTGAATTGGATTGAATATATACAGTACGGTCAAAAGACAGAACATACGTTTTTTTCACCTTACATAGAGTTGCCATTGGTGTTTGTTGGATTCTGAGAATCCACAAAATCTATCTTTGTGCTTCAATTGTTTGCTAGATTGGACCTATTTAACATGAACACGCTTGATGTCACTGAATGTGTCAGCTTGCTCATTAAATGATGTTTTAGTCACAAAAGGTCAAATAAAAACGCTATTTTAAAGATGTTTTTCATGAAAAATTTACACGATGTGTCTTTAATGACGTTCAGATCTAAACAACAATAGAATATCAATAAAGAATAATATTTTT
Organism: Cyprinodon brontotheroides; assembly: GCA_018398635.1. NCBI lineage: Eukaryota > Metazoa > Chordata > Actinopteri > Cyprinodontiformes > Cyprinodontidae > Cyprinodon > Cyprinodon brontotheroides. The sequence goes on from JAGKQL010000025.1 coordinate 5,941,790, forward strand.
TGGAGCTCATTCCAGGATGAGAAAATAATTCCTCATATAGATCAGTTTCTTCTTGTACATTATAACAGTTATGGCTTACAAATATTGAAAACTAAAGATTCTAATTCTTACAGTATTACTAACAGAAGATTTAGAGAAAGCTGAGTGGAGAGAAAATGTGAAAAAGAAAAAGGTTCACCGGCAGAAAGGATTAACCTCAGCTGTAAGGTACGGTCCGCAAAATCCATTCAGAATTTAGCAACTAGACAAGAAACTGGAGGAGGAGGAGGAGGAGGGTCCATGTGTGAAATCCAATAGATCGTTTCTACAGTCAGAGATGATTAGTGGTGACATGTCTGTTGCTCATGTTCGTCCAAGGTGGATTCTGAGGTGGATAGTCAAGGTAAGCCCTCTATCTTGAACTTTTAGGGCACTTTTCTAGTGAAAAAGATTAGGTGGAAGCTGAATTTATTCCCCAGCAGGACATGGTTAGAGCCCAAAACATTAACCAGAGCTGTTTCTGTGCTGGATTGGTCAGTAAACATGCCTGACCCAAAACCCACATACAAATATCATATCAGATATTGACAAACAAAAGATAAGACACACTAGATCCAACTAGTGGATGATTCATAAGTTACAACACACTTATTTCTCCTCAAAAGTGCTACAGGTATATATATACATATATATATATATATATATATATATATATATATATATATATATATATATATATATATATTAATGGGATGCACGATATTGGGATTTTGGCCGATATCCGTTATGCCAATATTTTAAAACTCATGTAGCCGATAACTGATATCAATACTGATGTTAAAGCTGGACAAAAAATAAGTAGTCATTGAAAATAGCAGTTTTGTTATCCATTTCTGACACTTTGAAAAATAATATACTCAAATATATTTTCATATGCTGATATCAAATAGATTTTTAAAACGCGGTATCGATCTATTTTACTTGCAAAATCTGGTGAAATTTCATCGTTCTGTTACAAACTCTTGTGATTCTTTGCAAATTCTTGTGAGATTTTGTTAGTAAATAGATCGATACCGCGTCAATATATCAACATATAAAAATATGGCAAAATTTAGTGAATTTTCGGGGATTTCATAGCATAACGATGACATATAGCAATATTTCATTAGCAAAAAGAGATTGATATGGTGTTTTAAATGGCAATATATCAGCATATGAAGATATTGTGATATTTTAATGGATCAATATTTTTTCCTAGTCTTTAGAAGTTTTTAAGTCTGTAAAAAAAGAAGTTTTTGAGAAAGAAGAAGAAGTAGTATATATATATACTTTTTTTTTAGACTTTTAGAAACTCAGAAGCTGATCAAATATCGGGGTTAAATATCGGTGGGTGGCTGATGTCCGATATTCAGTTTTAAGGCCGATACAGGCCGATACCGATAGGGGGCCGATTATATCGTGCTTCCCTAATATATATAATAAAAATATTTATTAGAGTCACTGGATTTAGGATTTTCTTTATCAGTAATCCATAATCATAAAAATTACATGAAATAAAGGCTTGAAATATTGATATTACCTATTCTGAAGAGAGTTACAAAAACTATATAGATTTTTCATTATATTCTAATTCTTTTAAATGCACCTGCAAGAATTCATATCAAACATTTAATGATTGTTCTGTTTGGAAAGCATGTGTTACTGGTTGAACGCAGCACTGTTTAGAACCTGTGCACATCCTAAATGCTGTCTTTTTATCAAGTTATTGCATTTCTATGCAGAGTTTGAGTTGTTTGTATTCTTCTTTTCAAACTGTTTTTATTTGGTAAGCGATTCATTTTATTTAAAAAAAATTCCTATTTCCAATGTGTTACTGGTTGTAATGCTGAGTATAACTATAGGTTAGATAGAGAGAGGAGCAACAAAATTGTTGATGATGATGATTTCACATGTAGTTTTATCCTGTTATGATCGGTTCCGAATCATCAGTAAATGACATACCAACCCTCTACCTCCCATTACCGTGAGACTTGAAGAGAAACGTACCACAAAACATCCCGTCTGCAGATCAATATCTAATCAAGTCATACACAAGCACCAGCAGCCATCTGTGTAACCCTGAGCAACGACCCTGATACAAGGGGAAAAGTTTTATTAGCATTTATATTTTTGATGCTTTTCTTGGCTTTTTTTAAAACTGAAACCTGAATTAAATGGATGAAGCTGCTCATTGGTCCAGTAAACAACAGACAATGAATCACTCATTTGTAGAATTTTCTAGTTTTCTTTTCTTTTAATGGATTTATTTAGTTCATTTTTTTATCAGTATTCCTCCTTTAGCTTCCCTGCCTTCATGCCAGTTGTTTTTGATTTAGGGCTGGACAAATAATTGCATTTGATATATAATCATAATTTACCAAAACAATTTTCAAATCACAGAGGCTCTCAATTTTAATCAAGCTACATTTAAGAAGAGTTAGACACTAAATTTCTCACTACAGCCATCTAGGTGGTGGTAAGAGTCTTAAAGCGGGGTTGTCACCAAACAGAAAGCTAGACAGTTGTAGCGAACACACAGATCCACGCATGCGAGCAGAAGTAAGCGCTTTTTCACACAATGCAACAATGAACCCTGGGCAAGCAAGATTTCATTCAAAAACGGAAAGCTTTGGGTGAAACATCTAGTTTGGGGTTACTGCAAAGGAATATTGAAGTAAAATCACAATCAGAATATTGGTTAAAAATAATCTCAATTTACATTTTTGTCTAAATTTTTCAGCCCTATTTTGATCCCCACTTAATTCTTCTAATTCTCTATTATTGTCAGAGAGTCTCTGCCTGATTCTCCTCTTGTTTTCCATTGACTGTCACTCCTTTGATTCGGCTGTAAGCTTCCTTTATGATTTTCCATAATTCAAATCTTAGCCACACTTTGTATTTGGATCCTTATCCACTAAAACAATGATCCATAAACATCATTCAAGTAATCTCAGCTGAACATCTCATTAAAATATGCTTTTATTTAATATTTTTCTAATGGTGTATTTGTTTTTAATTTAGTTCGATCTTCCTCTTTTAATTAATGCTTTAATCAAATTTTGTTTGGACTTTATAGATCAAGATAAATATTTACTTCTGGTTACGATGCCAATGATGATGAAAAAAAATGCTAGACCAATAGATAAGCTGGTTGCAAGTATATGAAACAGAGCTCAGGCATTTGCCAGATTGTATTAGAGCTACGATTGAGCTGAGAAGACTCAATAAAACAATATTGGAGCAAAACAAGGATCAATGAGAGTCAAACTTTTGATCCGCGGTCTTGATTTAAGGAAGCAAAGAAGCTCAAAAGCCACACGGAGGTTGGTGGTGTCACTACCCGATCCATCATAGAAGCACGATCCGCACCATCAGCTCATTTGCGCATCCAGATATACATCCGGGTTCGATTTTATTTTGTAAAAAAGACCTAAATAAATTTTTTTGCTCCACATAAATAGTAAGCATACTAAACTATAATGTGTTAAAGGTTAATAACGTGTTTCCTGTGTCACGGTTTGTTTGGGTGTTTTTATGAGGACCCAAATGCAGAGGCTGACAGGCAGGGGTGAGTTCTAAAAAAAGGTTTAATGGAGATCAGGCAGCAAAACAGTTATCCCAAAAAATCCGACATAAAATCAAAACAAACCAGAACGATGGAATACATCAGGGAAACCATCACAAGGAAGCCAGGGTGAGAAAAGGTAAGACGAGGAACTGAGGGACTGCAGAGGGAGTGTATTTATGGCTGACTGAACAAAGGTAGGACTAATGAGCTGATGAGGGAGCAGGTGTGACCAGAGCTGATGATAGCCAAGGGAAAAGAAACACAAGGGAGCAACAGAGGACAGACAGAAAAACCTAAGCAACTTAAATGAATCTAGACACACCATTAAAGCTAGAAAACAAGGGAAAACCTGGCTAAACTTGAAACTGAAAACCTAGAGAAAGACAACAGAACCAAGATCGTTACATCCTGAGAAAATAATCCTTTCTGTTTTATCCCTCTGTGCCCCATCTGGACCGGAAATGGGATCCTACCCTAACTTCCAGGAGCTAACTTTTTCGGCTTTGGATTTAAACATAAATCTAATCTTTTTGAGTTTTATATTCTCCTTTTGTGTTAACATTATGGTATATAGTGCGTAATCTAAAGAAAGAAGCAACTAAAACGCAGATAAAAATGGTTTAATTATATTTTGCCGGACTGCTTTGAGCACGTCCCTTAATGATGTCAGAGAAGCAGTAAAACTGAAAATGTAAAAGTTTAACAATTGTCTCAGTAAAGTCATAAAACATTTTTAAATATATTTATTAGCATTCTTAAGTACTTATATTTCTACATACAGAATAATTAAGTTTTTCAAGGGACTGTTGTCAACCCTAGTGTTGATTCTCTAAGCTGATATTGCTTTCTCTTCCTTTATCTATATAGTTAAGGTGACAAAATGATTACAAATGTTACACAAGTCTCAATTGAAACTAAAAAACATTTAATAACAAGTCAAACTAAAGTTCGATGGTTAGCAAAGAGCGGAAATGCATACACTTCCAGTAATCTCTAAGCACAGCTGCTAATACAATAGCAAGCTTCAGCCTAATAGGACCTAAATTACCAATTAAGCATTTCTGAATGGTGTCCTTCCATCTTATTTCAGCAGCCTGATTTCTCAGCGGCTGCTGAGATGCCAGTACATATGGACCGAGTAGAGATGAGGCCATTTGAAGTGTCTGTGGAGCTAAACTCTTGGAAAATTGTGCCAGGAAAGAACAGCACCACGTTGAGGCCCTGCCGACACAGCGCTCTAGCTCTGGCAGGGGGAACAGGAGGCCCCCTTGTTTGGCAGAGGCACGCTGACGGGAAACAAAATGCATTCAGATGATAATGAGAGTGAGCCCTCTCTTACTGTCCTGTTTTTCCCTCCATATAGGCCGTACAGTATAGATCTTTCCCCAAAACAAAGGAAACACAGACACAAATCTACTTTTCGTTGACACAAACATGCATAGACACACACTCCATCACAAACCAATCAGTGTCTGGTACAGAACGGCCTGATTGCTGGTCTTATCACCAAGGAAACCAGCATTATGCGAGCGCCTGGCAGAGACAGACTGGCATTTAGCATGGAGGACCCCATAAAGCTTTCAGGCAGCCTTTTCAATGAACACAGGGACAGAAATGAAGTCACATGGACAACAGGAAATAAAAGAGAGAATTAAACAGTGTTTGACAGTTAATATATTAATAAAAGCAGCAATTAAAATGACGAAAAGTTGTACCAGAGAACAACCTAAAAAAGAAAATAGAATAAAAGCCTTTCTTTAAAAAGAAACAAACCAAATAGATTTAAAAGCATTTAAAGACGACAATAAAAGAGTCGTTAAACAAATCCGTTTTTTACACATTTCTTAAAACTCACATTTGCTTTACTCTGCAAACTTAACAACCACTGAGAGAGATGTTTCTAACGAACATAAAACACCATCTGAGTGTTAAGAGGCGCATGTGTGAATCCAGCTGACGTCACCGACGAATGAAGCTATTAATACTCATGCCCACCTGAGTCTCCGCCACGGTGAGGAGTGAAATGCAGTGCAAATTAGCTATGAAAATATTCATTCGCAACTCCCTGGCTGAGGAGACGGAAAAGAAGTGAAATCAAGCATTTGAGTTTGATGAGAGCCCTTTGCCCTCTGAGATGATTGAAGGATAGAAAGAAGCAAAGAAGTGGTAAAAGGTTAAGAAAGGGGTGGGAAGCATTGGGCTGTAAGCACCAGATGTTTTTTGGAGCTGAGTACACAGAGGGATATGCACTTCTTCCCCATCTTCTCCCACATTTTAAATCAGCTTTAAGGCTATGTGGCAGCACTTACTATAGTCTGTTGAGGGCTTTGTCACTTGTAAGACAAATCATTTCAGGTCCCTGAGTGTCAGTGAAGCCTTTCCATTAAAATATCCTTCCAGAAACCATGATTATGAAAGCAAGCTCCAGTAGTTTATAGTTGGCATAGTGACGAAACGCTGTTTAGGGATGTCCCTGCTCATTTTAACACTAAATGCTGCATGCCTGTAGTGTACAGAAAGACAGCAGCAAACACCTTTTACCGCCGGGTTTTTCAGTCAGTTGGATGTTTAATTGACCAAAAGCAACCTCACGAAAAGTTGAACACCACTTTTACTGGAAAAAATGATGCAGTAGTTTTTTGGTATCTATTACCAAATTACAATGTTAATTTACAAAGAAGGGGGTAATAGAACGCCAAAACTGAGGTTTGCACTTTGTCATAGATGTGAATAATTAGTTCGGTCGGGTGAAATGGACATTACAGAAGCCGCGAAACAACATTTGTCACCTCCTTTCTCTGCAATCTCAGAATTCTAAACTTTCATCATAAAGCGAGCGAATTCAAATGAAGCAATTGCAGGGCTCGATGTTAACCATAAGCCCGATAAGCCGGGCGAGTAGCTTTTATTGTCGGGAGAGTAAAGATTTCATTGCATTTGCCCGCCGGGCAAAATTACTATAAATTCACCGACATTCGCTGAAAACGACCCACAATCGCGTTGCCGGCGCCATTTTTGTTGTTTTGTACACATTCGCCGTGATTTGTAAAGCGTGATTTTCCGCTAGATGCCGTGATTCAGCTCTTGGGGAGAGAATTCTGCAGAGCATCAGCTGAATGATGAATTTAATCTATACTATAAAACACGCTAGATTAAAAATGACCAGTCAGGGATTAGAAAAAATAATAAAAATAATTGTATGCGCACAGTGTAAATATTTCTATCATATGGCAGTCTTCTGTACAGTGGTCATACATTAAAAAATGTTCATTACATTTTTTTCTCTTAGACATTGGAGTGGTGCATTTAAATGTTATAGAGCTAAACATGTTAAATTGGTGAGTAGTAGTAGTGTAAGTTTTTAACCTGTCAAGTTTTTTTTTTTAGATTTTTAACATTACAATTTTAATTTTCCCAAGCACACAACAGTTTAAAGCAAAGTTTAGTTTGAAAAGAATGTGCAGGAAGGATTGAAAAGCATGTTAACACGGTAATGTAGGCTTGAGCTCACATTTCTGACGCATGCAGATAGACACCAGGAACCTGGAAACTTACTGAATTACAAAAAAAAAAAAAACATTTAAAAGACCAACATGGTTTGTTGATATATATACATAAAAATGGAAGTTTATTAGGAACGAGACTATTTTATGAAACATTATACTGGGCAAGGTAAAAATTGTTTCCTGGGCAAATGAAATGTAAAGGTCACTTGCCCAAAGGAGCCAACCCCTGGGTACGACATGAATTCAGGGATATTTGCCTTATTTGAAGTTCTTGTCTCTGTACTTTTATGTGATGCCCCGAAATGGACATACATTCACATACAGACTGTGAAGACCTTTTCACAGTCTTCCCGAGGATTCCCGCGACTTGACAGGCATGAATTATTTTTGTGTATCAGAAGATCCCTGCAAAGTTTGTTGCTCAGCTGTTCATTTGCTCGAAGCATTTTACCGAAGACAGCTTTCAAAATCTTGGACAGTTCAAAGCAGGATTTGCTTTTACTGAAACGAGGGGTTGTTCGGACCGTAAGGCCGTCAAAACCGCAAGCTGGAAGTAATATTTTGTTGCTAAGCGGTTGCAAAGCTGGCATATCTATGGTGACCAGATTTGGGTTTCTGAAAAGGAGGACACCTTTTCATAGCCAGAGAGAAGGCTGTTGGGATCGAACCCGGTACTTGCAACCTTCTCAGAGGACAAGCGCACTGCTCTAAGCCTTCGGACAGGCCTGATAACTCTGTTGAGTTGTTTTGAAGGTCTGAGGAATCTTCAGTGTTCAAGAAAAACACCAGAACGCTTGGCCCTTTCGGCCATCTTGAGCTCTCCTCCAAGCTCTAAGGTTCAGCACCACACTGACAGCTAACTCAGGTGTAAAATGTACCAATTCTGTTTTATTTAGCTCTCAGATTAAGAATATAATTCAACTTTATTATCTGTCACAAGTACAAGAAACGAAATGAACTCTCTGAATTTAACCCATCCCCTTGGGGAGCAGTAGGCTGCCATTGTGCAGTGCCTCAGAGAGCAGTGTGAGGTTAAGGGTCTTTGCTCAGGGAGCCAGAGGGGCAGTCAGTGGGAGTGGAGCCCTAACCACTAGGCCACAACCCCCATAATCTTTGCTCTGATCAGCTGATTTGATTTCATCTTCCACACATTAACCCGTTCCCAGTTCTGCTCTTCTTTAAAACTTTCTTAGCCCATAGCCCAGCACCCCTGCCCCTCCATTGCCAGTGATGCTTTGATAACCAGCTATTAAACACTGAATCATGTACGCCTCATTTAAGCTGCACAGCCAGCTTACAACCTTCATTTTTCATCTTAATCTAAAACAGGAGTAATTATAATTGGAGTCATTTTCTTTCCTCCCTTTGTGACTAGCAGTGGTGTAATCTGTATCTGCTATTGCTTTGCTCTGTAACCTGCATTCATGAGCTTTTATCTGAGCACTGCTTTGCTGTAACAATGGTGAATAGCATCTCTTGTGGCTGTGCGGGTACACTGGTCTCACTTGGTCCTGCTATTCCAAGCTATCAGCTATACAAAGACTATATTTTCTTACATTGCACTCAAAAGCACATCTCCACATTTTCGCTCATCACCAATTGTTACAGTAATAAAGAAAACCTATATGTTTCCCCAGCGACTGACTCTCTCTCTCTCTCTCTTTCTTGCTTTCAGTCCCAAAGCATTACGCAGCTCCTTTCTCCTTATTTACCCAGCACAAAAGAAGAGTAGACACACATTCAGCATTGGCTAACAGAGACCGGAATTCCAATGGGGATATTATCCTGTAAATACGATGAAATCGCTTTGGAATAGGACAATGCCTGACGTTATTAGAGCACTCTCCAGCCGAGCACAATTGAGTCATTGATCATCTCATGTCATCGTTAAAACCCAGCGTTTCATCTCACAGCTTTTCATAAAGGGAAAATGTCAAGCGTTTGCAGGCCAGGGAAGATGGATCACTTGATATTCTGCCATTGATTATCAGATATGTTTATGAAGAGTCACTCTGCGGCCCACAGGTCCCTTTAAGGATACTTTGTCCCTCCTGCTCCCTCTGACTCAGCTAGTTTCACACTGCCATTTATGTCTTTACTAATATTATATAAAATGCTTTTCAATCTGCTCAGCAATCCATGTGTCATCTTTACTGATTTCACGTCATAGCGAAATGATGACAGCCAGCTGTAATTGCACATCATTGTTGGTTTGCTATAATTACAGCTGTGATAGTGCATGGGAAGAAAAGACTTAATGGTCTTTTGGGTAATTACCCCAATTGACTGGATGGTGGCTAATTAGATTGTTTGACATTGTGTAGATGTGTGCAACTGTGTTGATACAAACATACAGGATGTGTGTTTGGAATCTTATTATGGTACAGAGTTATAAAAAGACTTCATAGAATGAAGATGTCTCTTAAGTATTGATTGAACTGTCTCTTTTCACTTTCAATACATCTAAGTTTATTCCAGATGAACAGGTATTTTCAGACGCATAAGTGATAGCATAGGTGACAAACAGCAGCCAAGCCTGTCTTTGCATCTGAATTAGTAATGGAAGATTATGCAAGAATAGATATGCACACAATTTAACTGTAATACATGTTAAAGTCCAGGGATCAATTATAACAGATGATTTACCAACAGGATACATGGAAAATAAAATGTAAATGCCATAAATGTTCTTATCCCCATGATATCAGTGAATTTTAATCTTTATTCACATTTAAAAATTGAGCTGCACTTGAAACTCAAGCAGTGAGACGTATTGGTGACCAAGGTCTCTCTACCAGCCTTAGTCCAGAGTCTCAGTGGTAGCCACTTGCAGATCTTTTAGTTATCAGTAGAGGTGATTATTGGCATGGGTGTTGCGATATCATACGTGGCACGATACTTGGGTCGCGATGCAATATCACCATTGTCATGATTTTATCCAAAGATCTGACCTTACATGCAGAAAACCAAACAGAGAGACCAGGGGAAGGTTTAACAGGTTTGTTGTGAGTTTGGTAGAGAAGGGTCCAGTGCTGCTCTGAACACTGGCGAACCGGGACCAGAGAAAAGTGAAGGGGAAGATCCTGCCGTTAGTTCAGGCTCAGTGGGAAATTTGTGTTTTGATTTGTAAAGGGAATAAAGGCTACAGGACTCATGTTTCCAGAAAAGGTGTCTTTCTTTGAATCCAGTTGGTGTGGGTTGTTCCAGTAATAGACTTGCTCATTGGAGGGCGGGCAGGGTTTAACCAGGTTGAGGTGTTTCCTTTGAGGAACGGAGGAGCTGACCTGCCACTTAGATTTCCGCTGGTAACTGGAATGTGGTTTCTTGGGGAAATAGATCCAAACCTTTAGCTTGAATCTCAAACAATCCCTTGAGGAAAAGTAGATCCAAACCTTCAGTTTGAATCCCCAGCTCAGTTTGAAGCTCAGGTTATCCCTCCAGGGAGAGAAGGTCCAAAAACATCCAGTTTGCAGGATGACTTCCCAAAACTGGCAAACACTATGGTGTCAAGGTAGTGGCAGTCAGCAGCTTAAGAGTCCTCCGGTAATGAGGGGCAACCATCCGCAGGTGTGTGAGAAGGCCAACGAGAACCAGGCGCCACCTGGTGGTGGAGGGAAAAACAAACGGTAAAAAGCACAACCCACACCAAACTGGATTCCTAACAACCATATATTGTGGTATTTTTCCTGCAATCAAAATAAAATTTATAGATAAAAAAGCAACCTTTGTATATGTTCATCAGATAATATTGATTGTTCTGTTATTTTGGTATCCATGTTGCTTGGGGTTTGAGTCAGTTCTCGTCTTCCACTGTGACTGCATCAACTACAGATATGGCACTGTGCTGCACAGCTAAAGGGCTCCAGAGCACTATCTGCCAGACTGGCAGTGCAGAGGTGGCCCATTATCCCTCATATTTAGGTAAAAATGTTTTGCTTAAAAAAATCTAAACTAGGAACTAAAAGATCGATATTATATCAGGTAGCAAAAAAACACGATATATTACCAACACAAATTTTTCCACACCCTTAGTTATCGGGCACCTCCAAAATGGAACCAGCTTTATTTTAATCAATGATGATCAAAACAAAGCTAGTTCTTTCAACAGTAGGCTTAAAACGTTCCTTTTTGATAAAGCTTATAGTTGCAGTGGCTCAGATTATCCCGGGCTAGCTTTATATTATTGCTGCTATGCGCTTAAGCTGCTAGAGGGCATAGGAACCACTTTTCCTCACCCTAATAAATCTTTTTCTTTTGCAAACTCAAAATTCTGCAACTTGTAACTTTATCTCATATTGGATGTTTCTCCTCACAGTAGCTTCATCTGGCCTGGTTCTACATGGCTGTGACAAAATCCTGCTGGGAAATTTCAGCTGGCCTGCTTCTCTCAACAGCTTTTAACCAGCTTTAGTCCTGTTTCTCTCCTCGACATAGCTATTAGCCTTTACAGTGAATAACTGCATGTGCTCTCTCTGATCCTTTTTGACCTGAGAACTGACCCAGAGCTCATCTACTTAACTGTTTCTTTACCAGACAGAGCTACCTATGTAGCTATTTTACCATTACTTTTTCTGGCATGGAAAGTATTTGTACTGTAGATCAATGCTCGTCACTTTTGTCTCTTTAAACTCCCAGACTTCGCTCACATTAGGACTGCTTCTGATGGAGGTTTCCTCCTGAGAAAAATAAGCTTTCTTCTAGACTGTCCCTATAAATGGCCTTGGGATTATGTGTTATGGGTTAGCATTATATAAAGTACATAAAATTGGATTGAATTGAATTGTCAGTAACACCGCAGGTCTTTGCTCAAATTTGTGTCAGAAATTGAGGACAGGAATGTTATGCAGCAAATTGGATTAACAGCTGTTGTTATGGTGATGTCCAAATAACCCTAACACTAACCCTAGCCACAAGCTGCATGTGTAGCTAAGTGTGAAATAAAAATGACTCTTATGATGCAAATAGTAAGAATAAGCAGTCAAAAACATGCCAGCTTTTAGTAATGCCCAGTAATGAATCTAAAGCTCAGGTTTCACCTCCAGGCACACCTCATGCAAATCTTTACATGGTTTGTTCGATATGCTACCTGCCTCTTCAGCAACTATTTAGATAACTTCTCCTTGAAAATAAAACCATTTATTGTGTATTAGAAACATTATACCACCCATTGAAGGTTCTTTTACCTGTTTAAGAATTCAACACAGTGGTAAAAAATAAGAATAAAACTTCTAAATTGAGCCGCTGAGGAGTTGTAATTGTCAGGAATCCAGTTTGATCTATTTTGTGCCTGTCTCTCCCTCCACCACCAGGTGGCGCCCTGTCATTGTTGGTCCTCCCTGCACACCTGTGGCTCTTTGGATCATTATCTGGAGGAGTACTTAAGCAGTGGACTGTCACTACCTCGGGGCCAGAGTGTTTGCCAGTTTTGGGTACTCTAGCCATGCTTAGATTAGCAGAGTCTAACCTAAGTCTTTGTTTCACTGAACCTAGCTGAGTTTGTGTTTCTCTGAGTCTAACCTTGTTTTTGTCTTTGCCTTTGGCAGAAGGTCCTCCTGCATTTTGGATGTTTGGCCTTCTTCCCCTGGAAGGATTGTTTACTGAGTTCAAACTGAGCAAGGGAGAAACCTCCACATGTGTCGTTCAAGTCCCTCACGGATATCCAAGTGACAGTCCGCTCCATTGCTCCTCCGGGTCTTAAGTATGTCTACCAGTCCACTCTTCAACAAGTCCCCTGTTGTCAGGATCAACCCACACTTTCTGGATTCAAAGTGAGAGAAGGACCCCCGCAAACGTGAGTTCCTCATTAGCATCAACCTTACGGCATTTAAGATTCCTACGGTCCCTGAACTAACCGTTGTGATATCCTCTCCAGACTTTTTTAGTTCCTGTTCACCAGCTTTCTGAGTTCCCTTCAACCCTACCTCAATAAACCTGTTAAACCTTTGCCTTGCTCTCTGAGTGGTTCTCTGCATCTTTGGGTCAGACCTTTAAACACATCATGACAGTAATGCTGCTCTTCAAAACTTTATTTTTGGGTTTAATACATTGGCTAAAGTTAGATGAAAAAGATCCAAACCTGTTTAATTTTAGTGTTATACAAATTTCAAAAACAAAGCCCCTAAATCTCTGCTGCCCTAATTTCAGATTTAAAAAATGTCTTCTCCATGCAAGCATGCATCAAATTCCCAGAAGACGGCTCTGGCGAGCAGAATAATCCATCTGAGCGTTGACATGCTATACTATATCATACTCTATGCATCCTGTTCTGATTTGCCCTTGAAAATAAGCAACATAATCCCTGCTTTGTTGAACGTGATCACAGCCCCGATGCATGTTGTGTCGGATAACCCACCTGATCCAAAAAGCTTTGTTTTAAAAGCTTCTTCTTTAAACTTTGGATATCTTTGTTTAATGAATCTGATTTAAGACTAGAATTAAAATCTAGTTATAGCCTGGCATAGCAATAGCTAAAAAAAAACATCTATATAATTTTCATCCATGTAGCTATGACTGCAATAGTATCAATTTCGATTTAGTTTTTGTTTATTTTGTTTCTCAGCCATTCACCCGCTCCAAATTTGCACCAGATCTGATTTCCAGTTGCCTCTGCAAGCACGGAAATAGTAAACTAGCTTGCACAATCATATTTATCTGATCTCATCATCCCTTATGCATCCTGTCACCATTTACAATCACAGGGAGCTGGCCGGGAGACTGTCACCGACAATCATGAGGAAATTAACCACACACCAACTGGATCTATCAGGCACTATACTGGAAGGTAAATCTGACATCTTCCAGTCTAGTCCACTCAAAATATTGCTTGTTTTTTTATATACGGTAATTAAAAAAAAAAGCTGGATCTGTATCTGCTTCATCTCATTCACTTCCTCTCAGTTGTCTTTTTAATGAAAGAGGTCAAGAGTTTTATCTGTGTCCTCCTTTAACCTCAGTTACACAGCTTGGTTTTATCGTGCGCAGAGCATAAACCCATTGAAGCGTACCTGCTTAAGTAAACTGAATTCTTACCCTGGGGGGATTTACCATTAGGCAATACTAGGCAGTTGCCTGGGGCCCCCAAGTTCCTGGGGGCCCCATAAAACTATTTACATGTAGGGTTAATACAACTATTCCTTATTTGCGCACATAAATTATATTGGTGTTACAAATCCTTTTGCTAAAATGCCCTCAGAACGCTTATAATATTAAGTGTGTCTTAGACCCCCCTTTTTTTTTTTGGAAACACAGGAAGGAGCAATCAGCTAAGTGAGTTTAGTGATTGGAAAAAATTGGCATGAAAAGTCAGCTCAAAACGGAGAGAGGAAAACAACAAGGAGCGAGGGACAAAACGTGGAACAAATATTGCACGTCAATTCTATTAAAATTTCTATATCTGTATCATGGGTCAGATTTATGTGTTGCAAAGACTAGGGCCCCAAATTTCCTAAATCCGCCTCTGTTCTTACCTGCCTGTCCTTTGAGATGCAAAAAGCAAAGAGTTCAGTAATTTGAAAAAGCACAATTTAATTTAATTCTCTATTTTCAGCCAAACATAAACAAAACCAAAAAAAACTGCACATTGTTGCTACATGATATTCAGAAAAGGCATCAGCATGTATGCATATTTATATGTAAGGTCATCCTCATTTGCAGCTAAACTGATCAAATAAAGCCAAAGCTATCCATAATCTATAAAGCAGGGTCAGGAAGCACGTGGCAAATATAATCTGCAGCGATGTCTATCTTAGTAAAAGATTTGGGCCTGTGTTCAATAGGTTACACATTGTTCCATATCCATAAATCATCTCTTGGCAAACATGATGGGTATGGATAAGCCTCCGTGGATCATCAGAGGAGGCGAGTACGTCACGGCCTCGTTGGTCACAGAGGAAACAAGGAAGACTTGTTTCGTTATTATAGCCACAGCAAATCGGGTGGGGGCTGGGGGGGTATAGACCACATGAAAAAGAAGCATGTGATACAGATACATCAAAGGTTTATGAAGTTCTAGTCTCAGATTGTGTAAAGGCAGAGTCACGTTGTTTGGCTGGTTGTGAAAATGGGAAGAAAATGCCGATCGGTGATTTTCCGAGTCAGTAAAACGCTTATTTTCAAGGACAATCACAGCGCAGTGGCTTTTTTTTTTTTTTTTTACCAACAAGCTGACTCATACAGGGGGATGTAAGGATTGCGTCCCATTAATGCTCTCTGCTTCTCATCTTTTTATCTGTGTGTCAAAAATGGTTCCAGATAGCTTGCAGTGCAAACTGCTCTAATCTCTGTACATTTACAAGGAGATTAGGAAGGCTTTACCTCTCTGAGCAACTCTGACAGGAAAAGATCATTAAAAAATGTAATGAGATCCAGTCTTTAGGTGACAAAAAGCCTCTTGGACATAAAAGGAGGACCTCTTTACACCAAAGTCTATCAGTAGAGAGGAAATATGGTTTGGATTAAAACAAATAATCGATTAGAACGTTCTCAAAATGAAATTGAAATGTTTACACCAAGTCTGCTGCAGAGCTGTTTACAGTCCGGTATGTTGGTCAACGTTCAAATCCAGTAGTATAAGCCTCTGGCCTGATACTAATAAAGAGGAATTAAAGTTAGTTGTTGTTTTTTTCAGGAATTACTTTAAAGTCTGGATATTTGTAGGTTAAATCCCTGATTTACATTATATAGTGGAAGACCAACGTTCATCATATGAACTTCCTGTAGGCTGATTCGGAAATGACCGATCAGTACCGTTTTAATCCTCCTCCAGGCAGACATGCAATTTACTAAAGTTGCCTTCATCCCTTTAAAGTGCATCAAGCATTCTCTGCAACAGGGAAAAGCCTGAAAGCTTCATATTAAACAATATTTTTTTCCATAATGTTTTCTATTTTTTCCATTAATCCTGATTTATATACCTTTTAAAGATCAAAATCAACAAATATTAATAAGATAAATGATTATGATATCAGCTGTCTCTAATGGGGACTTTAGGCTCGCCAGTTTTGGCCTCAAATTATTTTTTTTAGGTTGTGATTACAGATATTTATTTAGCAGTTATTAGCTTTTGGATAACTTTGGTATGGTAGTTTATTTACTCCCTCACTTACTTCACCTGTACCACATTGCCATATATTCCTCTAATTGAAATTCCTCTCATTTTATCGACCACAGTTTACTTTTAGAGCAGACAGGACACTTTAAAAAAAAAAAGAAAACCAACTCGTCCAATGATGCCTCTTTATTGAGGGAAATTTAGACAGCTGTCAGGAGAAATGTACGAATAGTCACGCTCGCCTATGAATGCTTTAAAATGCACTGGGCAGACTCTCATAAAAGGACCCATTTATTTATTTGTTGATGTATTTTTTAGTCATCCTGTCACCAATCATTTTAAAGGCATACTATGCAACATTTTTTTTCAGTTAATGGTAATGTGTTCCATAACGTTTTGAAAAAGATTAAATGAGTCATTTCAGGTCGAACAAAGGTTTTCTCGGCTTGCGCCCTGGTGGTCTGTGTGGGAAGCATGCACCGCACTTGCTATTGCAGGAGCCCTCGACCCGCACTCCGCCAGGCTCCAGAAGTCTCGCGTGCACGCTAAGAGTCGGTCTTGCTTTACGGCGAGAACTGCTACACGCCCTTTGTGAAAGGCATGCTCGTTGCTAGCGCAGTGGCGATATTTGTGCAGCATATCATGGCGGAACCAGCGAGAAAACAGTCTGCTAAGCTCGAAAACAACCGCGCCTGGCTTGACGGAGAAACCCGAGAGAACAGCTGAGCATATATTTACGACAGTGCACTTTTACTATCGCCCTCTGGGAGGAGCCTCGCTGAAAAATCAACACCGGTTGCATAGTATACCTTTAATATATGATGCTCATTTAAAGCTGCTCCAATATTTGGCTTCTACCTAAATGGCTTTGCTGAATAAATGCAGCATGTACAGCAGACTACATATATTAGGATCACTGACAATACAAATCTCTGGCATTATCAGTTAAGTCTGTGCAAAAGCCTGGAGATATGAATGCATGGAAGAAGGATTGTGAAGAACCTTTGACTTTGTGTTGCTGTGTGGTTAGCTGAGTTACTGGTGTTTTTATGTCCCTGATGAGGAATTTGGTTTGTCCTATTCAGGAACTGAGGCTAACTGGGCTGATTGGATGTGCACAATAAGTATACTAGAGCAAGGCAAAGTGCAGCATAGTGGACCAAGTTTCCCCAGCCCCCTCCAGGCTTTCAGGGAGGGCATTCAGATAATCTAGCAGAGGCATGGATTAAAGGGTGGAAGGGGGCACAGAAACATATGGCGCCCCTGATATCCATGCCTCTTTACTGTTTGTAAACACACACAAACCATAGAACAGGATCACCGGGAGAGAGAAAAGGTTCACTCTATGTAAAAAAAATAATAAACCGGTAGGCTATATATATTTTTAACTGCCTTTGCTTAAGTAGAAATGAAGAAAAACACATGATAATAACTGCAGCTTCATAAAGAACCTTGATGCAGCGGCACCGCCATCCCAATAGTCAAAGATGACTTGATTTAGAGAAGCAGAGACAAAAGAAGAATTATCACTGATCTGTATGCAAAGTGTTTCCCAGTTTTGGTCAAAGAAAGAAGGATGTTGTTGTGAGGGAGGCTGAATGTAATGATGGCCAAGCGGTCTAAGGAGCTGCGTTCAGGTCACAGTCTCCACTGGAGCAGTGGGTTCGAATTCCATACCCACTTCTGACATCACTGTTATATGGGGAGTGGTGGCCTAGTAACCTGACTTCCGCCAGATGGATTTGCTCCGCATATCCATCTGGAAACCTTCCGTTGAAGTAATTTTGGGAAGGGCGAAAATACTAGGTTAGCTGATTGGCCTATGTTGGTGATAGATGGGCCAAATAAACCAATCAGATCAACGAAGAAGCTATATGGCGTACTAACAGAAGCGGCGGCGAAGAGGAGCCAATTGATAGATCAAACTTGCTTGCGAAAACCAGTTGGGAGAAGAGCAAAACATCTTTCACTCTGAGAAAAGTCTCCCAGAGCAGTGTTCTTTCTTCTTTCAGTGAAGAAATATTTCTGTATTCCGACAAAACTTGCTTCGATAGCAACGCATTAACGCTTAGTTTTCATCGGCTGAAGCCGCCATGTTCTTTTGGACTGAACTGTGTGCGCTTCTCGTTAAGGCCACACCTCAACCCTCGCCTTCAAAGCCAACGCTGATTGGGACGCTCGCTTGGTGAACGCTCCAAATTTTCTTCAACTGAGTCTCCAGACTGATTAAAGCCAGTGAAACCTTGAAAGCTTCGCGAGATCAGGGATGGTCTCACGAGGGCTAGTGGCCTAGTGCAGTGTTTTCAATCCTGAGATCTCATGGCGACCCTACCCAACTGCATGTTGTTGATGTTTCTGAGGTTCAGCAAACCTGGTTTAGATGATTGCAGTTAAGCAAAGCCCGATAATCTGCTATCAATTGATAACAGGTGTGTGAAAGCTGGGAAACATCTAAAACATGCGCAGGTGGCGTGCCTTTGCAGATGGCTGCTCACACTGAGCCTGGTTCTACTAGAGAATTCCTTCCCTGTTAGAAGAAGTTTTCCTCTCGCCTGCTTCCATCGCTATAAGCATGCTTGGTGAGGGGATTGCTTTTAAAGTCAATGAGGCTCTGTAAAGTGCCTTGAGATGATATGTGTTGTGAATTGCGCTGCTATAGAAATAAACTGAATTGAATTAATATATTAAAGTTATGCGGTTTCATTTCTCCCTAAAAGTCCGTCTCGCTTGAAAATGCAAAACATACAATTCAGTTTCTGCATTACACATCCATCAAAGGGAGTGCTGAAGTGTGATGAGGGGAAAAAACGATGTGATTATATTTGTATGAAGCCATATTTGGCCCCAGGTGTCTCTTTGTGTCCATCAAAGCTTTCCTCCTGAGCCGCTAACAGAGCATCTCTATGTTTTTAGCAGACGTGTTCGACCACTTTGTCAGAGTCCCACCTGGTGCCTCCCGTCCTGTTCTTCTGGACCAAGCAAACACAAAGGCAGGAAGTCTGCCGCAACACAGCACAGATGGGATCTCCATCGCCTTCGCTGCACGCCTACAGTGATGCGCTTCTTTCCCCTAAACTGTTCTCACGCATCAGATCTGACATGCTCGTTCACTGTCTGCATGGACGGGGCAACCCAGAACCGACTCTCAGTCTCACCCTCATCCCTGGAAACACTTCTGCACGATTGCAGAGTGTGTGGGAGGAAGGAGAGGAGATTATTTTGACCATGTAAAAGCGAAGAATAGAGTGAAGTTGGTGGGGGGAAAAAAGAAAGACCATTTAAAACGGGGAAGAACAAAGGTGATGTGAAGCAAAGGAGCTGAATCAAATTCCAGGTCACATGGGGGACAGGAAAGAAAGAGACGCACAGAATGAGTAGATGGACCAGTAGTCCTGAACGATTGTCAACTTGGAGAATGATGGGAAATAACAAGAAAGTCAAAAAACACGAGATCAGAGAAATATAAAATGACTATGGTGCCAGTTTCTCTGCAGGGAGAAATTCAGCTTTTCGGAGTCAAATTGTTTTGCGTTGATGGCTCACCTTTCACAAGGGTCACACACTGATGTCCTTACAAACAAACAACATTACCGCATTGATTTCTAACACTGTGACAGTTTCCAAGAAATTATATTAAGTAGATCTCTGCAGACGTCCAACGAAAAGTATAATTCATTGTATAGGATTTATCTGGAGTTCATATAATTTTTATCGTACTATCCGTGTTTTGATGATTGTTTTGGTGTTTGTCAAAGTCCCACAACCCGGGAACTTGACAAAACAAGCAATGGGCAAAAGATGCATGGATGTTTCCATGAGCAATTACATATTTTACTAATATCATGCAGCCCTAAATGGCCTATCACTGGACATCGCCCTAAGCAAATCATCCACAATGCGAAACACAGTGATGGCTGTATCATGCTGTGGGAACAGTGTTCTAAGGCATGGAGAGGAAGTGAAGTTAGAAAAAAAAGAGATGCATGGCACCAAAACAAGGTGAATAACGGACCAGACAGGGATACTCATTACTAAACCTAAACCTAAATGAGAATCTGAGGCTGAACAGAAAAAAAATCTGAAAATAAACAAGCGTCCTATTCCTTTAGTTCCAGTTGTTGCTTTATTACATAAAAAACTATAAATCAGAGGCTGTTACAGTAATGAGAAAATACAATTGCAAGAGAGACATCAGCTTCAGCCAGGGGTGTAAATATAAGCGATATGAACCCAAAATAATATCACTATATTTTTAAACTGTCGGGTGATAAATAATATTTTGATTAATATGTTTTTTCTTTATAAAGGAATCCTAAAAAGACGCCTTTGAATAAAAGTTTTGTGTCAAACATCACAAAGGCACATTTTCTAACAGCTGTAGATAAAAAAATGTCATCATATATGAAATGGCTGAGAGGGAAGTGTAATTATTAGGGATGCACGCATATAATCGCCCCCTATCGGTATCGGCCTTTAAACTGAGCTACATCAGGACATCGGCCACCCCATCGATATTTAACCCGACTATTTGATCACCAGCTTCTTGAGTTTCTAAAGTCTTAAAAAAAAAAATACTACTTCTTCTTCCTCAAAAACTTCTTTTTTACAAACTTAAAAACTTCTAAAGACGAGGGAAAAAATATTGATCCCAATATCTTCATATTCTGATATATTGCCATTTAAAAACACCATATCAATCTCTTTTACTAATGAAATATTACTTATATGTCATCGTTAGGCATACTGGCCTCCTCCGGTAAATTTGAATGAATTTTGCCATATTTTTTATATGTTGTGATATATTGACGCTGGTATCGATATCGTCTTTTACTAACAAAATCTCACAAGAATTTGCAAAAATATCACGAGAGTTTTTAATAACAGAATCCATGGAAATTTCACTTCCAGATTTTAAAAGCAAAATAGATCGAGCTACCGCTGCTTTAAAAAATCAATTTGATATCAGCGCATGAAAATATATTTGAGTATATTATTTTTCAAAGTGTCGTAGGAAATGGATAACCAAAACTGCTATTTTCAATGACTACTTATTTTCGTCCACAGCTTTAACATCGTATCGAAATATCGTTTATCGGCTACATGAGTTTTAAAATATGGAAGCATATCGGATATCGACCAAAATCCCAATATCGTGCATCCCTAGTAATTATATTACAATATAGATCAACTGTATATAAATGATATAGACTCATCTTACATCACTTATACTGCATCTAAATCTTCTATCCCCCAGCGCTTCTGTCAGGGTTAATTTGAACATAGAACAAACTATTTAGCAGCATTTCGTCATTTTGTTTAAGAAAAGGTAAAACGTTCACATGTCCATCCTTTAATGTCCGACTGGATCTAATTGGCTGCAATCTGATTGACCTGACTGCCGCCTCTGTGGGCCGGCTGAGGATCAGCAGGTGAAGCAGCTCAGTGATTCGATGCAAAACACCTTCTGTCCAAAATGTTCTGTCAGAACCCTGAAATACCTCAGAGGCTAACGCTTAATGCACTTTAGAACAATTCACCTTATAAATAAAGACTGATTAATTTCCTCTGGGAGATGTGAACCAGTTAATCCATCCATTTCTGTCACGCTTAATCCCAGTTAGGGTGGCGAGGGGTGCTGGTGCCTATCTCCAGCTGTCTATAGGCCAGAGGTGGGGTCGCCAGTCTATCGCAGGGCAACATAGAGACAAACAGAACAAACAACCATTTAAACACAGACCTAAGGAGAATTTAGGGAAGCCACTTCACCTAACAGTCTTGTTTTTTTAGCTGTGAGAGAAGGCAGGAGTACCAGGAGAGAACCCATGCATGCACAGGGAGAACATGCAAACTCCATGCAGAAAGACTCCAGGTCCACTGAGCAGCCACAGAATCCAAACCAGTTAAAAAACAATCCATTGACCTTTGTTTACAATTTTGAAGACGTTTCGTTTCCCATCCAGGAAGCTTTTTCAATTCAAAATGTCAGGAAATGCATTTGAAAGGGGGGTCGCCAGAGTGCCCCCATACCTGTCTATGTCTCTGAGGCCCCGGCCCACACGTAAGTCAAACCCTGGCCTAAACGCACAAATTTTTCACCAAACCAGCCTTCTCATCCATACGAAGCGGGCGCTTGCGGGGTCTGTAAACGATCTTTTTATTCAGCCTTCAGAGTGGGAAGATTTTTGAAACGCCGCGTTTGGCGTTTCCATCTTTAAGCTCTAAACCGCATTTTTTTCTTACGCGATGCGCCATAGCATCGCCTTCTAAACACGCATGCGCCGACAGGCCAGTATCACAACAACAATGGCGCCGCATCGTGTTGAATGGTTGCTGCCACGCTACTCACCCTGCTGTCGGCTTACAACAGAATCTTCTTCTTCTGGAATATCTCCAGGAAGAACAGAGCAATATCGACCACATAGTTCAGCACCTGAATTTGACTGAACCTACTAAAATGGACCAAGCAGGGCAAACCATGTATAAATATTAGTGCGCGATGCCCAACATTTCGTCGCCTATTTTTGCTTTGGCACCACAGCGCCACTTACAGGCCTGGCATACATTTTGCAGCGCTTTCATGCATTCGCGGTGGACGCCACATTTATTTTACGCCTCCGCCTTTAATACACAAACGTTCTGGAAAATATTAGTGTTTCGTGGTTCGTTTTGACTTTGTGTGGACGGGGCCTGAAAGGGACATAGACAGGCTAACAAAAGTAGCCAAACGACCCCCCGTTTCAAACGGGTGGACCCGTTTGTACGTTTCAATTTGCATGTTGTCTAAGCAAAAACAAGGCTTTGTTGTGCTGCTGTATAAAGCAAGTAAAGGTTATTTCTAACTTTTTGGAATGATTATCACCTGGATCACTAAGAATGTTCACCAGCATACGAACAAGTCAATAAGAATTTAGTGTGTTTACTGTGTTTTTAGCTTTGTTTAAAGCACAGTAAGAGAAGCATTTAATCATTATCTTTCTAATAAGACTATTTCTTTCTTATGGCATTCTGCTTTGTCCCAGTGATTCCAAACAAACCTTACAAGAAAATCTTATGATTCCTTTAGTAGCTTCCAGCAAAGGAAATGCCTTGATCTGTGACTCTGGGTACAGTAAAAGGAATACAAAGAGCAGAACTGCAGAAGAGGAAAAGGACTGTAAAAAACAGCTACGTTTTTACCCCAGCAGTCACTTTATGAATTACCAATGGCAGTGAAAAGCTCTGAGCATATTTAATGCAGGAGAATCTGTCCCTTTTTTCACTTTGTTCCCCTCTGTTCTCTTTTTTTCTTTGCAGCATTCAGCATTTTAACCGAGCCAGAGCGGCTCAGCGTCTCAGAGTGTCGGGGAAACAGCCGTAAATGGTTTGGAGTTGGGTTTATCTGCACCCTGGCCAAACAGCAAAGGATTTCTAACAAGAAAGTGGCTTCGGGGATGAGGGTTGAGGGCGAAAACATGAAAAATGACACTTCATCAAACAAACAAAAAAACACTGTTCATGCAGCAGAAGGCAGCTTCCAAATGCTTAGAAGTTCCCTGTTTTGTCTGAAGTATCCTTATGTGTGAGAGCTCTGTTCCTTAGAGGCTTTTAAAGGCAGAAAAGAAAGATGATTTTTTTTTTGTTTTGACTTAACACAGGAGTCATTATAGACAAGAACAATACCCATCAATTTCAAGAGCATGCAATTTACCAAATGATATACATGCATATGAAATTATCACCTGTCTATTCTTAAATAGAATCAGACAGAGCGTTCTATGCAATAGAAACAAAAGTTTTATAGTGTTAAAACACTTTTTCTAAGGTCTATATTTGTGTCACCATTTTTCTATCATCTTTTAGCGGCTGTAAACACCATTGTGGTACAATAAATGGATTTTTATATTCTATTTCAATTCTAAACGTTTTTATTTCTTTATTTTATCTGTATAAACTTTTTACAGTTTTGCTGAAAAATCAAAATTCACGATTAACTTTTTCGATCGGACCGCTCATATGATCCGTTTGTCTCTCATAGTGACACCAGTTCCCCTCCTGGGTTCATCAAGCTCTGCCAGCTCATTTAATCGTTGAATGGATCAATTAAAAATCAATTTCAAATTAGTGCTCGGAGGCCGCTGTACTCCAGAGCGGGGAGCTAAAAAATGCCAATATACAGTCCTCGCTTCGGGACGCGTCACGTCGGGCAATTCTCCTCTAAAACCATCCCACAGCTGAATCTACATCCGTCTCCTCATCCTTCAGCAAACACAACTTCCAACACTGTTAGGATAGGCTGGGGGAAAAGAAAAAAAACTCTGCTTTACCCCTAAGGAGCACCGTGGAGCGCAGAGATAGTCATTAGTGGGGTAAAAATCTCTCCATGTGAGTAGTAATACCCTGACCACATCAGCATCAGTGGCTTTGGTGATAGGATCCTCATCCTGCTTAACTGCTTTTAATGACTGTAGATGGGGAAAAGTGGTCGTTTGTGCTCTCAGAAAATATGATTACAATATTATCTGCTTTTAATGTGCACTTCTTTATAGCAAAAATCCTTATAAATCTAATAAATGTTCTGCGTACATCTGTGTGTTCCCTGCGGAAGGGCGATTTGTAAGAGCGAGCAACTTGTTCAAACAGATTTTAGATTCTTTTAAAAACAGTCCATGATGTTTTGTCAGATCTATCATCAAAGCTTTATCATCAAAATAAAAATTCAAAAATAATAGACACAAAGAATACAGAGAAATACATTTTATTGAAAAAAATAAATATATATATATATATATATATATATATATATATATATATATATATATATATATATATATATATATATATAAATAATTATTTTATAAAGTTTGACGGGTCCAAAATATATAAATATTTACTTCTGGTTAAGATGCCAACGTTGACATGAAATAACTGCAAAAGAGCAAAGTGGCTCAAAAGGAACGCAGAGATTTCTGCATTTCCTCTGAACTGGTTAAATTAAATGATTGAATTGGAAACTGGAAACTGGCTGGCTAACAGTGCAGAGGAGAAGGGGTGAGCGTAAGTGCGCCACTTACTGGCCAGGAGGAATTACTGTTGTAGCAAACGGCATCCATGTTCAAAATATGTCGATATATATATATATATTTTTTTTGTACATAGGAAAATTATAAAATATCAAACTTTTTATCTGAGGAGTGGGGACTATGTGGCCGAGGTTGATACATCTTGGACAAGATGCCAGTCCATCATTAGCCTAGCTAGCCACACTAATACGGTGTGTATTCATCTGAAAATTCTAAATTTACAAATTTAAATTCTAAATAAAGACTATATATATATATATATATATATATATATATTAGGGTGGAACGCAAGGCGTTCACAAAATCCACTTGCCCGTTAACGGTTTCGTGGTCACGGTTTTCAGTTCGTTCGGTATATGTGGATTGATACACCAAAATCCCATTAAATTAATGAAATTAATGAAAAAACCCAAAAGAAATTAATGAATTGTAATTATTTTAATGATCATGCTGAAACCCTGGATCATTTCCGCATGTTTTGCCGCTGCTTGAATTTAATCAACTGGGGCATGCCCTCTACCATCTCCAAGGAACTCAGAGCTGACGCGTGACGGGAGCCCACAGTGGAGGCTGTAGGCTTTGCTTTTGAGCAGGCTGTCTGGAGTGCAGCGGAGCGCTGATGGAGTATGAGGGATTTCGCTAGCCTGACATGTTGGTCATGTTGCTGTTAGCATAAACAAAACGCGTGTTGCACAATGCTTGCACACTGTTGCACTTTATCCACAACTTTCTTTCTACCAAGCCATCGTAGGTCACTCTAAATGCAAAGTGGTCCCATACAGCAGACCTATAAAGTGCTGCTGGTTTACCTCCAACTCCTGTTCTTTCCCACCGCCATACCCACACAATTTCTCCACAACAACTGATTTTTTTCTGCTACACCTGGCTACGCTGCTTCGCTTCTTCTTCTTCTTGTTTACTACTGGTGGTTGGTTTTGGCTTTCCAGTACCCCCCACCTTCTGCTCTAGAGTGTAATTCGCTTCCCCCTATGAGAAAAAGGAGCAGCGCATGAACCGAACGCTGGATGAGTCTGGGAATGACTCTGTTAATTTGCATCTAATGAGTGATATTGTAGAAACTTTCCTCATGTTTTATTGTACTTTTCCATCTCATTCATCAGACTGTTTGATATTTTCTCAAATATTTAATCAAATACACCTTTGGAAACTCTCTATCAAATTAATGTTTCATTTGATAAAGATATAATGCTTTTAGGTCTGTAAAAAAGTTGCTTTTTGTTGTTTTACCCCTTTTTTATCAATTTAACCTAAAAGTTTGAAATAATCATTTGATATTTTTAACCTCTTTATTAAACAGCTCTTTACTAATGATGACCTTATTGTTGTGGGTTATTACTTTAAAGGGTCTGGACATTTAACATTTGAAGTTTAAAAGAAAAGCAATAATAAATGAATAATAATTTAGCTTAATTCAGTCATCAAAGAAGAAAACAGGATGAGAGCTGCTTAACGAACCTTAGCGGCTTGTGATTGGTGGTTTAGACTGATGAGGTCATTACGCCCTCAGGGAAACCTTGATCCTTTGGGACGAGTGAAGTTTATGTTCCAGGGGAATAACGGGGCTCATCAGCCCAAACACCACGCATACACACATCCACCCACACACCTGTGAGAATAACAGATTTCCTTCACCATTGATCTGCTCACATAAAGCCTCACAGTGATGAACACAAAAGGGAACAACTTAACGACCCCGTGGCGGTCGCTAAGAGTCGCCATATATCAAACACACCGAGCCGAGGAAGTGAGCGGCGTAGGAGGGCTTCTGTGAATTATAAATCAATTAACATGGATTGTTACGGACATGAGAGTTTGAGCTGAAGAAAAAGAAAACAGCGGTATTTTATTCAGGTTTATGAGGAAAAGCTCATTCAGTGCATTACTTCAGGCGTCATTTTGAGACGCACCTCTTAATGTCTGGATTTTTACAGGTAATAAGAAATTAGATTAAACTTAGACATTTTAATAAATTAAAAGTATTAAAAGTACCAGTAACAGAACTGCTTAAAGTATAAAAGTAAAATAAATGAAATATAAGAGAGGAAAAAGTAATTAAGGAGAAAGTTTAAGCTGTAGCACGGGGGCCCGTACTGCCCTACCCCGCCACCCCAAAAGCAACATTTTCTACAACCCATTATAACTGCAACATCTTATCTCAAGATGTTACTTTGATTAGCAGGGGATGCAAAAGACTAACAGTTAATCTGCATCTTCATGTTCCCTTTAAAAAAAGCAAATACTGAAACAGTTTTTCATCATCTTTGAAATGTTTTTTCATGTCATTTTGTGTTTGACTTTCTGGATTCTGCTGCAAACAAACTGAACCCTCTGGAGCAATAAAGTGTTTAAATCAATAAATGCATTAAAGAACCTTAAATGAGCACTAAGAGCATTTTCATTTGCTTCAACAAGATAAGAAAACATAACTGGTTGACTTTTTATTGAAAACACCACAAGCTGTGAGGTTATTAAAGGGTTAACGATAACAAAACTGGATGAGAAAATTGGTTTATCTACCATGGCTTAGTAAAAATTAACTTTGTTAAGTTGTCTATACTGTATACGGTATAAAATACATTTTGCAAATGTAAAAAGTTGCATAAAAAACTACCACATATAGACAGCCAAGATTTCTCCCTAAATAATGGATTTATGCTGATCTAAATAAGTTAAAACATATATTTCTGTATAACCATTGATTCTGCATTTCAAATGGATTTAATCTGTATGAAGTCACCTTAACATAGAGTCAGCGGAGCTGTGAGCTCCTTCTTTGCAATAAGAAAACACAATTAGAAAACTTAAGAGTATTAGAAACAAATCTAAAAACAACTGGCGTTGAACCAACATCATATTTTCATAATAAAGAGTTTCATATTTAGCTAAACTTTTCCACACTTTCCCGTAGGCTGCTATCCTGATTTATAATAATAAATCAGCGACGGCTACGGAACTCCAAACTTGTCGCTTTTTAATTAAACAGTGTTTCAAATTCAGTTAAATGTTTAAAAAAATCACTTTACTGAATAGAGCTTTTATTCCATATTTTATAAATCTGTATTTTTTAGAGTGTTCATTTGTTAATATTTATTAATAAAAATGTTTTTTTTTTCATAATTCACTCTAGAGATCTTCTACAATCTTCCATATGTGCCTACGGCTTTTTTCGAGACAGTATTGTTTTTCCTTCCTCCATTTACGTGACAAAAATAACGATGGTATCAAGTTTTACACAAGTCTTAATTTCAATAACTAAAAAAAATCAAGAGGATAGAGGGAGCGGGAAACCATAGGGATCGCTTTAACTCAAGCCATGGCTGCTGATTGAAGTAACGAATCCGCCATCGCATGTACGTATCCGCCAATACCCGAACATGAAGAGAACGACCCAGTGGAAGAAAATGGATGGATGGATGGATGGATGGATGGATGGATGGATGGATGGATGGATGGATGGATGGATGGATGGATGGATGGATGGATGGATGGATGGATGGATGGATGGATGGATGGATGGATGGATAATTTCTACAGTTGTATTCAAACTATACATACTAATAATCTATGCTTATTTCACTCATTTCCATGTCTTAAATGCCTAAAATCAAAGAGAATTTTTAAAATTTCTGTCAGATCTTGTCGATTTCTATGCAAAAGTTGTAGAAGAAAAATTAATAAGCCTGTATTTATATTTTCTTTAGCAGAATTTTCTAATTTTAAGAAACTTTACCAAGTTTGCCAATGCATGTTTACTTTTATATGGTTTAAATGACAGTTCCAATGACTAAGCAATAAAAAAGCACATCTAGTGATGTCTTCAGTATCACAAGCATATGAACCTTTTATTATCCATAAAGCATGTTAGTTGTATTTAAACTAGAACTGATACGAAACTCATTAGCTTCATTTGTCCATAAGGGGTTAAAGGTAGATGACCAACTTTAAATCCAAACAAAAAGAAAAAAACGTAACTAATTTTTACTTTTTGCTGTTAAACTACTTTTTCTCTTTGATCAATGTTTTTGTCTGCAAATCCAGATTGCTAAATTAAAACACATTAAAATAACGTACTCCCTAAAAGCCTAAACCATGAAATTCATTTTAGAAAATGTACATTTTTTTAAAGCAAAACTTTTCATTGAACTTTCTGAAAAATGAAAAAAAACTAACTTTAATTTGTTATTTAAATAATTTGTGATAGATTAGTCATTTTATTATAGATGTTCTGTTCACTACATGTGTTTAATTATGTTTGATTATCCAAAATAAGGTTTTAAATTAATAAAAAAATCAAACAGATGATGAGGAGATGCAAAAAAAATCATGTATCAAACATAATACACTGTGTGTAAAGAGTTTTCTTTCCAGTTTTCTTTATTCATTTAGAACTTTTAGCATGTAATCTGTTTAAAATAAACTTTTCAGAGAACAGGGGGTAATGCAATCTCTTGAGACCTGCAAATGTAAAAAGAAGGAAAAAAAAGATCAATCTAATATTACGTCTGCATGAAACAAACATCTCCCCGAGTTACTGATGTGATGTGCGAGTGCTGACAGCGAAGGCTCCCAGTCAAACCTCAAGAGCCAGCAAAGCAGGGCTGATCGTTTCAAGGGCAGGATCGTCAGGGTGCCATGACATGAGGAAGACATCCACTTTAAATATGCATAAACCCGCGGCTCACCACAAGCTCACACAAATACACGCCGGAGATACAAAAATCCAGCTGAAGTTTCCTCTCGTTTAACATCTAAAAGCTGTCACCGTATGTCTCACACTGAAAACACGGGTTCTAAGGCATGTGGGTTTGCTGCAATCCTGCACCTAAACCCAAACATAAAGTTCTGAAACAGGCGTTTTGACGTCTCCTTCTATCTATCAGGTCTAAATAACTTTCTTATCACACTGAACACAGACAGGGAAACTTATCTCGCTGCTCAAAGTGGTTTGATCTTGTGCAGCACATCTTTTAATTTTAGTTCTTTACTCACTGAAGAGCCTTTTAATCTCCTGTATGACATAAATGAGAGTTAGTCAGTACAAAAAGCGTATCTATTCCGATCTAAAAAAAAAAAGGAAGGCTTACTTAAGAAATCTAGTTATTGCAAAACTCTAAGCAACAACATTGGCTTTGACATGTTGGATAAGTCTGCTAACATCCTGTAGTGGGAAAAGAGTATTCAACTATTCACCCAGGTTAAATAAACGGAGATCGATGGATTTCTATGGAAGTAAATCTGTGTCGCTGGGATTTGAATTAAAAATGCCGCTGAAATTTAAATGTTGTATGTTTGTACTTACTGTTTCAGTGTTAAAATATATTCAGAACAAATTTTTGACCTAAAAAAAAATTCATTGTCATTATTTCTACAAGCTAAAATTTCTTTTATTTTCTCTTCAAGCTAAAAATTCACATTACTATTTCAAAGTGATTACATTTTCAATACTTATTTTTCAGTAAAATTTTTCAGTGTTAAAAAAAATCTGCATATAAAAAAAATAAACCTTTTAAAATTCAAACTCAATATTTTTAGCCTCCTGAGATTCAACTGGCTCTATTTCACTGTCTTAAATTTGGCGTCTAAATTCAGTGTAAAAAGGGAAGGAGTTATTTCAGGTCACAGACATTAGCAATGGATTGTGGCGTCCAACACCCAGCCAATCCCGTTACGTTTTCTTCGTGCCGCGTGACGTGACGCTTTGTGGCGCCTTCATACGGAAGGAAAACCAGCATCATGGACCCGGTCATGCAAGCTAACGCTAACTCAACTACAGAAAAATTAAAGTAATAAACTCACCGCTGAGTTAGCGTTAGCGTTTAGCTTGCATGACCGCTTCGCCTCGTCACTCGACTAAGAAAACGTAACGGGATTGCTAATGTTGCTAATGTTCTGTGACCTGAAGTAACCCCTTCCCTTTTTACACTGAATTTAGACGCCGAATTTAAGACAGTGAAATAGAGCCAGTTGAATCTCAGGAGGCTGAAAATATTGAGTTTGAATTTTTAAAAGTTTATTTTTTATATGCAGATTTTTTAACACTAAAAAAATTTAACTGAAAAATAAGTATTGAAAATGTAATCACTTTGAAATAGTAATGTGAATTTGTGAAATAATGACAATAAAATTTATTTTAAGTCAAAAATGTGTTCTGAATATATTTTAACGCTGAAACAGTAAGTACAAAAAAACAACATTAAAATTTCAGTGGCATTTTTAATTCAAATCCCAGCGACACAAATTTACTTCCATAGATTTCACTCAGTCCGCACTTTATTTTCATATCTTTGCAAAGAGAGAACAGTTCATCATACAGCTCCTATTGCTTGGTAATCAGCCCTGTTCTGCCTGGGCAGAGTGTGTCCCCCTTTACTTACAATAATGGAAAGTTGTCAGAGTCAAAACAAATTACAGACACTTTGGTTAAACAGTAAAAATGTTATGAATAAACCTTGAGAAAGAATCTGGTTTGTTATGGGAAGAAGGTATGCCTTGTCTACAAACACCCTCACCCAGGGGAACTGTGTGGCCTTCCAGGTGAAACAGACTGAGTTAAAACCTTTATAGTGAGTAAATAGGATAAATTAATATATGCAATGAGAGAAACTAAATTTTCCGACCACACATCCTTAAGATAAGCTGTAGTTTTGACCCATTATGTCTCCCAAGCAACATATTTCATCATCCAACCCAAATACAAGAAATGTAGTACCAGGCCCAAATGATAACAGCGGCGCATCAACATCACCCCTCCCTGCATGGACTCATGTTTACCTCCTTTTGATTAAATTGACAGCCAACCACAAAAAGCTCAGAGCCCCAAACCTCTGTGAACCGTCTGTATCAGATGTTCAACCCAGATGCTTGGCCAAGTGTCGCACGGCACGGCACAGCACTGCAGCCCCCTGCACGCTGCGGGGTTCTGTTTAATGTGTGCTTAAGAGACCAGGGGACCGAGCTAACGTTGCTCGCTCACTCCCACCCCCCCTCCAAATATCTGCACATCTTTTATTCATTCTCGCTCCCAGGACGGCTGCTGCTGCCATCATCCAGCACGGGACGGATCGGTCGTCTGAAGTTAACCCGTATCTCTCTTTGCTCAGACGTGCGCACACGTGCGCATGCACTTTGCAAAAGGTCCCAGAGGTCTTTTAATTTTTTGAGAGGCTATTTTTAGTGCGAGAAATAATCGAGGTGGAAAGTTCCATCTGTCCAACACTCTTGTTCCAGCTGCTCCTTTTTAGCGGCAGGCGTAAAGGGCTGGGGGGGGGGGTCTTAACAGATGAAAATTACAGAGTAGATGATTATTATTTTTTTATCATCTTCTGCATTAAGAGGGAGAGAGGGCGCATTAGGTGGGGTGGACTTCATCAAAAATCAAAGAAATATCGAACTGGACAGCAGAACTGAAGTATGTTTGATAGGCCTAGTATGCAGAAATAGATATAGAAGAAATAGATAAGAAAAGCAGCAGGTGAAACAATGAGAAAATAAAAAAAAGTGCTCCTGGATGATGAAGGGAAGAAAAAAAATGTAACAGCATTTGAAATATATGCGTCTAATACGTACACGTATCTTAACATACGTTAAGATACGAGCATTACCGTTGAAACTGTAATGTTCACATTCCTGCCAGTCCTATAATAAAGCCACTATTGTGAAGTCAGGTACACTTGAAAGAAATCCCAATTGTTTAACACCACCTTCCCTTTGCCTCTTAATCTAGTCAGCAATACCTCATATGATACAGTTTCAGTCTTTAACACTTTCCACTCCTGGAATGTGGGCTGTTTGGGTGCCTTCCAGTGTCTCAGTATAACCATCAACACTGACATTTTCATGTTTTATTTATTTTTTTCAAACTTAATTTTATGAAATATTTTTTCTTTCAGATTAATGTTTTACAAATTAAATTCTTTTCAATTTGCATTTTACTATGGAAGCCCGTTTCCGCCACTGTAAAGAAAAAAAAAATATCTCATCATAATGAGATAGTAACTCAATATAATAAGATAGTATCTCATTATATTGAGTTACTATCTCATTATAATGAAATAGTATCTCATTATAATGAGTTACTATCTCATTATATTGAGTTAGTATCCCATTATATTGAGATACTATTTCATTATAATGAGATAGTAACTCAATATAATGAGATACTATCTTATTATATTGAGTTACTATCTCATTATGATGAGATAATTTTTTTTCTTTTTTTACAGAGTGGCGGAAACGGGCTTCCATATTTTACAGATCAGACTCTCAAATATTGTTGCTAATCTCCAGCAGACCAATAGAAATGTCTTTGTTCCTCACTTCAGACTAAAGCCCACCCCCAGACGTGAATAAAGGGACAAAATTAACTCCATATTCCCGTAGCACAATGATCCTTAAAAGACCCATAAAGCATTAACTTATGGTAACCACACTTTGCAAAATATAATCTTTAAAGATGCCGTTTTAAAGGTATGAAGAAGTTTACATTTAAGCACCACTTTGCTGTTGCTTATGACAGGAAATGTAAATGAAATAAATTGATAACTATTACTTTTGCAAGGACCTGTGTATTTGTGTTTACCAACTTCTTTGTAATTTACTCCCTTGTTTATTATCTATCCTGTTTAAAGCAGTTTGTTTTTTTTCTAGCATCCTTTGCTCATTAGTTCAACAAAACGTTGGAAAATGCTCCTATGAAAACTGAGAGGTGTGCTATAGATTGAAATTGACTGATATACTGTGTCCAAAATTAAACGTGCAAAAGAATGAAGCTGCACACTAGACAGTCCAGGATCGCTATTTAATATCAGACAGGTTATTTAAGCAGAGGATCAAAGGTTAACAAGCTAACGGTCAGAGAGGAGGACAGATTTATTGGTCTCAGTTCAGCTTTGATAGCAGAACAAATGCCCTGAATGTCAACGAGTTAGAGACAACTTTATGTTGTCTCCCACTCTATTGTCTTTTGTTCTCTTTGGTCTCCTCTAAAACATGCGGACAGCCAGATTTGAGCCTGGAGGCTAATCTGAACGATCCCGTGAATGCTAATTTGATATGCCTCGTAAGACGTGTCATGCACACCAGCTAAGCAAATAAAAACTGATTGTTGGAAAGTTCAGAGTCGCAGTTCCTGCTTTGGGTCTAATTTGTTGAATTGATTGAACCCTCTGACTTGGTCCAAGCTGCAACCTCTGGTGTTTTTTTTATGGGTACGTCGGAAAAAATGCACATTGAGCCATCATGAACGGAGCGACTGTTCGCTGGGATGTCGCCTGAGGTGTTTGTTTTGTCAAGTGCTCAACAGTTGCTTTATAAGAACAGAGCCTCTGCTGTGCATTACTGTGCCTTGTTAATATATTTATTAACTTTTGATGTTTTGACTCTTGGTAATTTGAAGGATTTGGACCAGAAGAAAAAAGATAGAGGACGCCCCTTCCATGTTGAATCACCACTAGGGATGCAGGTTATCAATTTATGAATTAGTTGGCAATAAAAGGAAAGGTTAAATATTGTTTTACAATATGCTGAATAAAAAATAGCAATAGCACATTTAACACAGCTAAATTAAATAAACACTGAATTAAAAAAAAGTGTTCTTTATATGTCAAACCATCACTGCCATCAATTGCTGCCATTTACACTAAACAGTTATCTCGGTTACCGTGCTCGGACCGATCTCGGCACGGTTTCAAAAGGCCAGTGTAAACGGGTTTTATGTTGTTCTGGTTCCTCTCAGAGGAACTTTAAAACTCTAGTCTGTGAGTTTTAAAGTTCCTTGGTGCCGATCTACCATGCTTGGTGCTAGCATTTCTTTTTCTATCATGTTAAATGTTTTTTTTTTGTAACACTCTCCATTCTTTATCATCACATCCTGGCCTTTAAAGCACAGCAGAGCTTTTCGCTGCTCTGTACTGCATGACGGACCAGTATAGTGGGCAGCAGTTGATAACTTAAGGAGTTTATCAAATTTTCATATTTACCTATAGAACCACATAAATTATAATCTGCATCGTTGTTTCCACTAAGCGGTGTAATTAAAACCGGACCGAATCCATAGATTCATGCCGTTACTTCTCTTACGAATAACAGGGAGGCTCCTCTGACTAAATGAAAAGCGCCCTCTTGTGGATTGCGGTAACATTACAGCACCAAAATATTCCTTATAGGTGAATGTTATCAGTTAATCTGATGGAACAATTTTTTTAATCAAATAAACAATTAATGAACAAGAAGATAATTTATTTATATCCCTCCTCACTGCCTGTACACCTGAGCAGGGTGACAAATGAAGACAGGAGACTTGGCTTGCTAATTCCTGGTGGTGTAATCTGGCTTAAAGTACAGCTATAATTAATCAGACAAAAGTATTTAAACCATGCATCATTTTCTAAAACTCTACACTTCTATAATGGTGGGATATGATATAAAATCTTCTATATAAAGATTGGATGTTAGAGACTGAAGTATGAAAAATGCTAAGAAAGTTAGAGCAGAACTCTTTTCCGTTGCTCTTTAAACACTTTAGATCAGAGAAGGCAAACTTTCAATCCATGAAACCAACTCAGAGGTGAAGATATAATATTTATGAGTGACTTGGGAACAATGATGGCTAACGAGAACATGACATGTCCTCTAACTAATGAGGAGAGCCTAAAAAGACCCGACATGAACTAGGCTGAGAGAGAAAAGGAGTTCTGTTTATAAAAAGGAAAGATTTTTTTTCTATTCTTCAAAACTCTCTTTAATGTCCTTCCTCTCCTCCAGTGAAGTGCATAAACAGTAACAAGCAACGTTTAGCAGCAAAAACAATCAAGTGTTTGCTTACACTCATTGGAACTGATCAGATTATTCTAGTGACAATGTCTGACATAAAAAAAAAAAAGAAAAAGGTGGAGGTCAGTACGGGCTGCCAAAACAAGCAACCACAATCAATACTGGCTTTGCTGCATCAGAGCTTATTTATAGCAACGCTGGCAGCTTCCTACCAAGACGTGAGAGAAGGAAAGGAGCAAAAACAAGTTGCTCTGTTAATAGAGCTCAATCTGGAGTCCTGAACGATTGACTGTCCACTTAGCCGCCATAGTGGGATCTCTTTAGGACCAGATAGAGAAAAGGAGAAGGATGTCTTCTGGTTTCTTTTAAAATCGCTGCAGAAATGCCGAGAATAACATTTGAGATCAAATTAGGTGTTTTTTACACCAGCGTGTGAAATAAAGGAGGCAAAAAACATCAACATATTGACTGAAATGGTATACAGCTAAAAATAAACACAGGGAGCTGCAAGAAAAACCTGGCTGGGGAAAAAAAGTTCAGTCAGTCGCAGTTTTTGGACTCATATCGACAAATCATGGCACAGGGAGCGGATTTTCACAGGAAATGTATAGAGAGTGTAAAACTAGCCTCGTGAGACTATCCTGATCTCGCGAGCTTTCAAGGTTTCACTCGC